>OX418224.1:47391153-47991153 GCA_948455865.1 Conomelus anceps
GAATGATAGAAATGATGGTCTATGTTTGATTCTCTTAATTTTATTTCATTTTTTCTCTCACTTTTTGCTTGATACAAGTGGTTGGCTTGTAAGGAAAATACTTTTTTATTAGGTTTGAACTGTATTACTCCCACCAGAAAAATCTCCCAATAAAAATACATACACTGATAATTTCAAATTCAAATTGAAAGTCCTTTATTGCCACAAAATTAAAAAAAAAAACAAACAGAAATTAATACAACTTATTTATTAGAGTAATTACAGAATAAAAATGTTTCCTTTAAAGTATTTGGTACCAACCAGCAGAAGGATAAACCTTGTTCGCAGGTAAACAAGGTTTATCCTTCTGCTGGTTGGTACCAAATACTTTAAAGGAAACATTTTTATTCTGTAATTACTCTAATAAAATTAGTTGTATCAATTTCTGTTTGTTTTTTTTTTTTTTTTTAATTTTGTGTCAATAAAGGAATTTCAATTTGAATTTGAAATTATCAGTGTATGTCTTTTTATGGTGTGAAGACCCTTACGGGTGCTTCAACCTTGCTTTTTAGCCCAGTTATGAGTACCAGTACATGGTTTTAACATTATGTAATTTTTTTTATAAAAAATTGTTAAAATTTAGGATATTATGTTATTGTCCAAAACTGAAGACTCAATTTCAATAATAAATAAAATAAATAATAAATTTATTTCCATCCTTGAAAAAAAATGTGAGCATCAAAAAACCAACTCCTTAAGAGATTTTCAATTCGTTTTTTGAGTACAACTTCCTATGCAAATATAGGGCTGATTCGGGCGCCATCATCATTTGTCATTTATCATCGAAAATCTTCGCTGCATTGATGGGCGCCATTATGGATGTGAAGCGGTTTGTTGGCGGGGGGGGGGGGGGGGAAGGGGGGGTTGTGCAAAACTAGGCCTTTGCTGTAATATTGTGCGGGAAAGATTCATTTGAATTTCAGATTGGCACCAATAGCGTAAACGGCGGCGACAGAGAGCGCAAAGTACTCGCTCGCCTCTGTGAGCAAAGCGAATCGATTTCAAATTTGCTGAGACGGACGAGTTGTTGTAGTTGTTGTCAGCTACTGAGGTCGAAAAATTTGAAGATTGCTGGTGAAATATCTATTCAATCATCTCGGGGGGTGCCAGGAGTACACAAATTATGATTATTGTGTTTTGGTATTATTTGCAGCTCAACTTGGGAAATTAAAAGATATAATGCAAGGTTTCAAACTGTTATCAATAATAGTCGATGTGTTACTTATTGCATTCAAATATACACTAAGAGATGTGGAGTGAAGTCTGGTCGTTATTAAATTGAAAAATAAAACTCTAATGACTCGCTGGCCTAGAGCAGAACTATCCCAAGTCCAAAATCACAATTTTAAAAGAGCAAAAACGAAGTTAGCTTTAAGCATTGATTTATCATGATTAAACCATTAAAACAATCTTGATATCATTTTGGTAGTTGTTTCCCCTTACTGTTAGAGCTGTAGTCAACCTCTAAAAACCCTTACATTTTATAACCACTTTGTGTACCTTGGGTTCACCTCGATAAACTGATCCCAAACGATGACAGCAGTACTGCTAATTGAATTTATATTTATTGCAATACAATTATATCAATTTCGAACATTCAATTATCTCGTTCCCATTCAACAATTTAATTAAAATTGTGACATCTCCCTGAGTAACTGGAGGTTGATAATAATCATAGCAATGCATTATAGAGTCTGGGACATTGCCCCAATTCCACAAACCACGCTCAATGCTCAAGTTTTGCTTGTTAACTCTGCCTGCATACAGAATGAGGCATTCTAAGCCAAGGCTTCACTAAACTACCCACTGTATTGTAGAGTGAGGCCTACCATACATTGCCAAGAGCTGGCAGTTGTTACATACATGTAGTTCCGTATCCAATACATTAAGCCCTGAATAACATCAAAGACATGGCCGGCTTATGGCGTCCACTGAAACAAAGGCTTCCAACTTCATGTTGCTCTTAAAATATGGACGTCATTACAAGCACTGTAATGCCCTATCTATAGACCACTCAAAAAGCCCCAATCACACTATACTGCTTCTTTGGCTTATCTGGGTCCATTCGGCTCTATGAAAGGCCTGAAATAGTGATTGCTTTCTGATGCTAGATTAAACCTAGATGGGCGCTCTTTGTGAGGGTGACCGATTGGATTGGCCAGTGAAAACGACTCGGAAGGTTCGGAACCCACCTAAAACTGTAGGCTTAATTCATCACCATCATCCAATTCATTGCCCTCGTGCAGGTTTCAGACCTATGTGGGCTTCATCCTCCCAAAAAAATAGACTGTTATTTTGTTGAAGTAATGCAAGATAAGCAATGCGTCTTATTGAACAGCAATAATTTGTTGTACTGTAGTATTATTATTTGAATGTATAATATAATGTATATTATTTGAATGTATCTGGCTGTAATGCAAGATAAGATCTCGTCTTATTGAACGTCTTGTAATAATAGTTATAGCATTATTATTTGAATGTATATTAGCATTGCCTATTACAACTGAAGGTGACTCTTCAGACCTCAAAGTTGTTTTCTAGTCCAAAGAGCGTACAACGCAAACGATAAGTAAGGTAGTTTTGATTGATTTCCTAACAGTATTATTATTATTTTTTTTTTTATTATTATTATTATTTTTGTTTATTTTTTTTTTTTAATTGCTTATATCTCCATTTTACTGGGTAAGAGGGTGGCATTGGCTAATTTAGCAAAATGACACCCTTTCTATTTTGGAATATTTAGTAAGCTCCTTACTATTGATGTTGTGCACAATATGACAGCTTTCTGTATCAAATTTTGCTTCTTTTTTTGCTTTTTTTATTTATTTTCTTTGAACTGTTTTTGTGTTTGGTTTTTATAGTGAGCTTTTTAAATAATATTCTTGTTTGAAAGAGACTTGGTAATAATTGTTCTTCAATGTAAAATTTTGAGTTTAACTCGGACGTAGCCAAAAATTTGGATTTTTAGTTGAAAATTTGTTAAGAAATCAATTGGGTTTGGGGCAATATCCCATGATATTACTCCTCCTCATCTTTCTCCTACTCCTCCTCCTCCTTTTCCTCATCCTCCACCACCTCTTCCTCCTTCTCCTCGCCCCTTCCAACTCCTTTTTTTCATTCATCTAATTTCCCTTCTTTTTTCCTATTAATTTTGGTATGAAACTTTGTTAAGCAACCTTGTTTGCAACAAAAGTTTGCTTGAGCGTGGTCGACTTTTATAATAAAACGTTCTTATAACTTCTATTCTAGTAATAACATGTAGCCTAATTCATATTTTTTTAAGTTGAATACTCATTTTGGCTTGGTGAAGTTTGCATGTATAAAAGAAGAACTCGAAAATATAATTGAAAAACTTCATTAGAGCAATTACCATTATTTTATTTTTAAAGGAATAGTTAATGTACAAAATGTACATGTAATTTGTACAAAATATACATGTAATTTGTACAAATTGTACATGTAATGTACAAAATGTACATGTAATGTACAAAGTTTGAACGGAAAACACTTCATAGCATTCAAATATTCCTTCGTAGCTCGAATCAAGTTTATCAAGCTAGTATAACTATATATCTAACAGGTATAAGCACATAGCAATACTTGTTATTGTTATGAAAAAAATGACATGAAAAGATGAAAAATAGAAGCGAAACTTTCCACTGTAGTTGTCTAATGTGACTTGACTTGGAAGAGATGCAACTTTGGAACAACAAAACTCGAAGTTTTTCAGTGAAAAACAAAAGTTTGGACTATTTTTCGAAAATAACTATCCGAGATAGATATAGATGATGAAGTGGTGGTGGAAGAGGTTAGAAAAGGAGGGTGAAGAATTGGGGGAAGATGGAGAATGGGATGAGAAAGAAGAAGAGAGGGAGGAGGAGGAGGATGAAGAGGAGGAGGAGGAGAAGGAGGAGGAGTAGAAAGAGAAGAAGACAAAGAAGAAGAAATAAGAAGAAGAAGAAGAGGAGGAGGAGGAGGAGGAGGAGGAGGAGGAGGAGGAAGAGGAGGAAGAGGAGAGGAAGAGGAAGAAGAAGACGAAGAAAGGAGAAGGCTGTGCGCAGGGTTTTTGGTCATAATGTTTTGCGAATTTTCTTGTATTGAATATTATTGGGGCTTTGAAATTTTCTCTATTGCTGTGAAGAAAAATTTTTTCCTTCTATTATTTCCTGGAATATGGGGTTTCAAAGTAGACATTTTTCGAGTTTTGGGGCAATTATTGATCTCACCTATGAGTGATTTCAAACTTTTGATAAATTTAACTGAAAGACACCTTGAGGAAGAGAAGGACATATTTTTTATTTCAATCTAACAAATAGTTTTCTTTAAATATTTTTTTTAAATCAATTTTTTACAGATTTAAAAATAGCTTGTGTAACTAGAGCGAAAAGTGGGGTATTTCGGCACCGAGAGAAACAGTTTTTTCACGAGCCGAGACGAATGTAAAGAGTTTCTCGAGTACAGAAACTACTTTGCACTCGAATTACACATTAAATTTTCTCTACATTAATGTATAATAGTAGATTACGTTACAAGTGCGGGAAATTGTGTTTACCATACAAGTATGATAAGTTAACACACGAGACGAAGTCGGCGAGTGTGGTATATCATACGAGTATGGTAAACATCTTTCCGGGCGAGTTACGTATGATATTTTTCGTCATACTAGTCTAAAATATAAAAAAAGATAAACTTTGAGCAAGTACAAGTATCATCAAACATAACCTCAAAATCCATCACAGCAGTAAAATACTAAAAATTCTTCTGAGATCAGCTGTTTTTCCAAATGCTGAGTCAGCTGGAATGCGGTAATATCTATTACCGCACTGAAAAAGGATGCGGTAATGAAAATCAGCTTTCAAATAAGATTTCGCAAAATAATTGACGAAAAAATCTTTTTCTCATAGCAACAGATAAAATGTCAATGCCAAAACAGTAGACTTCAAAAATGAATTATGAACAAAAACCCTTTGCACAGCCTTCTAACGGTTAGTGAACGGCTACAAAATGGACCAGTATCGACTCCAGTCCTAGCCAACGTTGCAAAGGGCCGATAACGACCTTGAGACGCCTGTCAAAGTACACAGTAGCGACAGCTTTGTAATTTCGCCACTGACTGGTGACTGGTTGCCTTGTTGGTTGCTTCAACAGCGCCACTGCCTCAACAATGTAAGTAATATAGCCGCTCGCCACTGAAAAGAGACGAGACAAGAATTGACGTGAAAGAACAGATATTGGCAAAGGCGTCAATAAACAGCCACAATATGAAGAAAGAGATCCGGAAAACGACAAAGAGATGGTGGATGAAAAGAAAAAGGATGGAGGAAGACCCAGTCAAGTGTGGAATTCGTTGATAGAAAATGAAGGAAACTCTTCCTCAACAACAAACTTTGCTCGGGCGTTCACTCAAAATGAATGAATTTTTTTCTAAGTTACTCCTCTACTACAGAAATATATATCTATATAATATATAACCTGTATATCTGCCTTGAATAACACAGATACGTATATATATTATTGAACAAGCGAAGCGAGTTCTTCCTTTTGACCTGAGGGTCGAGGCGTTGTGTGTTTGTTTGTATGTACCACGATAACTTTCGATCGCCTTCATCAATCAACTTCAGATTTGAAACACAGATTCTTGGTATCTTTAGACAGGTCAAGTTCGTTTGCCAATGAAATTGACCCTCTCCTTCATCCTTTTTGAGGCGAAACAAAAGGATAGGTTCTCAGCCCTTCATTAATATATCTATATATTACTATTTATATAGAAAATAGTTGTTTTCACCATAATTATGGAATTCGCAATAGATTTCAAAATATATTTTGAGTTATCAGCTGTAGGTGAATAAATGCGATCAGGCTTTTTATAGAATCTCTATCAGCTGATATACTAACTCCATTGCCCTGATATATGGATTAGCTGTATTTATATAATCAGCTGTTTTTCATGTGGTAAATTAGATACACTAATTCCATTGCCCTGATATATAGGTAAATGAGTACAGTAGGTATTTTCTGTGGAAAATAAATCTGTGTGAGCAAAGATGAACTTGAACTTCAAGTGATAGATGTCTTGTGAATTTTATCTAAATCAGTATCTTCAAAACAGCCGTTTTTCGTTACTACCTTCCCCTACGATAAGCTTCCCAAATGAGTTGTTTGCAAGCGAGTTCTCGCTTGAGTTTGTAACCGTGGTCCCGTTGGGCTCACTGGTTTATATATATATATCTATGTACAACCTACATAAAAAGTCAAATGTATAAAATCTATGAATGTCTTATGTGCATTTCTTTTTCTTCTTTTACTTTTTAATAATAATACTCAAAATAAATTAACTCTTTTGGTTTCTGGTTGATGATGATGTAGCTGAACAATAATTCTTTCAGTCTTGATAGATCGTTATGGAACAAGAAATTCCTGTGAATAATTATTGATGAACGTTAATTTTCGACCTTCAATGACTTTTAGCAATAAACATCAATGCTCATCTGCGCTATTAGTAACCCACTTGCACACTGGAGCACAATGCTCGAGTATAACCACCATCGCAAAATCAAACTTAGTCATGGTCACGGTTACTATAAACCTTTCGTAATATTGTTTATGATAAACTTTATAGTAACCTTAGTCATGGTTTTGGATTATAGATAAGATCAGCGTGAATACAAACATGCCAGTATATGGGTTTAATTTTGCGATGGTAATTTTCATCAATGCTCCACTGTGCAAGCACCCTACAAGGATGCAAGATCCCTATGACGGCAATGAAGATCATCAACGATTATTATTATCATCAATGAAAAAATACGATTTCTAGGCCAGACTAGTAAATTATTTTCAAATTATTGACTCTGGTAAATCTTTAACGCTAAGTATCGCAGGATTGAAGTGTAATTCACATTTTTTGATTCATATTCACAGTGTAAATTGAAAATATTGACCCTGGTCCACGTAAATGTCAAATCTTTATTGAAAGTGTAGGAAGATCATTGTTCATTACTCGCATTGTTTTTTAAACTTCCCGCTCATGTTGGCTGCACTGTCTTCCACAGTGTTGCAAGACAAGCTCATCTGTTCAAAGTTTGAAAAACAAATCAGCTGTTTTCAACAATGCTTTCTTCTACGTCTCAACGTGCTCGCAGATTCATGCTTCGTTTCAGTTTTTGTCTCAAAATTGAGTTGTACGGTAGTGTTCTGACGATTATATCGACTTCAATATGTGTGAATTCAGTAATAGTTTTTCCAAAAAGCATAAACCGTTTACTAAGCTGATAATAATTGATGTATTCAACGAAAACGAGTGTAGTGAGTGATCGTAACCTTTAAAACCTCATAGGATTACAACGCATAATAAATTTGCAATGCAGGTAAATTCTCCACAATAATCTAACACAATAATTCATTGTTATTATATAAAATTAAGTGAATTTGTTAGCTTCAATGTTAATTTTTTGACTAAATTAGCAATTAGCTAGTTCCAATCATATGCTCTGTAACAGAGCAATTCAGTTGGATACTTCACAATAATAGAAAACTGCACCTCATAACAGTATGTAGTATAGATAGAAGACAAACCTACCAATTATCAGTTACCTGCCAAATATCGGCTACTTATACTTCTAACCTAAAAAATAAGTGACTGCTTCAAGTTTTCAAAACGTATTAACGGGAAATTATTCATTGGTTTCTTGTATCTGAAAAACATATCAAGTTTTAAAATCGATAAGAAATTATTACAATTGAGTAGGCTGTGATCTCCTGGCGTGTATGAGATTTTGCAATTTTCTGAAGGTTTCAGGTTTTGAGCGATTGCCTATTACTAGGACATTGGGTGACCGATATTAGGGGCGTTCATCATTTTAATTACCTACATAGTATTACAACCGATTAAGACTTCAAACCACATCGTTGTGTTGTAGTCCAAATAACATACAACACAAACGAGGAGTAAGGTAGTTTGCGATTACTTTCCTCACTGAGCTTGCTATACTGTTTTATATCAGTATGCCAAGCCCACTGAAACAAAGTCTGAAGCTCCTGGATTTCTTGTTCCATGACGAACTGTTAATATTAGCTTTTTAAGTGAATTCAACGACTTGAAGTCAAATTTTTATTGAAGTAGTGTATTTTACTTACTCTGTAGGCCGAACGTTTTCGAGTTGTTAAAACCCATCTTCAAGGCATCCTAGATAGTGATGTTGGTTTGTTGGTTAGAAGAATACAAAAACCACAATTCTTCTAACCAACAAACGAACATCGCTATCTAGGATGCCTTGAAGATGGGTTTTAACAACTCGAAAACGTTAGGCCTACAGAGTGAGTAAAATACTACTTATTCTTAATAAAAATTTGACTGCAAGTCATTGAATTCACTTAAAAATTTAAAGCCTGAAGGTCTATGCTTGATAATCCACTATCACCACCAGGGACTGGCTGCATTGGTGAGTGTGTATACAAACCAGCACACCTCTGAGCTACCGCCAGACAATTGATATATCAAATTGAATATTGTTTCAATCCTTCAAAGGTTTTTTTTTGTAAATTTTGTTTAAGAGCGGAGAGTATTGTGATGGATATTCACCCTATTAATTTCAATTTTATGGGAGGTTTTTATGAATAGTCATATATGACCATTCGTTGGAGAAATGAGTTTTAACCTAACTTTCTGATGGCTTCCTTTGTTACAAATGTTGAAAATGAAACACTTGACAAACTTCAATCTTATTAGCTTGATGCTGTGAAGTTATTCGATAAATTTAGGTAACTGTCAGATCCAGCCTGAGATTGAACCCGTGGTCAATGGAATCATTATCATATGCAGGATTGCTGCACGGCCATGATGGTGGCAATTAATTGAACTCGTTAATACTTTTGAACCGTTTACCGTTATCTTACCATCAAGACTACCCCAATATCCGTAATCGATGGCCTGGAATGCGGAATGTTTCAACCCTCAAAATTCAAAAACGCCGTTCCTGAAGCAAGGGTAAAGGGATGGCTTTTCCCCTGTTGATAATGGTCGGCTTTTGTGGCTTCCTATCCATTAAGCCATTATCGTTCCACTTGAGTGGAGTTCCCTTCAGTTTTGTGTGCCGTACATGCAATCAGGACCCTGAGTGGGTTACATTGCGAATTTTTGATTTGAAACGATTAAATTGTGATTCATCCTGACGAATTGTGCTGAAAAAAAGCGGGTATTGTTAAAATTGAATATTGTTTTAATTCCTATCAAAGGTTTTTTATAAATTTTGTTTGAGAGCGGAGAGTATTCTGCTGGATATTCACCCTATTCATTTCAATTTTATGGGAGGCCTTTTTGGTAAATTTTCTTTCCTGGATTTCTTGTTCCATGACGAATTGTGTTGTTAATATTAACTTTTTAAGTGAAATCAACGATTTGCAGTCAAATTTTTATTAAGAATAAGTAGTATTTTATTTACTCTCTAGGCTGAACGTTTTCAAGTTGTTAAAACCCATCTTCAAGACCTTGAGTAAGTGAAAAGCTACTTATTCTTAATAAAAATTTGACTGCAAGTCGTTGAATTCACTTAAAAAGTTAATAAATTTTCTTTTTGAGTACGGTATTCAAATAGCAGCCTACTGGCTGGTAACCTTGGTCTAGTTACACTAAAAGGAAGGATTTCTTCTGCAAAACATCATGGTTATCACCATGAGTTATTTTTTGATCAACAAAACTATTGCAATACTTTGTGTTCATTACAATAATGATAGGTCGTGCGGTGAGTGTGGTGTTCATGCGATCTTGATGTTTAGTCACGACCGCTCAAGCCTGCGCTTGGATGGGTGACCGTTCTTCTATGACTTGGTGTTATAAGCGTTACTTATTATCACTTATCCGGTGGTTTGGAGCCCACCTAAAATTGTAGATCCACCGAGTTCTCCGTAACACGGCTCAAACGGCGAAGTGGAACTACCTGTAAGAGTCTCCCCAGCATCAAAAGCCATACGCTTATATTATTATTACCTATTATTATCAAGATACATTTTATTGTTTATGATTACTGATTTGGAATTAGCTAACAAATTTAGATCTTAACTATTGATATGAACTTTTAATGTTGAAAAATCAATACATTTATTATTATTCACGATATGCAGAACTATTTAAAATAAATAAAAATTGGAATATTTCTTCTTTTCTTGAGGCAGAACATGGTTTTTGGGCAGTTACCTGGTTGATTTTTACGTTTCCTGTCAACAATATCATTATTTTAAATTATAGCTAGCGGGAAGTTCAGTTAAATGATTTTATGTAGGAATTAGCATGAGTGAATGGGTGTGAGTTTTTGTAATCCGTATGTATTTTTTCTTCTTCTTTCGGCTCCTCCTTTTTATTGCTCTTCTATTTTGTGATTTTCTTTTTAAATTATTATTTCCAAGTGAATTCGTCGGGTCCTTGTTACCGTTTTTTCTTACTTCATCTGATATTTCATCCTTGGCAGCTTCAATGCACCCATGTCATTCCAAGGACTTTTTTTATTGAGGATGATGCTCACATGAGTCTGGAGACTTGTGCGTGGTAATTCATTTATTTATTTAATGAGATGAATGGGTGAATGACGAGAAAAATCCATGGCTGAATGAAATTCAACCCAAGGCTGCAGGAAACATATTTTTTTCCACCTCTTGTGCCACATTTGATGAATGTTTGTAATTGTTAAGTGCTCACATATTCTAGTTATTAAGTTACTAACTGAATTTCAAAGATTTCTTATTATTTGATGTGCATATTCTTATACGTATTATATTCTGTTGTTTTTTGGTGTGGAAATAAATTTGAATTGAATTGAATTGAAACAAAGCCAGCCAGAGCCTTATCTTATCATAGACAAGCGCTACAACCAACTGCGCTACCAGAGCCGTCATTTACTACTAATACTTTTTGGCTTAAATAGCTGAGTGGACCTCAAGGGTGTCCTCATCAATAAAAGCCATAAGTTATTTTTATTTGTTTCAACCTCACCAATGTGTTGTCTCCTAAGAATTCCAGCGATTTCAAACTCGACCAAGACAGCAATCCCTTTGAGAATTGTTCTATTTGATAGTTCTACTGTCGACCAATAGTAGCTCAGTTCCTTCGAGAGTCGCCATCGATATTCACCAATGGCAATGTGCCTTTCATTGGCTAGAATCTCACGCTAATTCACGGATATAAAAACGTCAAGAATGGTTTATAGCGCTACTGTTGCAGGAAAGTAAATCCTTGGAGGAAAGCGTGAAACTGGCAACGGTGAAAAGCGTTTGTTTTCCACGATTTTCCAGCGACCACCTTCTTGCTGTTGGATGATTAGTCCCTTGGAAAATAAATGAGAAGACGGAGAAGATGGGCGGACCACTTCTTCTCGCCAACAATTTATCGATTATTCAATATTATTGGCCTCTGGCTGTTCATTTTTTCTTCTTCTTCGTTCTCTTTATCTTTTTTCTCCTTCTTTTTTCATCTTCTCCTTCTATACTTTCCGCTACATTTCATTCATATCGATTCAATGCTCTTCCTTTGTCCGATGCCGAGTGAAGCAATCATAATGCAGTTGTTTTGAATATTGAACCCTGAATAAAATGAAAAATAAAAAACCAAAACCTGCAAACCAAAACAGATTTGTCACACTCACATCTTTCAACAAAAAATCACACAAAATAGCTTACATCTTCCAAAAATCCGGATTTTGAAATTCCACAGCATTCAAAACAACAAGCAACCTGAAACACCAGCTACAACAAAAAACAGCTCACCTAACAATCAGCACAATTCACTAATTCAACAAACCAGGAATATATAAGCAATCTAATATTGAAACTGACACTGTATTTCACTTTTATATAATATTTACTCACTTATATTGGAGATGCTTGAGGAATGCATTTCACTTTTGAAAAGAAGCTTCGTTAGCCTGCCGCCAGGGGTCTTGCTTTGTTGATGTTAGGATGAGCGGCCATTATGTAGTTAAAAATTCCGTTTGATTTGAATTGTGCTTGGTCATTGAGTAAGTTGGTTCTATCTTATTTATGGTGTTTGAATATATAAGCTCAAATGCAACACATGCCCCAAGTACTACATAGGACAAACAGGCAGATCATTCAACACAAGATACAAAGAACACATCAAAGCACTACATTCCAACTTTGATTCAACATTTGCAGATCACTTAATCAACACTGGAAACTCACACAATAACATCCAAACTGACTTAGAAAGTCTACACACATTCCAAAAAAGCCACAAACTAAATATACTGGAGCAATATGAAATATTCAAACACCATAAACAAGATAGAACCAACTTACTCAACGACCAAACACAATTCAAATACAACGCAATTTTTAACTACATAATGGCCGCTCATCCTCAACAAAGCATGACCCCTGGCAGAAGAGGCTGCACTTCACCTTTTTTCCACCCTACAGAGCTCTGGGTGGGCATTTTGTCAACTACTACAACTGTTGGTAACCTTTCACCAAAAGGTTAGTTGGTTATGTTTTAGTTGTTGGGCATTTTTTCAACTACTACAACTGTTGGTAAAGGTTACTGTTGGTATAGAAAGGTTAGTTGGTTAGGTTTTTGGTTCTTTTATACAGGTTTCGTATCAGGAACAGGAATAACAACTAAAAACCTAACCAACTAACCTTTTGGTGAAAGGTTACCAACAGTTGTAGTAGTTGACAAAATGCCCACCCAGAGCTCTGTAGGGTGGAAAAAAGGTGAAGTGCAGCCTCTCATCCCCTGGCGGCCGGCTGAGGAGGCTTCTTTTCAGAAGTGAGATGCATCCCTCTAGCATCTCCAATATAAGTGAGTAAAACAATATATAAAAGTGAAATACAGTGTCAGTTTTAATATTAGATTGTTCATTAAGTATTTCGTCATGGAAAACATCACAGACATCCCTATTATTATCCCTATCCTTATTCTCATTTTTATTGTATTTCTTCTCCTTTTTCTATTTTCTCCATTACATAAGTTTGTGTACAGTTCCTCTACAATTGGCATTATTTTTCTTCAAAATCACATTCTGGCCTATTTCTCGACATTTCGCAGTTAAAGAATGGGGAACGTGAAAGAGGAATTGAATTACTTACGGAACAGTGAGTTGGAAGGAGCGAATGAAGGAACAGTTGACATTCGGAGAAGGGCAGAGAGACAGGAAGAGTGAAAGGGAAGAGAGAAGGGAAGAGAGAAAGGAAATAAGTGGTAAGCGACTGCTGGCAAGATTTACCGTTGATAAAATTTGTAGCTATACTTCACATTTACGAGTAGTGGCTCAGGGGTTGGTGGTGGGAGTGGGTGGTTGGAGGGGTAGCGTAGTCAGGGGAGGGGATGCTTGAGTCTGTGTTTTGTGATGAAGGGTTAGCAAGTGGATGAGGATGTAGGGAAGATGAAGAAACGCAAAAAGAAGATGGAGAAGAAGAGCTGGAATGGATAAAAATGATGAAGTGTGGGAGGGGGTTTGATGAGTTTAGTGTTTGGGACTAACTACGTTGAAGATAACTTTAATGCTAACATGAGCACTCTATGCATGCGCCGGCTCTAAAGCGGGAAGTGATAACCGAGTGCCGTAGCAGGTATCTGTTCAATTAGAAAAAAGCTACGAAACTCCTGGGCCATCTTTGTAAGGGTGCCCGATTGGATTGGCCAGCAAAAAAGACACTGTTCTCTGCTATAAAATCACTTTCTTGTGGTTCGGAACCCACATAAAACTGTAGGTCGAAAAGTGTAGAGGATGGAAAGTTATCTGTTTCAAGTTTCAATGTACTGTGTTAATTATTTCCTATTTTTACATACTTTTATCGGCTATGCAGTATAATTAGGGAAGTGATAGCCGAGTGCCGTAGCAGGTATCTGATCAATCAGAGATAAGCTACGAAACTCATGGGCCATCTTTGTAAGGGTGCCCGATGGGATTGGCCAGCAAAAAGACACTGTTCTCTGCTGTAAAGTCACTTCCCGGTGGTTCGGAACCCACCTAAAACTGTAGGTCCAGATCATCAATCACCATCATCCAATTCCCAATACCCACGCACAGATAACCTTCTTATTTTTTGTTATTTTTGTTATAACTTTTATATACATATATACTTAAATAATACTAAAAAAAAATGTGGTAAAAACGTGGTAAAATACCAAAGTGTCAACAAACGTGGTAAAACGAATTCATGCGTGCATTAATGAACTAGGCAGCCATTTTGAACATACGTCATAAGACATAACATGTTGGAAATTAGTATATAATATTATTAATGTATTAATTAACAAGGAAGCCATTTTGAATATATGTCACGATACATAACATGTTGGAAATTAGTATATAATATATAATAGCTATAATATATACTAATTTCCAACATGTTATGTATCGTGACATATATTCAAAATGGCTTCCTTGTTAATTAATACATTAATAATATTATATACTAATTTCCAACATGTTATGTCTTATTACATATGTTCAAAATGGCTGCCTAGTTCATTAATGCACGCATGAATTCGTTTTACCACGTTTGTTGATACTTTGGTATTTTACCACGTTTGTTGACACATTTTGTTTTTTTAGTATTATTTAAGTATATATGTATATAAAAGTTATAACAATAATAAATAAATAATACCAAATAAAATACATTACTTCACAACCTTCTTGATGTGCGCAACTTAATGAACGCACTGTACAAGAGTATTAAATACACAACCAAATGCGTAATTAATTTACAGTGTAAATTTATAGAAGTATAATGCAGGGAGTCCATAAGCAACAGAATAGAAGAACAAGAAGTAGAAAAAGAATATTTATGAGATAGATAGTTAGAAGGAGAAGAAGAAAAGAGGAGAGAGAAAGAAGAGAAAACGAAGTACCTTTCCACTTGACAGTGGTAAAAGAAAGTACGAGTCTCTAGTTGCTGACATCTAGTGGGCAGTTGGCAGCGGTGTGGAAACTTGCAAGGGAAACAACTCAAGTGCCACGGTGGGTGGGGGGGGGGGGGGGGGGGTGGCGGGGTTTAGTTTATTGCTGTCATTTCGAGAAATCTACTTTTGGATGCTGTCCTTAAAAACCCTCTCCCTCCTGCCCTACTACGACCCCCCCCCTCCCGACCATTGCTTCCCTAATTATCTTTGCGACTTTATTCCGGTTCCGTTTTCAACATTATTATTGCTCTCTGCACTTTTTTATACTTTCTGCTAGCCTGTACCAAACATCAGCACGAGGAATCTGATTGTAAAGTTCAGAGTCCAAGTTTGTTTATTACAATAAAGGAAGCAATAGAGTAGGTTGTATCAGGTAGAAGAATGGGGAAGATGAAGAAGAAGAGGAAAGGTGGTGAAGCAGCGGGGAGGAGATCAATAATAAATTATGAGATGATGGAAAGAAAGAAAAAGGAGAGGTGCAAAAATTAGCAAGAAGGTGCAGGAGTAAAAGAGGAGGAGGAAGAAGAAGGAGTAGAGGAAGAAGTGGGTAGAGAAGAAGAAGAAGAAGTGGGAGGAGAAGAACAAAAAGGAGAAGGAGAAGAGGAAAAGAGAAGAAGCAACGAGAAGGAGTTTAATAATAATGAGAAGATGGGAAGGAATATGAAGGAAAAGGTGGAAAAAGGAGCAAGAAGGTACAGAAGTAAAAGAGGAGGAAGAAGAAGGATTGAGGAAGAAGAAGATGATAAGAAATTAAGAGAAGAAAAACAAAAAGTGAAACAGACGGAGGACCAATATTAGAACAGAAAGAGAAGATAGAAAACGGAGATTAACAAGAATATGTGAAAGAAAGTGTTGGAAAGAGAAGAAGATAACTTCAACTATAAGGTCAACGAGAAGAAGAAGAAGAGAAGGAGGAGGAGGAGGAGGAGGAGGAGAAAAAGAAAGATAAGACCAAAAAGAGCCAAAGAATCATGTCCAAAAAGAAAAGTAATGGAAAAGAAGAAGAATGAGAAGATAAGAGAAAAAGAAGATGAAGAAGAAAGATGAAATTAGAAAGGAAAAGAGAAAAAGAAGAATATAAAGAAAAGAGAGAGAGAGAGTGAGGAAGAAGTAATAATAGTGAAAGAAGGAGAAAAGTTGGAGGGGGAAAATAATCAGCAGAAGTAAGAAAGTGATAAAGAAGAAGGTGAAGAACAAGAAAAAATGAAGTGTAAAAGAAGAAGCGGGAGGATATAGAGCAAGATAAGTGGGAGGAAGAAGAGCATAAAGGACCAGAAAAAAGAAGGGAAATGAGATGAGAAGAATAGGAGAAACGCGAAAAAAGAAGATGAAGAAGAAAGTAGAGTAAAAAAGTTGAAGATGAGAGAGCAGAAATAGGGGAGGGAGTTAAAAAGAAGGAGATGGAAAGAATCGGTATAAGAAGAAAGTGATGAAAAAGAAGGCGAAAAACAAGAAAATAATGTGAAAGAGAGAATTGACGAAGAAATTGAAGAATAAGAAGAATATAAAGAAGAATAAGAAGATAAGAGGAAAAGAAGACTAAGAAGACGAAGAAGAAAGAGAAGATGAGGAAGAAAGAAGAATATGAAGATCGGAGTGAGTGAGAGATAATGGGTGGGGAAGAAGTGGAAGAGGAAGAAGGAGTTGAAAAGGAAATGTACAGCAATTTTATTTAGAGAACAACTCTTGAGTTGCAAAATATATTCTTTTATACTGTCTTGGTAGCAATACTGCTCCTTGCCTACGGCTGGATGAGCCACTGATTACGAGTGTTGTTACCGTAACAGAGAGGAAGCATCGACAGATGGTCTGTCTCTCATCTGTGATTTGACGAAAAACTTTTCATATACCCCACGCTGAGACTTGATTAAGAGTCGAAGTTTTCTGTTCGTTAGAAACAGGGTCTGTGTGGTTGGGTACTTGTTGAAGTTTACAGGATATATGATGCAATCTCAGTAACAGGACTTATTTCTGGTTCTGTGCTATTGTCGGAAATATTGGAAACATCGATTTCAAGATGAACTTTTAAGAGTATCTTTATTTTGTAGCCTACTTGACATGGGTACAGATGTATAGTAGTTTTCTTTTTCCTTGGCAGCAGTTGGGTTGAGAGATATCAAATCCTCCCATCTTCTACACGCTGCCAAGTTAAATGAATGCTAAAGTAGCTCCTAGTGCAAAAATGATGTCAATAAACAGCAGTGCAAGTTGTCTTTGTGTAACAATAGTCTATGCATGTGCATCCGTTATATTGGAATTTAATTTTTCTTATCTCCGTAGCTTTCTACCCAAAGATGGTATACCCAAAGATTAAAGCTGTTTTCACATCTGCAGACACTCAACGTAATATAAAAAAGACCGATTTGGCCAGCAAAAGATACTCTGTTCTCTGCTGTAAAATCACTTCCCGGTGGTTCGGAACCCACGTAAAACTGTAGGTCCAACTTATCAAACACCATCATCCAATTCATTGCCCATGCACAGGTCTCAGACCTATGTGGGCTTCATCCTCCGAAAAAAATCTCTTAGGAAGGTTCTAGACTCTTGAAACTTGGTAGCTTGGTATAGCTTCCTCAAAATCCAAGTGAAATTGGTATATTACGCTTGTGGGACGAATATAAAGGTATAGAGGTATATAGAGGTGTCATACATGGTATTTTTTCCTATGGATTTGCATGAGTGTATTAACCTTTCTACAGACATACCACTTAACCTGCCAGACATGTATCAGATCAGGCAAGTGATGAAACAGATACATACACCATTCTCTGTAGTCCAGTCAAATCAGCAGAAATTTCAGGTAAGAAAGGAAAATATTCTAACATGGCTGAAAATCGGGATATATGCCAAACATGTTCAATAACATACTAACAGTCCCCAAGAATCTTAGGTGTGCATTAGTCGCCATCTTGGAAAAAGATTGTCTGACATAATTTTGAGGTTCTCGAAATTTTAGACCAAATTAAGCATCAAACAGAAAGTGTTCCTCTTGTCTTTTTTCAAGAAAACCATGTTTTTAAGGATTTGAACTAGTAACACCCCTGTACCTTTAATAGATATCAAGCTTAGACCTTCAATAGGTTAAAGGTATAGGGTTCAAACTCGGTATAAACTAGTATCAAATTCTGCAAAATTTTGTTTTCTTGAATAAAAGCAGGAGTAACATTTTCTGTCTGAAGCTTAATTTGGTCTCAAAATTAGAAAACCCCAAAGTAATGCTAATTTTACAGTTTTTCCAAGATGTCAACCAAAGCATAGCTAGGATTCTCGGGGACTTTTAATAAGTTTTTCTGGTCATATATCCCGATTTTCAGCCATGTTGGAATTTTTTCTTAACCTTTTGCTAATTTGACTGGACTACTAAGAGAATAGTCATAGGGATCTGTGAACGTACATTAGTCTGATCTGAATACCATACATGACTGTAGATATGACTATACTCTGTTCACAGAAAGTGGAGTCGATGTAAACAGAGTGCGAGAGTGTAAGCTATCTTTGAACAACAAGACCAATTCACAGTAGCCGATTCACAATTTACTACAGAAATACACTTAACGCGCAGCATATAATTGAACCGGTAACTGTGACAGCGAATGTGATACTGAACTCAATGTGAACTGGTAGAAATTAATCGATCGGTCTACAGCTGATATGAGTCATCACTCTTTCACTCATACAAATGCAAACGTTTGTTTCGGTTTGTCTCTCGCTTGCGTGAACAGAGTATAGAATGTACCATTACGTTTCTGATATGTAACCTGTCTGATAAATGAGTGTCTTCGGATGTGATAACAGCTAAATAACAAATTTAACACTTCTTTCAGAGATATTGTAGAACTGTTTCATGATTGAATAATAACACAGATATTGTCAATTTCTACTAGTTTTTAATATGCAAAACGAGGTTTCAATGCTCATGGCATCATCATCAGTTGCATGTTGAGTTAAAACTGATGATGATGCCATGCGCATTGAAACCTGGTTTTGCATATTAAAAACTAGTAGAAATTGACAATATCTGTGTTATTATTCAAGCTAAATAACAACATGATTTTTTTTGTTTATTAATAGTTGTTACAAATACTCAGAAAAATTTATAGTTTGACACACATTATGACTAATGTTAAAGAATCATCAACAAATAATTTCTTGCTCCAGTAGTTGGGTGGAAGATATCAAGAGCCATCAATACAAGCTCTGACATTTTAACCATTTTTTAAAAAACGTACAGTCCCATCATTATTTTTTAGGATTCTTGAGCCGCAAAACTCAAGGACAAGAACCTTAGTATATCTTGATCTGTTTAAGAAATTTCTCAAAAAAAAAAGAAACTGGTAACCAAACAACGCCACTGGGAGAAATTTATTGGAAAAGGCATGAGAAAAAGATGCGATGGGGCAGAAAGTGGAAAGATTGCATCATTAGCTCGAGTACCTGGAAGCTCTTCAATATTTTCCAATAGATGGATTTAGTGATGCAGGAGGCTGAGTGGTGGTGAAGATTGGGGGAAAAGAAGAAGAACTGGGAGAAGGAATAAGAAGAAGAATGGACAAGGAGAAGAAGAGGAAGGGGAAGAACAAGAAGCAGAAAAAAGAAGAAGCAAAAATAATAAGAAACAAGAAGAAGGAGAAGGGAAAAGGAGGTGAAGAAGAAAAAAAAAGAAGATGACAAAGAATGGGGTGAAGAAGAAGGTGGGGGGAAAACAAAAAGAAGGAGAGGAAGACGAGAAAAGGAAGGAGAAGAAGAAGAAGGAGAAGTAGAAAGTGGAGAAAAAATAAAGTAGGATAGGAAAAATAAAAAAGGAAGAGAAAAAAGAAGGGTAAGAAGACGAATTAAGGAGAAGAAGAAAGAGAAGTAGAAGAGGAAGAAGAATGAAAAAGAAGGAGTAGGAGGTGGAGAAAAAACATAAAAAGAAAGGATAGGAAGAAGAAAAAAGGAAGAAGGTAGAGAAAAAACGGAGTGGAAAAAGGAAAAAGAAAAATGAAGAAGTAGAGGAGAAGAAATAGAAAAGGAAGAAGAAGAAGAGTAGAAAAAATAGAAGAGGAAGAAGAAAATGTAGAAGAAGAAGAATGGTGGGGAAGAAAAAGGAGAAGAAGAACAATGGAGGCGGTGTAGGAGGAGGAGGTGAAGTAGAAGGTGGAGAAAAAAGAAGAAAGAGAATGGAAGGAAGAGGAAGATTAAAGTGGAGAAAAAAGATGAAGAAGAAGAAAAAAAGAAAAAGGAGAAGAAAAAGAATGGAAAGAAGAGGAAGAAGAAAGTGGAGAAAAAAGATAAAGAATGAGAAGAAGAAAAAAAGAAGGAGAAGAAAAGAAGAAGAGAACGAAGAGGAAGGTGGAAAAAGAGGAATAGGATGATTAAGAAGAGTAGAGGAGCAGAAGAAGAAGATGAAGAAGAAAAAATAAGATTGAGGAGAAAACGAAGAAGAGGGTGAATGAGAGGAAGAAGTTGAAGGTGAAGAAGATAAATAAGTGGAAGAGGAAGAATAAGAAAAACTAGAAATAGTAGGTGGAGAAAAAAAGAAAAAGAAGTAGAGGAAGAAAAGAAAAATTGAAAAGAAGAAATGAAAGAAGAAAAATTGAAAGGAAGAAGTGAAAAAGGAAGAATGTGAAGAAGAAGGAGATATAGGAGAAGAAGGTGAAGAAGAATAACGAAGAAGGAAGAATAAGAAAAAATTAGAAGTAAAAGGTGGAGAGAAAAAGAAGTAGAAGAGGAAGAATAAGAAAAACTAGAAGGAGAAGGTGGAGAAAAAAAAGAAGTGAAAGAAGAAAAATTGAAAAGAAGAAGTAAAAGAATGTGAAGAAGAATAACGAAGAAGAAGACGTAGAGTTTTTAAGAGGCTTAATACGGTGTAAAGAGATCTGTCGTCTCCTCATGATAGATGGAGGAGTGACGGTTGGGGGGGGGGGGGGGGGGGGGAATGGCGGATCAATAATCACCGTCTCAGCTGCTAAGTGAAGTGGCGGCAGGTTTAGTTATAACCTTTATCTACGACCATGTCATAATGTATACATTACAGTTTCACAATTGATGCCAAAACAGCTGTCTTTTCGAAATGCTTTTTGAAACCCGTTGTATAAAGAGCTCATTATAGTACAGGTTCTACATTATAACACGGGTTCTGGACCAATCAGAAGTATTTTTGATGGAATCAATATCGTAATTCAATATTGTGAAACTATCAGCTGATTTGATCAAACTGCTAACTAAGCTGCTAACCTAACAATCTACTATAACTTCTCGTATTTGAGATGAGAGGTTAGATATCTCTGACAGTCATAGGTAAAATGAAATTGTTTTAATTAAATGTATACTAGTGGTCGTAGATAAAATAGTGTATGCAACGATTTTATTTGGCCCTTATTAAAGCACGAGTTAGATGTAAGTTATAACACGAGCGAATGCGAGTGTTATAAATATCTCACGAGTGCTTTAATGGCCAAATAAAATCGTTGCATACACTATTTTATCTACGACCACTAGTATACATTTAATTAAAACAATTTCATTTTACCTGTCAGAGATATCTAACCTCTCATCTCAAATACGAGAAGTTATAGTAGATTGTTAGGTTAGCAGTTTAGGTTAGCAGTTTGATCAAATCAGCTGATAGTTTTATAATATTGAATTACGATATTGATTCCATCAAAAATGCTTCTGATTGGTCCAGAACCCGTGTTATAATGTAGAACCTGTACTATAATGAGCTCTTTATGCAACGGATTGGATTGGCCAGCAGAAAGACTCTTCTTTGCTGTAAAATCACTTCCCGGTGGTTTGGAACCCATCTAAAATTACTGTAGGTCCAACTCATTGATCACCATCATCCAATTCATTACACACGCACAGGTCTTAGACCTATGTGGAGTAATTTTGCCTATGATTTGTAAAATCAATGATATTATTTTGTTTCATATTTTCTTCGTTTTGTATTTGATGTATTTGATGTATTTTTATTGATTTTCTTTGTAATTTTTTTGTGGCAATAAACATTATTCATTATTATGTGGGGTATATTTCTCAGCCTCCTTGGAAAATCAAATTCATTGTTGAAAGTTGGTTCATATTCATTGTACACAAAGAGAAGTTTAAGCATGAGGTCATTCATCAGAGATAGTGTGCCTGCACCGTCGTAAAGCATGTCATGAAGTACTTATTGTAGCTTTCAGACTGATTAAATTAAAGGACTTATCAAGCCGCTCCATGAAGTATCACCCTTTTTCTCGAATGAACTTAGTATGCGCGTTACAATGACAGTAATAGCGGCTTATATCCTAGCGGAAGCAATTAACTGATTACTATGTCCTGCAACAGATCGTATACTAGGAAATTCTATGGGCAGGTGCATAATAGTATGCAACTAAGTACTGAAGTGGTTACTTATCACCAATCAACCTTCATAATATGTGCTTGACTTTGAGTCAGTCATTTGTAACTTATTGGGAAAATGTTATTTATATTCCACGCTATTCAAGACTTCAAGACAGGACTTCAGTAGGTCCACAATGTTTTCCATAATATGGCTCAAACGGCGAGGTGGTAATACCCATGAGAAAAAAATATGAATAATAAGACGAAATTGTCACAACCACATTTATTTAAAATATTGAGATACTAGTTTCGGTTGTTATACCATTATCAAACTCAAACAAACTAAAACTAAAGTACAGAGTAGCTTAATATACAGAGTGTTTATAAAGCTTCCGTGTTTATTACCCATTTAACGGAGTTAATGTAGATCAAATCTAAACGAAGCATGTTTTTTGAGACAGAATTTTGCTTATTTTGTCTAATATCTCAGATATGGGTGATCCTAGAGGTCTGGGTCGTGTTTTATTCAATTTTTCAGTTCATTTTACATAAAATCCAATAAATGTAACACCTAACTTAACGCCAAAAAATATCAGTTTGGCTTTATTTCTGTCCTTTCCCAGAAAATCGGGCGAAATCTTTCGCAAGCCGTAACTCCCTAACAAAGCATTTCCGGACATATGTTTATATAAACATTTCTCATTATTTTGATGAGAGGAAATCACCTTAGAAGTTTGTCGGGTTACTCGTGGGACACCCTGTATATAAAACATGGAATGATACTATTGGCTAAGCGAGAAAGAGGCTGACCTTCATTGAAGGTTGTGATTGGCTGAAGGCCATAAGTCACGCCCCCTGGTGAGAGGAGTAACATGCAAAATAAGAGTCTAATCAAGAACAAAAACCGTGAACATCTAGAGAGCAACAGAGAAGAAATTAAGCAAGAAAAGAATCAATTTAAAATTAAAAATTAGAAGCTCACTGAACTGCAGTCAAGGTCAATCGAGAACCATCTAGGCTGGTAAAGCTTCTCCTAAGAAACGAAATGCATAAGAGAGTGAAAAACCACAATTTCAATAGAAATACAGTGTCAATTTTGATAGTAGACAATATTATTCTTCAAAATAATTCTATCCAATGATTTATTTGGATATAATGTTGTATTATATTTTATCTACGACCATGTCATAATGTATACATTACAGTTTCACAATTGATGCCAAAACAGCCGTCTTTTCGAAATGCTTTTTGAGACTCGTTGCATAAAGAGCTCATTATAGTACAGGTTCTACATTATAACACGGGTTCTGGACCAATCAGAAGCATTTTTGATGGAATCAATATCGTAATTCAATATTGTGAAACTATCAGTTGATTTCATCAAACTGCTACACCAGCTACTTTAACCTAACAATCTACTATAACTTCTCATATTTGAGATGAGAGGTTAGGTATCTCTGACAGTCATAGGTAAAATGAAATTGTTTTAATTAAATGTATACTAGTGGTCGTAGATAAAATAGTGTATGCAACGATTTTATTTGGCCATTAAAGCACTTGTGAGATATTTATAACACTCGCATTCGCTCGTGTTATAACTTACATCTAACTCGTGCCTTAATAAGGGTCAAAATAAAATCGTTGCATAAACTACTATTTTGATATATTTTGGGTATTATGACATATAAAAAATAATCATTATTTTGGGTAATAATTTGGGTATTATCACTTTACCTGTATTTTGGCTCATGTTTCGCTTTGGTGACCACTGAATCTAAAAAAAGAAACTAAAGCAAACAGTCATTCAATTATAAAAATTCTAATATAAATCTACTTGTAATACCGTACTATAATATTGTATTCTTGATATTTATAATAAAGAAGAGCTTCGATTATCCGCGGAATTGGGTGGCAAGGATCCCGCGGATAGCAAACATCGCGTTTAACCCGAAAAAAGTCAAAACTGAGGTGAAAACACAAAACAATATTTCAGCATAAATGCTATGTTTTATTGTACGAAAACATGACTTGTAAAACTTAAAAATATGTACAGCACAGCAGAAGCCTTTGCTCTACATCTAAATCACTAAAATAAAGAACTAAATAAAAACAAGATACTATACTGTTAACAAAAAGTGTTCAGTTCCCCCTTTCTAAAATAAACAGTCTCTCGTTTTTGCTTCTTGCTTTGGAAACACCTTCATCTTTATTCCAGATTGTGATTTCTTTAACAGGAATTTTTTTGGCACTCATGGATAATCCGTACCACGGATTATCCGCTCATGGATTATTGAAGCTCCACTGTACTATAGACAATGCTTAGTAGTGTAAATGCTAAACATGGAAAGAGTTTTTTCTCTGTCAGTAAATGAAATATTATCCCTCTAAATAATTTTATTGAATGAATGGTTTTGGTATTATGCCATCCTGCATCACCTCACCTGTAAGCTCAACCCGTGTTTCAACTCGGTAACAACCTATTGTAAAAAAAACCTCCAAAACATTCGATTGAAACGTTAACCATCGGCCCAACAGCATGCAATCCTTTCACAGTCGCTGTCAATCCAATTGACTCTCAAAGAGGGAGATGCGCGCACTCCCGGCAAACAAAGGGCGTTTGGAAATTTTCAAAATTGAACAATACGATCGGCTTTGACATTATTCACGTTTACCGCTTCTGTTAATTGAAGGCTCCATCTAGTCAGGGTTTGTTTTTGTTGCACGGAGGTCGAAGCAAATTTTTCTCTTCTTCTAATTGCGAATCGATTAAAATTTCACGTTTGAGAACAGATCTCGTTTTATTAGTGGTGGTGACAATGATGTTTCCACCCCTGTCATTAGGGAACATACTCTTTCAACAGATGCTTATTTCTCACTTTTTCATACTCATTCCTCACTATCCTACTCATTTCTCACTCTCATACTGCATTCTCACTCTTTCATGCTCATTTTCCATTCTTGTTTCTCACTCTTTTCAACTCTCTTCTCATTCTTTCATACTCAATTCCCCACTATTTCATACTTGTTTCTTATTTTTCATACTCAATTCCCCATCACTTCATACTTGTTTCTTATTTTTCATACTCATTTGCCACTCTTTCATACTCATTTCTCTCTTCCATACTCATCTATCACTCTTTTTCATATTCATTTCTTCTTCCAAACTCATTTCATACTCTCCCCTACGTTTTCATACTCTTTTTGGCAGGTCAACAATGAAAATTGAAAATAACGTTTGAAAACAACACTTTCTACTTCTAACTTCCTCTTGTATGCTGTGCCCTTTGTCACAGATATTTCATCCCACAAATAATATCTATTAATTGGCATATTTGATACATGTTTATCTATTATTCACATATTATAATAAATATTATATTATTATTCACATTTAATTCATATTAGTCTATTATTTATTGAACTACTTCATTATCTACTAACCCACTAATTGGGAATATTTCCTGATTGGACCAGGACAAAGGTTTATGGGGGGTGGTAATTATATTTCTGCTATTGATGGGCAAGTAATTTTTCAGTTATTTTCATGAATCTTACTTCTAGTTAGTGATAGATTTAGGGGAAGTGATAGCCGCGAGCCGTAGCAGGTATCTGTTCAATCAGATAGAGATAAGCTGCGTTCTCGTGCGTCCTGTTTGTAACGGTGACCGATTAGATTGGCCAGCAAAAAGGACACTGTTCTCTGCTGTAAAATCACTTCCCGGTGGTTCGGAACCCACCTAAAACTGTAAGTCCAACTCATCAATCACCATCATCCAACTCATTACCCACGCACAGGTCTCAGACCTATATGGGCTTCATCCTAAAAAAAACAGATCTCAGACCTATGTGGGCTTAATCCTCCAAAAAATAGTATTTTAAAAATAAAAACTTCTAGACGTAATCTACAAAAACATTTATTTGTTGTTTTTTTCTCTGTTTTTGTCAGGTATGCACTTGGCTGTTGAGAGGCTCGCGCCTCCGTCTCGTGTCCTGGATGAGTCAATTGGCCGGTGACGTCATTGAGCTGCCCAGTTGCAATTGCACCATCAGTTGCAGTCAGCTGCTGCAGCCAACCGCCACTCGCCGCCACCAGCTGCCAGCTCCAGCTGCTGCTTCGGCTGCTAGCAGCTGCAGCCGGCTATTGCAGTTGGCGCCGCAACCAGCATGGAGAACCACACCCCCTACCAGGTCAATCACACTTATTTTTTCGACAGTATAGTAAAAAATAAATTTATCTCCAATGCAAAAAACAAGCAAATTTGACTAGTGTGTTTTTGGCTTCTGGCAGCTCAATTTCTTCATAGTATTGGGTGGAGGGGGGGGGGCATCTGGCAACCAATGCGCCCTCTAGGTTTCGAATGGTACATGATAAGTCCAAAAATTCCGGGACACAACTTTTTGTGGCCCTCTTAACAGTGATGTTGATGTCATCAATATGGCTGTCAAAATGTCATGACTGTTGTATATTTCCCTTTATAACTTGGGCCTATAGTTTCATATTTGAGCCAAATTGTTGGTTATTACCAATCCGAAGAAAATGCTCGTTCATTTATAAAGATTCAAATTCAGACGTTTAAAACAAATAATAATTAAAAATCATAGTTCTTTTAAAAAAAACAAGTTCTGAATTTATATTAACAAAACTATTAGAAAAAGAAAAAAAAAATGATTTATGCTAATAATTCCAGAAATATTTCCATATTAAAATAAATAATTTGAATTTATTTTTTATTTTTGAAAAATTGAGCTAAATAACTTGAAATCCGTTATAATTAGCTGTAAGCTAGTCCTGTATTTTTTGCTTATCACATCAGTGCTTTCAAAATGATATTTAAATGTAAACATAACCTATGCATCGAAATATATGGACTCTTGTAAAAATTCAGTAATAGTGACAGCTTTGGGCTAAAAGCCTGTTGTTTCTTTACAATAAGTTGTAGTTTGACTGCATCAATAAATAAATTACTTATATTCGATTGGTACCAGTTTACAAGTATCTGCAGAAATTAGTCATTAGGCAGCACTGTAGTTTTTAAGGCCGATTCACATACATCAGTCACGTTGCGTCTCAGTTCCGAGCTATCCGTCTCGTCACAGTCATAGAATATATTCCTGGATTTCTTGTTACATGACGAACTGCGTTGTTAATATTAACTTTTTATGTGAATTTAACGACTTGCAGTCAAATATTCATTAAGAATAAGTATAATTTACTTACTCTGTTGGCCGAGCGCTTTCGAATCTTTGAGATCCATTTTCAGAGGCGTGTGTTCCTTGATCATCGATGTCAGTTTTTTGGTTAGAAGAATTGTGGTTTTTGCAAAATGTGATCAAAACGTTTGTGTGATTTAAAATTTAGTAGTTCGTTGAGGATGTTTTGTTTATTGTGTGTGGTGTGTTTGTATATTTCAAATTGTTCCAAGGTGTTGAGTTCGTGTCCTTTAGATTTTATATGGAGAATGTGTAGGTTGGTAGTTATGTCAGTAAAAGTGTGTCCAGTTTCAATGATATGTCGGCGAAATTCGATTCAGCTTTTGATGTCAGGGCTTGAAAATGTTCCTTGTAGCGTTGTTTGAATGTGCGGCCTGTTTGTCCTATGTAGAATTTGTTACAATCAGAGCAGTTCAGTTTGTAGATCCCTGGGAGATCGTATTTTGTTTGTGTTCAGTGTGGTTTTGAGTGTAAGTGCATTTTTTATTTTGTTATCACTACCAACACTACACACTACCAACAGTTGGTAGCCCATACATCAAAAGCTGAATCGAATTTCGCCGACCATATCATTCAAACTAGACACACTTTTACTGACATCACTACCAACCTACACATTCTACATATAAAATCTAAAGGACACGATCTCAACACCTTGCAACAATTTGAAATATACAAACATACCACACACAATAAACCAAACATCCTCAACGAACAGCTGACTTATCTCAGCACAAAGCTAATAAACTTGATCTCCAGTAGTTTGGATGTTTTTTTCGCTGAGAATAGACTAAGGATGCGGAATAGGATAAATGAATGGATAATTGGAAATTTCTTCTTTAACCTCAATAGTATATTATAATTTTGTTCTCTTTCTCTTTTTTTATTTATTTGCAGAATCGATTGCAGGATAGCAGGAACTAATTAGTTCTGAACTGATACTCTCACCCAGCGGACAGGAATTTCCTTTGCTGGGTGGTGCCAAGTTTTACTTTACTTTTGTTTTAAATTGTGTGCGTAAGAAAATACTTGTATACAATTTCTTTGTTTGATCACAGCATACAGATGTATTTTTTTGTATTATATATCAATGCAATATATCTTGTTCTTATTGTGAATTTTTGTGGCAATAAATTGATTTGGGATGTTCTCTGATTTGAAAATTTTAAATCACACAAACTTTTTGATCACATTTTGCAAAAACCACAATTCTGCTAACCAAAAAACTGACATCGATGATCAAGGAACACACGCCTCTGAAAATGGATCTCAAAGATTCGAAAGCGCTCGGCCTACAGAGTAAGTAAATTTTCTTATTTTTAATGAATATTTGACTGCAAGTCGTTAAATTCACATAAAAAGTAAAAAGAATATATTTTTATCTGAGTTTCCAGTTACGCT
The DNA here is from genome assembly GCA_948455865.1 of Conomelus anceps. NCBI lineage: Eukaryota > Metazoa > Arthropoda > Insecta > Hemiptera > Delphacidae > Conomelus > Conomelus anceps. The sequence goes on from OX418224.1 coordinate 47,420,030, forward strand.
GTCTACACTCGACCGGCGCCGACCCGTCAGGTGACTGATTGTTACCGTGACTGAACTGAGACGGAACTGTGACTGTGACGCGCCGTAACTGGTGTGTGTGAATTGACCTTTAGTCCAGTAACCAAATTATGGTTCAGTATCGAGATATTTGACACAAGAAAATGGTAGCAATCCATGATCATAGAGTGTAAGTTGATCTAAATTCAATGTGCTGACCAAATTACATATACATGCATGGTGCATATTCAATTGCCACAACTTTACAACACAATAAATTAAAGGTTACAAATTAACATAAAAGAAATAAAATAAATTTAACTAACCAGAAATAAAAAAACTAAAAGTTTGATTCAGAAACCACTAGCAAAAGTCAGGTTAGGTTAGGTTAGGAATTACAGGATTTTACAGGATATTGCAGGATTACAACAAAACACGGAATTTCCGGTTATGTTCAGTTCTATTAGTTCAATAATTTTAGTTCTACGAAAAGACAGAAAGAAGTTTAGTTCATAGAAAGTGAGGTTGCCTCCTCGTATTATTGCTTTTCAAGAACCGCCAAGTAAACAGCTAAAAGTCGGGCCCACATCACTTTATCATTGATATTGTATGCTGATGGGAAAATAATGACTCTACTCGAACCTCTAACGGGAAATTGATGCATACCATATACTACGCCATTCCCAAACATCATATATATTTTTATGCATAAACAAGTCATAAGTGAGCATTTCTCCTGTGTAAAGACTTCAATTTATGCCATGAAAAATGTATTGTATGTCTATGACCCCAGTCCACAAGTTGCTAAAATTCCTGGTTATCATTTTGTTAGCTAATGGCAAGTTATGACATTAAGTTTTTATGAATTCAAATAATTGCATTCATATAATTAGTGGATAGTATGATATTGTAATATATTTTCATATTTCATCTTTCATTATATTTAGTATGCTTGTAGTCACACATGCTCAAGACTGTGCTTGGATGGGTGGTCGGCAGCTATTCCTATCAGTTGTCCGGTGGTCTTACCTGTCACTGGACTTACCTTACTTATATTACAAAGTTTCAGAGCCTAAAAGTAGTATCATTCCACACTTTTTTCAGTTTTTTTTTTCAAAATTGAGACCAAATGAAGTGCCAGACAAGAAAATACATTATTAGTAACATAAATTAGTAATTTTTTTTCAATTCAATTTTATTTTCATTCCAGCATACACAATCTCACAAAAATCTTATAAATCTTAATAAACTCAGTATTTTTACTGTATTTTTTTAATTACAATGTGCCAGTTGACAATTTTATTTTTTCTAGACAGTTGTAACTCTAATACATTAATTTACCGATCTTTTGCTACAGTTAATTCAGTGGGTTTTTCTTCTCTCAGAAGGAGACAAGCTCTGTGTTACAAGAACTGGATTTGCAGATGTGTTGGTTGGCCCATTTTCACTCATTTCCTGTAGTATGGTTAAGCTTTGGTTTAATTAATTTACCGCTTTTTTGCTTTAGCTAATTCAGTAGTTTTTTCTTTTTTTGGAAGGAGACAAGCTCTGTGATACAAGTACTGGATCAGCATACGTGTTGGCCGGCCCATTTTCACTCCTTTCCTGTAGTATGGTTCAGGTTCGGCTTCAGTTTGACATAATAATCCTGTTCCAAAACAGTCCAAATGAACATAGAGACGTTTGGTTGGACAACAACATGTTGTATCCAATGGGATAGAGCTTTCCAGAAATGCAGCTGCTTGACTTGGATCTCCTCCAGATTTTGCACTTCTATTATCCAAATCCACATCAGGATACTTGGTGTTTAAATTTGCAAAATGTTTCCAAAGTGGCATTCTCCATACTCTGTCACCAGACTCCAGGCCAGCTCTGTGGAATTCTGTGAATAGTGGGTAGTTGTGGGTGAAAATCCCTGTTGCACTTATGCCTAATGTATTAGATATTGAAGGGGTGAAAGTTCCCACACCAACAATCAAGTCTGGGATATATGTTCCAACATAATCAACAATTTCTGAAAGGACCAGCCTGCAATCATTGTCTGGATTTGTAGCTCTCATGAATTTAGTGTTTCTGTTTTTCAAAATATCTCCCGGTTTCAATCCCATGGGAGATGGCATGTTCATGTACAAAAATATTGCAGCTTTCACGTTTATAGGGATACGCTTTCGGGCAATTCCTTGGAAAGCTGCACATATGGCTGCAGCTCCTGCCATATCTGCTCTATATTGATGCATACCTTTACATGGTTTGATAAAAAGTCCACCCGAATCAAAAATATTCCCCTTACCAACAAAAGCGATACTGCCATCATCATGATCAGCCCCACAGTAACTCAACTCTATTAGAATGGGCGAGTAGCAACTACTTTTAGCTGCCTCCAAGCTTGCATGCAGTTGCCTTGCACGTATCCAATCTTTTTTCCGGATATCAACCTTGATATCAAACCTGGCAAGTTTTTCGCATATTTCTTCTGCATACATTTCTGGTAGTTTTAAGTGTGAGGGTGCATGAGATAAATGGCGGGCCCAGTTTTGGCATTCTGCGTTAATTTCACCACTTGCCCAAGAGTTTGTGTCACTATGCTCATACAGACTGATGGATGGTTGTACTCTATCCACTGATAAATTTGCATGATAATCAAATGCAGCTAAAAATGAACCCTCAGCTGAAGCTTCCGGCTCAGTGAATCCTTCAACTGAAATTTTAGTAGCTCCCCGATCTTGTACTTTTCTCACACCCAAGCCAGCTGCAATTCGGATGTTTTCTCTTTCCTCGTTCAGTTGCTCAGTGTGATTTATTCTGTTGGGATTCTTGGGGCCAACACCTGTCAGAGCAATATGTGTAAACCCCTCAATTCCTAGATGAGTGAATACTTCTGCTGAACCCAATGGTATAGGCTGCTGGTCGAGGAGATCCCTTAGTAAACCATTTGATGCTTGGTTCAGTTTTTCTCCAACTTCACTAAGTTCTTGTGGAGCATCTTTCTCATCTGGATCATAAACTCCAATCACAAGAGCGTTTGTTGATACTGATGATTGTCCACCACTTCCATATTCTCTACTAGGAATTGTAAATTTTGCAAGTTGATTAAAATCGGAATATTTTAAATGCCTTAGAACCCTGGTTGATTTTAAAAACATTTCCGATTGGGTTAGAAAGTAAAATTCATATGATGTGATACTTATCACTTCAAATACTTGCCCTGAGAATCAAATTTCTGTCACTGATCGAAATTCAGAGCCTATGATAAAATTCTTGCCACCTTCCCTTGATCTGAAGATTAAATTTCTGACACTAATCTGAATTCAGTTCCCAACACCAAATTTCTGTAAACTTTGTCCATTGAATACCTCAACTACTTGATATTAAAACTTACATGTGTTCCAATAAACAAACTATGGCTAATTTATTTACCTTGCATGTGTTGATCGATTATACTTGAAATTATCACATGAGTTTAAGAGAGCTTGACCATAAACAGCTTTTGGAAGAAGAAAAATACTGTATCTATTTATTCATTGCATTGATGAAAAAATTAAATTCATTCAATATCTTTAATAGAATAAAATTCAACCCACATTCAATAAAAAATTGGAATAGCCAGGTCACAGAGTTAGGTATGTGAGTAGCATTAATATTTATATTTGGCAGCTGCCAATCTAGTTTCCTTGTTTACAGTGGCTTTAAAAATAGTCACTACTGTGCTTCTTCCTGGTAGAGCCTTCCTGTGTTATTGGTGAGACACAGAATCTAGAATATAGCCTACAACAGATTATAACACTCCTTGAAGAGTCTTGATGACATACAATTCAAAGTAATACCGTACTCAATATCAAAATTCACAAAAAAGAGAAAATAATACAACTTAAAATTAATAATTCGAAAGAAGAGACAAAATAATATGATGTTGAAGATCCATCTTGTTTCCACTAATATAATGAAAAATTAAAAAACACTTAAGTGGAAATTATGACTCACGTTATGGCGTGACGGCCGTTTCACTCTATGCATCGTCAACGGCGTGACGGCCGTTGTCAAGAGCATCGTCAGACGACCCACAGTACACAGAGTGTACTTGATAACAGAGTGGAACGGCCGTCACGCCATAACGTGAGTCATAATTTCCACTAAAAAGTGTTCTTTGAGTTTTTACAAAATAATAATAGGAAGCGATCTTGATAAAAATGAAATGAATATGAAAATAGCTTGATTAAGGATTAAAATAGCGTAATTAGGTGAATATCAAGGTTAGATGTGTACTTCAAAGAAAATAGTTTTAAGAGCGAAAGAAAATAGACAGAGAAAAGAGGAGGATAAAAATATGATAAATATGGAGTAGAGAGAATTTGGTATACGAGCTTCATTGCTGTTATCCTTCGGTGAAACTCTAATGCAGGAGAATAAGGGATTGAAACTGGTGGGGGGGGGAGGAGGAGGAGGAGGAGGAGGAGGAGGAGAAGGAGGAGGAGGAGGAGGAGGAGGAGGAGGAGGAGGAGGAAGAAGAAGAAGAAGAAGAAGTGGAAGAATAAGAGGAGCTGGAGGAAGAAAAAGATAACCGAGAAGAAAAAAGAGACTATTAAATAAATTTGTAGATAGGTTATTGCACATTCTAGAGATGCATATTTAATTTTTTCTTTATTGCTGATGATGTCCACACGAGTCCGAGACTTGTGCGTGGGTAATGAGGTGAATGATTACACATAGATGCCAGACGGAGGAGCGGGATTCGAACCCACGACCGCTTAAACGACAGCTAGCTGAAGTTGCGACGCCTCAACCAATTGCGCTAAGCGGTCCGCCATTGAATCGGGCGACTTGCTAGTACTGTAATAGGTCTTTAATTATATCTTATACGTTATATCACTTTTTCATTGTACTGGTGTTATCAGCCTGACCAGAATCTAATATACGAAAGAGACTCAAGTTATTTCCGCATGGTTCACATCACTAGAGTACAAATCGATGTCTTCCCAGCCGTTGTTATGATAAGTCAATCAGATCACATTAGTGTGGACTGTGTGGAGGGGCTAAGCAAACAAGAGACCAAACACCTGTTAGTAGCCTATAATAATAATAATAATAATATCGTGTGACCTGGCTGGCTCAGGTCTGGTGTCAGAGTTATCAGGTCGCACCTGAATAAGTTCAGAGCCTCTGACGTGACTTAACGACTGTTTTTTAGGCAGCCGGGACCGACAGCTTAACGTGTCCTCCGAAATTAGTAGCCTAATTATAACAACTCCCGAATTGTGCAATGTCTATTCAACAAGCCGATCTCCTTGATTGAATTTGATTACTTGATAAACTAGTAGTTCTGTGAACACACGAGAAACAATAGTAAAACCTACGGTAGAATTTTCCAACCAAGCGTAGCGTAAGTACAATAGGATATTTCATTGTGAATAGGTAAAGAGATAAATCTGTCACTGTAGTCAACGCTTAATTTGGACATCGAATTGCGAATTTGTAACATGTGATCGCATTGCAGTTAAAGTGCCTTTACGTTGGTTGTTCAAATTTAGTGTTGACTAAAGTGACTGAGATCTATCTCTCCACCTTTTTACGGTCAATGTAGTATGAACCATATGATATCCCATCGTATTTAGACTAAGCTGATGGGTACTGTGTAGTCGGAGCCATGCAGTCATGTATAAAACATTTATGTTTACAAAATATATACTAGTAGTTTTTTGAACAGTAGACCTCTCGCCCAAGAGTAATGGTGCTTGCACAGAGGAGCATAGCTCCATGCACTCGATAATCACCATCGCAAAATTAATTCCTGTTTTTAACGGTGACCGATAAGATTGGCCAGCAAAAAAAGACACGTTCTCTGCTGTAAAATCACTTCCCGGTGGTTCGGAACTCACCTAAAACTGTACTGTTGGTGTCTGACGAGTTGATCCCTGGCCGATTTTCCCCATTCTCCTCCAACTCTCTGCTACTGTGCATTGCAATGACATTAGCCCTAGACTCAACTAGTCTACTTGAAGCTGGCTGAAGCGCAGAAAACCTGTTTGACTCTGGCCGTAGTTTTCAAATGAGGAATAGAGCATGAATAGAGCATGCGCAGTTGGCTTCCTACTACCGCCGCCTGCTCCCGCACCGAAAAACCAGGGATCATCTCGTCAGACCACAACTATAGGTCCAGCTCTTAAAATCAGAGTGAAACGGCCGTCACGCCATAACGTGAGTCATAATTCCCACTTAAGTGTTTTTTAAGTTTTTATTACCATTAGTATAATTACTCAGAACCTACCTCTTCTTTAACATCATCTCTATGACTTGACGAATTCATCATTAAAATTAAAATTCAATCCAAAAACATAAATCTACAATTTACAACTTCACTAGCTTCATTACCCACGCACAGGTCTCAGACCTATGTGGGCTTCATCCTCCGAAAAAAAGGGGAAAAAAGACTATTGTGTACTGAGGATTTTGCTATTAGTCTGTACCCAATTCAGTGTACTCAAAGCTGTGTTTTTATGTATTTTTTATGTCAAAATGAGGTTGATTCCCACATTCACAACCTTTTTCACACTTATCTCTTCATAGCCAACAAAGGAGAGAGTACTGACCAACTTGACAGCATTTTTAAGCCACTGGTTGACAGCCTGTAAAAAAACACTCATTTGGGAAATAATTTTTTTGGAAGTTGGGTCGCTACTGCATCTCGAAATGTTTCTTTTTATACAAAATGTCGGTCAGGCTTTGTGGAGGTGAAACATGACAGTAGAGGAAAAAATTACGTACTTCTAAAATATTGTCAAATTCAAACTTGTTCAAAATTGTCGTTTTTTTGGAAATTTCCAGAATGGTTTCTAAAAACCTTAGTTTTTTAAGAAATTTTAAATTTTCTAGAAATATTAATTTTGTAGAAAATTTCTCGGACATAATTTGAGAAGAGCAAAATCACAAAAACCGAATTTATTAATTTCGAATTCCTCAAAGTGCTATTAATTTATACTGAAGACTTCCGCAATGGTTTCCTGGTGGATGGAAACTATAATCTGACGAAGCGATTTCATTTCATTTCATTTATTGGCATATACATTCTATTTTACAGTATACACTGTCAGAACAGGTACCTGCGACTGGCAGAGAATCGTCAAGAGTGGAGAGCTGCCATGTGAGGACCTGCTTACGAGCAGAAAACCAATCATCCGCGGATATTAATGACAACAGCATTGAATAGCTGATGGAAATCGATGAATGCTACTGTGAAAAAATATCAGCCACCACCGGGAATCGAACCGCGGACCTCCGAGTTGTAGCACGAGGAATTCGAAATTAATAAATTCTGTTTCTTATATTTGTCAGTTAGTTAAATTGTCAGTTACTTCAAACAAACTTGTGAGATACGAGTCGATGTGGCCAAGTTTAAAATGAGTGCGGCTGTGCAGAAGGGTCACTATAGTGTAGTGGTTAAGGCGCCCGACCGGCAATTGGGAGGTCCGCAGTTCGATTCCCGGTGGTGGCTGATATTTTTCTACAGTAGCATTCATCGATTTCCGTCAGCTATTCAATGCTGTTGTCAATACAGTATCTGCCATTGCGGAAGTCTTCAGTATAAATTAGTAGCACTTTGAGGAATTCGAAATTAATATATTCGTTTTTTGTTAATTTTCCTCTTCTCAAATTATATCCGAAAACGCCTTTCTAGAAATTTCCAAAAAAAGCGACGATTTTGAACAATTTTGACAATTTGTTCAGTTTGTTAAATTGTCAGTTACTTCTAACCAATTTGAAAAATAACAGCACACTTCAAAATACTGTCAAAGTCAAACTTGTTCAAAATCATCGATTTTCTGGAAATTTCTAGAAAGATCGACATTATTCGTGAATTGTGGGTGGATTCCTGGAAGCCTCTCTTGCACATACTCAACACACCATAGCTCCACTTTATTGGAGACGAGACGGGTCAAAGATAAATTCCTGACTTAGATCACTCGCGCACGCGCAATACTGCGCGATAAGGCCCGATAACACTCATTCTACAAAATATTGCTCCCTCGTGTCAGGGCTAAGCGACTTGTTCATGGCTGAAGTCCTGTAGGGTTTCAAGGTTTTGTTTTCACAATACTTTAGAATCAATAGTGTTGACTCTATATTGTATTCGAATATATTCTTATCATCCTATGAACTGGGTTCCTTGCATTTAGAAACATCAAATCCATTTATACCACTCAAGCTCAAGGATTTTTATTTCTATTATATTTTGGCTGCCTTAAATGCAACAGAGCAGAGAAGTTCACCAAACTTATACGTCAATATAGATACAATTAGATATATTATAGATACATAGTACACGTTATTACTAGGTTCACAATAATAATTCATCAATATCATCAATTCAATTGTATTTGAATTCAATAAAATCATTAATATCACAATTTAATTGTTTTTGGTCATATCTAGGCTGTAGAATTCTACTACTTTCTAGTGCTTTAAATCATTAGTCTTTCATTATAAACTTTGAGTTAGTTTTAAGTTACTGAAAATAAATTTAACAAACTGACAAATATACAGAAACAGAATTTATTAATTTCTAATTCCTCAAAGCTGTACAACTATATATTTATTTATTTATTGTGACAAAATTACAATGAATGTAAAGGAGCAACAGACTCAAGTCCAAAACTGCTCTCTTCACAAATTTTGAATATTGTCCAACGTATTGAGGTTAACACAGACTAAGAACTTAGATTTTCTAAAAATCTTCACCCAAAAAATAACAAAATGATTGTTTTCCACTGAAGGACTATAAATTTTAAAGTTTACTCAAAACGAAACACTAAAACAGTTGATAATAGTTAATAATATTACATTTTGATAAAAAAATTTTAAACCGAAAAATACTATCTCGTTGCTATGGTAAACAACAAATATAATTCAATGCTGTTGTCAATATCCATTATTGCGGAAGTTTTCAGTATAAATAAAATTAATAGCACTTTGAGGAATTCGAAATTAATAAATTCTGTTTCTGTATAAACGTTGAGCCTTAAATTGACATTGGGGAAATATAGGTTATTATATCTTTATAGCAAAGATTTTTGAATACTTTGTCTATGGTTATAGAAGCCAATTATATCTTGTATAAGGGGCTCTGAACAAGACTTATAAACACATATATTGGATATAAACTTAAAAAAACACTTTTAAATGGAAATTGACTCACGTTATGGCGTGACGGCCGTTTCGCTCTGTTGTCTAGAGCATCGTCAGACGACCCACAGTACACTGACTTAAGGTATGAGTTTCAAATACATATATTGGTATTAAAAATGGTATTAATTATAAAGTGGTTGACTATTCTACTTTTGGTTCAGGCCCTTTTTTAAAAATAAATTCTAATTTTTCTATAATTAGAAAATTAAATACTATACCACTCAACAATCTCTACAAATGAGAATGTATATTATTAGAATTTGATACTCGGATTCTAAAAATCCAAACTAATACATTGCTCCTGTTCCTGTAGTGAGATGAGTGGGAGTTCCTGGTCGTGGTGGTGAGACCACTCTCGCAGAGAGAGATTGAGACGTCTGTAGGGATGAGGAGGGGGGCCTCCTATTGGTGGGGCCGAGGGGGAAGGGGCTGATGTGAGAAAAGTGAAGGGGGTGACTTATTGCTCAGGGGTTGATGGAGGGGCCAGTAATTTATAAGTCCCCGACCGAATTCCGGGGTGCATCCGACGTAAAGACTGATGAGTGCCTCTTACTCTTCTCTTCAAAACTCCCTCTTTCTCACACTCTCACCCTCTCTCATTCTCTTTCACACACACTCTCTCTTCCTCTTTTACCCTTGCTCTCCTTTCCACTTGAACGTTGAAAGCAGATCTGCCGTTCCCGCTCTTAAAGCAGGATTCTTGTATGGTGCTTGAAGAATGTACGTCTCGCTAACCTCGAAACCCCTTTATACAACTTCATTCTCCTATCACCAGTCTCCAAAATTGAGGGGTTTGATCCAGTTATCAGTTACGGTCAATAGTTTTGTGATGTATTTGAATATTCTACTTTGATAGGGAATTGTTATTGATAGGATAATAACATATACATGGTGAAGTGATAAAAAGACTGAATTCTAAAAAGACTGAATTCTCTGCTATAAAATCACTTCCCGGTAGTTCGGAACCCACCTAGAACTGAAGGTCCAACTCATCAATCACCATCATCCAACTCATTACCCACGCACAGGTCTCTCAGACCTATGTGGGCTTCATCCTCAAAAAAAAAATTTATATATATATATATATATATACTGTATATAAAAAAGAGTGAAATAACCGAAATCTTGGCGTACCGTACATGATTATCACTTTGTGAGTCAAATACTACTTGGTCTCGTAACTGTACCCTGCTTATATGTGTATGAAGCTACTTTATATTTATGTAAAAAATAATGATATCAACCGAAATCTTGATATACACTATTAAAATACAAGAAGCCGAGGAGATTATCACTTGGTGAGTCACTGTAGTAGCTTATTCAAACAAAAACCTAGTTATATTGATAGGAAACTACAACAAAGCTACCGCAGTTTTTAAGGGTCTTAGAAATATAGACATATTTAAAAAACAACTGAAAAAATATTTAGTTGATAAAGATTTTATATCAGTGAGTTTTCCTCTCTGCAGTACTCTCGGAAATCACAATATTATTCAAATAGATATACACTATTACAATTGCCGCTCATCCTGCAGGAAACGAAGAGCCGTATCTTATCACATCACAGACAAGCGCTCCAACTAACTGCGCTACCAGAGCCGTAATTTAACAAATTACTTTTTCCTACAGTGACCCGAAAAAGTGCCTATTTTTGCACTAACTGTAGCACGCAAAATAGTCTATTCCTGCACCATTGCGGGAAAGTAAATTACAGTGCGGGAATAGTATATTACGTTACAAGTGCGGGAAATGGAGTTTAACATACGAGTATGATAAGTGAACGCACGAGACGAAGTCGAGTGCGGTATTATCATACGAGTATGGTAAACATCTTCCCGGACGAGTTACGTACGATATTTTTCGTCATACAAGTCTAAAATAGCAGATCAGTTGAAATAAGAAACTATAAATCATTGTTATACAAACATAACCTCAACACACCAACTCAAGGTTAAATGTGGCAATAATGGTTCTAGATCAGCTGATCTAGCTTTCGATCAAATGGTTTTTCAGTGAAGTGGTAGCCACAACCACCCATAGAGTGCGGTAATAATCATTTGATGATTTTTACCACACAGTGTACGGTAATAATCATCAAATTACATCAGCTGTTTCTGATTTCTGTAAACAGCTGTTTACCACATTGATTGCTTGACTGGTAAACTGTCCATAACCTACAAGTATGACGAAATAGTATATTTCGCACCTAGGGCCGAAAATGTGTGTTTGCCGGCTCGAGATCGCGGTTTTCAAGTTCGAGACGAAGTTGAGAACTTGAAGCGTTTGAGAGCCAGCAAAACATTTTTGCCCGTGTTGCGAACGCTATTTTTCGCCACACCACAAAAAAAAACAAAACAACAATGTTAAGTTGGAAATTTTGAAAGCGAAATTTTAAGGCTATGGTACTTGCAAGAATACAAGGAACGGCTATCACCTTTTTATCCAACCTACAGCGCTCTGGGTGGGCATTTTGTCAACTACTACAACTGTTCACCAAAAGGTTAGTTGGTTAGGTTTTTTGTTGTTATCCCTTTTCCTGATTCAAAACCTGCATAAAACAACCAAAAACCTAACCAACTAACCATTCTATACCAACAGTAACCTTTACCAACAGTTGCAGTAGTAGACAAAATTCCTAAAAACAAAAAACCTAACCAACCAACCTTTTGGTGAGAGGTTACCAACAGTTGTAGTAGTTGACAAAATTTCCACCCAGAGCTCTGTAGGTTGAATAAAAAGGTTCTATTGTTTGATATCAAAACTACAAAATAATACATATTAAGTTATAAAAAGTGATCATTTTTTGACATTTTAAATACTAAGTACATATTAAATTATAAAAAATAAACTTTTATTGATGGTTTAAATCTTTTTGTTTTACATAAAAGTTGGAAGGATTCATTTTTACAATCATGACTGCTGTATCCAGACACGATCAGCTGTCATTCAAGGTCATTTTCTTTTCCGCCCTAGGGCGGTAAACGTTTACAGACCTCGTCGGAAACCAAACACTTTCGGCCTCCATATGACGCACGAAAAACAGCTCATTACGTCCTAGTGTGGTGAAAAGTACTTTTCCGCACTCCAAATTTGCAACTTAACAACACAAAATAGTGAGCATGTAATACGCAGGTTCCTTATTCTGCATTCAAAATAGGTTGGCTACTCTGCTTCAGCTGTTCATAGTTGTTTTAGTTGTTGTTGATGAAATCGATTTGATTCGAAGATAGGTTATGTGAGGAATTTTCAGGTTATGTATGCCCTGTTTTGTTCTGTTTGAATTACTTTATACATTACTGTAGGAAAAATGTAATGTGTAATTCGAGCGCAAAGTATTGTTTCTGCACTCGAGAAACTTTTTTCACTCGCCTTCGGCTCGTGAAAAAAACTGTTTCTCTCGATGCAGAAAAATGGTGCTTTGCACTCTAGTTGCACAAATAGCTAGTTTATTATTACCCGTATTACTGTAATTTACCCGTACCTGTTATTATTATTCAGCATAGAGCTTCAGAATTTGTTTCGGTGGGCTTGGCATACTGATAAAATTCTGTTAGCTCAGTGAGGAAAGCAATCAATCACAAACTACCTCACTCCTCGTTTGTGTAGTACGCTCTTCAGACTAAAACATAACCTCCTCACTCCTATAACCATAACCCTACCTCACTCCTCGTTTGTGTAGTACGCTCTTCAGACTAAAACATAACGTTTAGGTCTAAAGAGTCACCTATAGTCGTATCGGCTGTGGTACTTTTTACATACATACATTATTCAGATATATAGATGAATTTTAGAATAAATCATGAAAATTATTTTGCAGTGTTTGATTAGAAAAGTTCAATTGTACATATTGGTTGTTAATTTGAAATTTATGTACATTTACAGGGAAGGACTGCTGTTGAAACGGTATCAGGCAGATGTGATGTGGAAACAGGAGATCGACTACCTTCCATTCTGGTGAGTTGTTCAGATACTATCCTATTATCAAACCATCCATGAATCATATAAAAAACCCCGGTGGTTCGGAACCCACCTTTTTTCCTTTTTTTTGAGAATGAAGCCCACATAGGTCTGAGACCTGTGCGTGAGTAATGAGTTGGATGATGGTGATTGATGAGCTGGACCTACAGTTTCAGGGTGATCCAAACCACCGGGAAGTGATTTTACAGCAGAGAACAGTGCCTTTTTTGTTGGCCAATCTAATCGCTCACCCTTACAAATAGTGCCCAGGAGAACGCAGCTTATCTCTATCTGATTGAACTGATACCTGCTAAGGCTCACGGCTATCACTTCCTACTAAAACTGTAGGTTCAATTCATCAATCATCATCCAACTCATTACCCACGCACAGGTCTCAAACCTGTGGGCTTCTTAAAAAAAAGATTTTTTAACTGACTGAAAACCAACAACAATGTGTAGCTATTAAGATCAATACGAGTTCAAAGGTTGACGTGTAACCCTAGATCGCGCTACCAGTTTCCATCTTTTTTTAGGATGAAGAGATTTAGGAGAACTGCGCTGACTATAACGCTAATTATAACCTGATAACTCTATGGGCTCACATGCTAGGAGTATAAGACAAGTCAGATCAACAATAATTAAACAATTTTATACTCTAGTTACCATAATAATTACTAAATCAATTAGTTGAGGGGAGGCTTAATTTTTATGTGAAAGGAGCACTTGTAAACTATAAAACGCTTTATCAACTGAATATTTTTTTTAATTGTTTTTTAATATTTTTATATTTTGAAGACTCTCTAAAACCTGCGGTAACTTTTTGTAGAGTTTCCTACCAATATAACTAAGTTTTTGTTTAAATAAGCGTCTATTGTGACTCACCAAGTGATAATCTTCTTGGCTTGACACGTATATTTTTTTGCTTGTAGCTCCTGCCACCAGTGGGCGTGTCTTGTTTTGGCCTTCAGCCAATAACAGACCTTCAATGAAGGTCAGCCTATTAGAGGCACTTTTCCCTTAGCCAATAGTATCATTCCGTGTTTAGTATATTCCAAGCTACTCTGTACATTAGTTTTAGTTAAATTGAGATTGATAATGGTGTAGAAACAGAAAATAGTATCTCTGTTTTCAATAAATGTGTGGTTGACAACTTTGTCTTATTATTCATTATGGATATCTTCCGCAATATCACCTACGCCACTACAAAGAGAGTTCATAACAATTCTATGCAACAACTTCGTTATAAAACATTGTTCTACAAACGTTGTCGTATTGTTACATAGTGTAAATGTCGTTGAATGCTAATGTAACAAATAATGTTATATAACTGTAAATTCTACAATTGTATTGTTACATTGACTGGAAGTACATTCATACTGTACTGTATTTAAAATGTATGTTAGTGACTATAGAAACAGTAGGTCATCACACTCTAGCCCATACCTGTAACCTAATCCGTCAGTTGGCACAGAAGCTTTGATGGATGGGCCAGACCTGTCAACATTAGGAAAGGTAGCGAAAAGGGCTTCTGACGTCACACAGAGGCTATGACGTCATCAATCTACGTTCCTCTGTCAACTGTCTATCTCTGTCTCTCTGACTCAGGTGTACAATTGGTTTCTCTCCCTCTGCACATTCTGTCCACTTTATTTGGTCTTCTTCTGTCCATCCATTCGCAACTTCACATCATCATCATCTACTTCAGGTTCCATTATTTTTCTGGGTCCTCTCATTGTACTTAAGTCCACCTGCTGGAGACATTTTTAGTTGATTTAAACAAAAGTTGAAATGGTCGTGTCATATGACATACAGGTTGATTCAGCAGGGGTGCCTACCCCCCTCAAGCCTCATGACGCACCCCCCCCCCATAAATTAAGCACCAGCCCCTCCTTAAATTAGATACCCCCAAAAAAATATATATGCGGAAAAATAAGCCCCTCGTATTCTTTTTAAAACAAAGAAGATTTATATAGGCATCGAAAAATTTTAAACCCAGTTGATAATATACAAATTGTATGTATATTTCTTGAGATTCTTTACATAGGTAACATTTTTTGTGAAGGTAAAAAAGAAATGAATATATGAACTTCTGCTCAATAAACTTAATTGCAAAATAGCTAAATAAGAATGTTAACTTAAATGGTCTATAAACAATCAAATATTATTACAAATACACAATGTTCAATAAAAATAAAATACCTATAAGTTCCTGTTTGGTGTACGTATTGAGTACCAATTACATTAAGGTTAAATAATTCTACAAAGTTGTTCCACAAAGGAAGTGAAAACAATAGGTTGATAACTTCATTTGTTAAACACAAAAATTCAAAATTTTAAATCAGTTATGCTAATATTTACTGGACAGTAGTTAAACAACAGGTTATTCACTTAGTGTCGTTTCTTGGGAGAATCTATGTATGCATGAAGTACATAAAATGCACACATTTCATGTATAGTTATTTACAACACACATTCGTCTTTCAAAAACAAAATAAAAACATAGTTATGAAAAATTACTGAATTTACAGTAATTCAAATTCAATTTATTATTTAGTAATTTTTAGTGTTTACTAATTAGTATTAGCTAATTCATATTCAATACTATAATAATAATTATAAATCTATTGTCATTAATTGACATTCTATCTGGTGACTTCGTAATATATTTTTGAATTTCATATTTTTGAAACCGTTAAAGACGGTTTCAATCAACTTTAACCCCCCCCCCCCAAACTTTTTTCGAACCCCCCAAGAATTTTAATGACGCAGTCTGCTTCATAGCCCCCCCTGTGGGCACCCCTGGTTTCAGGAAGTTTCATGAAGGCCGTTGTTCAAGAGACTTGATCTCCAAACCAAGATTATTTAGGTTATTGTTAAGACGGCCTAGATCCTAGATCATTTTCCTTTGATCTGGTGCCAAGCTGGACTCTAGCGACACAAAACGCGCGTTTACATAAAGCCGGACGGAGAAACAACTTCCCATCTAGTTTCAATGCATTTGAGCCTCACCGCGGCAGTATCAAACTCGCGCGTTTTAATTACCTGCCGCTTGATCTTTAAAACGCTCAACGACAAAAAACGCATCTGAAACGTACGACATGCATAAAATGAGACATTTGACACAATAATAATTAAATTTCGTGGTTTATTGTCGCGTGACAGGAAAAGTTGTGCATGAAACCGGCCTAAGACCATCTCGTTAACCACGTACAGTACAGTAGAAACAATTAGTCAGGGCGCACGGCGGTTTGGTAGTCAGTCATGGCGAGGGGAGTGTTTATCGCTCATTTCTAAAAACATGTGGCCCATGCGACGCTGCAGATGTCTTCAAGGTCAACTAGTCAACTTTTAACAGGACGGCTAGTAGTGAAACCAGAGCCACGCGCCCAGACTAATTGTTTCTACTGTACCTTCAATTCAAAATATCACAAGTTCCTTTGTAGTGGCGAAGGTGGTATTGTGGAAAGTATCCATAATGAATAATACGACGAAATTGTCACAACCGCATTTATTAAAAATATTGACAAACTAGTTTCGGTTGTTACACAATTATCAATCTCAACCAAACTAAAACTAAAGTACAGAGTAGCTTAATATATATACTGAACATGGAATGATATACAATTGGCTAAGCGAGAAAGAGGCTGAGTTATTTTGAAGTAACATCAATACAGAAATATAAATATACACAAACAGAATTTATTAATTTCGAATTCCTCTAAGTGTTATTAAATTATACTGAGAACTTCCGCAATGGCGGACATTGTCAACAGCATTAATATCACATTAAGCAGAGCTTCTCAACGTTTCAGACAGTGGTGTGAGCTCACGCCTCCCCTTACCAACCCCCAACCCCCCACCCCCAACTCCTACCACCTCACCATATGTGATCAATAAAAGTAGTACAATCGAAAATATGAAACAAAAGCTGGTTATAGATATAATTTCATATGCAAAATTTAGTGCGAAACAGTTCTCACGCTTTTGCAGTGTTGCCAGACGTCCAACAATTGTCATTTTTTTACAGTAGTCATAGGTTTGAGTAACAATAGAACGTACAAAAAAGTGCGATTATGTCGGAAACATGACTGTGACCAAAAAATTGAGTAAGTTTCAGTTAGTTTTAACTACTTTTTTTGTTAAGCGACACGGCTCCCTTGAAATTCTTCTACACCCCCCCCCCCAGGGGGGCGTGCCACGCAGGTTGAGAACCCTTGACTTAAAGGAATTTGAACTTATTCCGTTTCAAAGTATCAACTCTATCAATTTGATCTCTGTTGAATTTAATTTCGTGGTCGTCAATATTCATGGAAATTTCATTATCTTTATATCCTACCATCCTACCGCTCCCCCCCCCCCCCCCCCCTGCAAGAACTATAACAATCAAAATCCAGCACTGCCCATGGTTCTTCTATTATATTCTAGATAAAACCGACACCACTGCAGGTGAATAATAATATTATACAGGTCTGTTGACTCGCTCAAGAGGGTTTTGATTAGAGCAAACAATGGTTATTCTCCTCACTATGGCCAAAAGTGGATATATATAAAGTATATATAATTATATAGAGCAGCTATTCCAGGACAACGCGTGCATTTGCTTCTAAATTATAAATTTAGTTCAACAAAACAACGCAACCGTTTTGAATCGCTGTTGTTCAAACATTTCCAATCGCACAGAACTAATAATAATTGCTCTTGTATGCTCGGAGCTGCGGTTTCATGCATTGAATGTATAGTTAAGTACTTCAATGCGTTGTTTGCTCTGCAATTTCGTCCAGTAATGTTTGTTGAGTAGCTTTGTTTTTTGTATGAAATCTGTGTATTTATTTTTGTTGCTGTAGTTGGGGTTTTCATGTTGATGATTCGAAGCAACACTTGAACATTTTTTACCTAAATGATTAATCTGTGTTTTCAGCGTTTTTCTACTTGTTATTTTTTTTGTGTTTTTCCTTCTTTCCCTTTTCTTTGTCTTTTTTCTGCTTCTTCTTTGTCGCTGGCGTTTTTGCATTTTAATTGATCCACATTCAATAATTTTGTGTTGTCATCATATTTTTATTTTTCTGCTTTTTCTTCTTCTCAACTCCAACCCCTCAATCACCACCTCCTTTTTCTCCCTCTTCTTATTGTTCTTTCTTCTATTCTTATTTTTCTCCTTTCTCCTCTTCTTCTTTTTCTTCTTCCATCTACTTCTTCTTCTTTTTCTATCTTTTGATGTTGTAATTCCTCTTCTCTTTCTTCGCCACCTCATTATTCTTCTTCACTTCCTCCTCCTTATTCACCTCCTCCTTTTTTATCTTGATCTTCTTGATCTTCTTGTTCTTCTTGTTCTTGATCTTCTTTGTCTTCTTCTTATTATGTTTTCTTCTTTTTATTCTTCTTCATCCCCTTTTTTTGGTTCTTATTTTCATCCTTCTTCTTGTTCTTGTTCTTCATCTTTCCTTTCTTTTCCTTTCGCTTCTTTTTGATCTTCTTCATCTTCTTCTTCTTTCTCTTCTCCTTATTCCTCTTCTTCTCCTTCTCATTATTTTTTCTTCTTTTTCTTCCCCTCTTCTTCTTCTTATTTTTTCATTCTACTACTTCTTCTTTTTCTCCTTCCTCTTCTTCCTGTTCTTCGTTTTTCTGTTCTTCTCCTTCCTCTTTTTATTCTCCTTTTTTATCTTTTTATTTTCCTGTCACTTATCCCACTTCTCCCTTTTCTCATTTTTTTTTCTTTTTAATATTCTTTTTATTCTTCCTCTTCTCCCTTTTTTCGTTCTTATTTTTCTCCTTTTGTTGTTCACTTTTTCTCCTTCTTCTTTTTCTCCTTCTTCTTCACCTCCTCGTTATTATTGTTCTTCTTCACCTCCTCATCCTCCTCCTCCTTCTCATTTTTTGTTTTCCTTTTTCTCATTTTCATTCTTTGTGGTCTTGTTTTTCTCATTTTTCGCGGGTATTTTGCTTTTAAATTGGACCGCATTCGTTATAATAATAATTAACCCTTATTATTAGAGTTAATAGCATTTTGATCACCTCGTTTATAGGCTACAGCACTATAGCTTTTAAAAGTAGCTGCTTGAATCAGCTCCGTTCAACCACGGACTATAATCTAAAATTTATATTACAGTATATTATCATCCTATTGTGTTCAAAGTTCAACGTCCGAAAAGTTGCGTTTTTTTAATCAACGTTTCAATTCATACCTGCCTTGTTCCCATTGCGAAATAGTAGTTTATGCAACGATTTTATTTTGACCCTTATTAAGGCACGAGTTAGATGAAAGTTATAACACGAGCGAATGCGAGTGTTATAAATATCTCACGAGTGCCTTAATGGCCAAATAAAATCGTTGCATACACTATTTTATCTACGACCACTAGCATACATTTAATTAAAACAATTTCATTTTACCTGTGACTGTCAGAGATATCTAACCTCTCATCTCATATATGAGAAGTTATAGTAGATTGTTAGGTTAAAGTAGCTGGTGTAGCAGTTTGATGAAATCAGCTGATAGTTTCACAATATTGAATTACGATATTGATTCCATCAAAAATGCTTCTGATTGGTCCAGAACCCGTGTTATAATGTAGAACCTGTACTATAATGAGCTCTGTATGCAACGGGTCTCAAAAAGCATTTCGAAAAGACAGCTGTTTTGGCATCAATTGTGAAACTGTAATGTATACATTATGACATGGTCGTAGATAAACCAAGTTTTGTAGCCTAGCTCTGATATCGTGAAATAGAAGGAAATAGATACTCTACTCTCAGGCTGTAAATAAATATTTAGCACATATGAACAGGACACACTGACATATAGTGACTACATTTATCCTCCACTGTAGCATATTTTGAAATTCTTTCTCTTTTGGAGGTACGGAGTATATTACGGAACTGTATTCTCGTCTGCAGAATCTTTGACAGCTGGTTTTCTGATAAAAGAGGTCTGTTTCACGTTTTCCACCTGTCTGATGCCGTTTAGCCGACAGATGAAACGGGAAAAGATATGGAAGGTATCACATAGCCCGACAAAATGCTGTATCTGGTCTCAAACACAGTATTTTTCCCAAATGTCGAAGTCAAGATTGCGATTGAAGAGTTCTTTCTTTCAAAATATTGTGATTCCCTTTTGAATGAAGCTTTTTTAATGATTGTTATTTCACATGATTTAAATCCGTCACTTCAATAATCAGGGGTCAATCGGGCCCCCCTAAAACAAAAATTGAAAAAATATATAGTTGATGAACTTTTTTATAGTGTACAAGAGTTCCTTTCACGTCAAAATTAAGCCTCACCTCAACTAATTTATATAGTAATTATGGTAACTAGTGTATAAGATAGTATAATTGTTGATATGACTTGTTATATTCTCCTTAACTGGAGTCTCCAAGACGTAATCTAAAAAACAAAATAAGAGGAGCCTTTATATAATTGAAGGGAAATGTTTAATATCTGCTTTAAAATTGTTTGAATATATTTTTAATGTAAGAATACATTGTGAAGTGTGAAACTACAAAATGATTTTTATTATTTAATTTGAGTTTTATAACTTGGATTGATCTAATAATATTCGTATTGAATAATGTTAATCGTTTTTTAAATATTTTAATCTTATTTCATCCATATGGGAAGTGATAGCCGTGAGCCAAAGAAGGTATCTCTGTTCAGTCAGATAAATATAAGCTACGAACTCCTTGGCCATCTTTGTAACGGTGACCAAATAGATTGGCTAGCAAAAGTTACGGTGTTCTCTGCTGTAAAATCACTCCCCGATTGTTTGTAACACACCTAAAACTGTATGTTCATCTCATCAGTCACCATTACCTCATAGGTCTCAGACCTATGTTGGCTTCATCCTCCAAAAAATATATAATGTTTATATTATGTGAACATTCTTATTACAATATTTAAACCTTCTTACTTAAAGGAACTGACAATTCACACACATAAGTTACGGCGCGTCACAGTCACAGTTCCGTCTCAGTTCAGTCACCTGACGGGTCGGCGCCGGACGAGTGTAGACTGCTAAACCGGAAACTCAGATAAAAATATAAATATATTTCATGACTGTGACGAGACGGATAGCTCGGAACTGAGACGCGCCGTGTTTGAATCGACCTTAACTTACATCCTCCCACATTCAAAAAATGAAGCTCACTTGAAAGAAAGCATCTAAATTGTAGTGATGCTAAAATACTGTTAACATGCGTTTTAAATGCAGAGATGGATCAAAAAGTGTACGGTTTAATAAAAAATTTTATATTATTCAGTCTCCTGTAAAATGAGTTGAAAATACCAACCAACCTACCCTTCTATTCCATAACCTCTTCTACTGCAACTCTTCTTTGGTCCTAATTGGAGAAAAAGTTCAAAACTTTTCTAGTAAACTGGAACACTATATTGTACATCCCTTCAAGTTCTCAGAAAAGTTAAAAATTCCATCCCAGCAGTACCTTATAGAATTCTTGAGAATAATTTTCCCAGTCCTCAGTTTGTTGCATGAATACTTAATTGAATTTATTGATACTGTTACGGATTCTATCATTAAAATATTGCTGGAAACACTTGAAATTGACACTCGCACTTTATTTCACATCAAAATTAAGCCTCACCTCAACTAATTGATGTAGTAATTAATTATGGTATCTAGTGTTTATGACTAATGTTAATCTGACTTGTCTTATACTCCTTAAATGGAGCCTCCAAGACGTAATCTACAAAAAAAAAAAAAATCAACACAAATTACTTACAACATGCACTAATCACTAGAAATACCAATAAGTAAAAAAATCAATAACTTTCAGCTAATAATGAATTTTCGGTATCACTGTACAGAAAATCATTATCAATTGATCGATAATTCAGTAAACAACTATCCAATAAACTTTTAAATGAAGTAAAAATAAATGTCTAAAAACACTTACAATGCGTAGTCTGTTACAGTATTTGATAATCCCAATAACAGCACTGAGTATTGTTAAAGAATTTACCACATAAATTGATCACAAGCACTTGATATGCGTAAACACAATGTCTATAAACTGTCAATAAACTGGCACTGGATATAACAACAACATATCCCAAACTGGGTGAAACATCTTTTAGGGAACATCTAAATTAATATTCATATTTTGGAAAGAAACAGGAATTGTAAGTGAAAGTGAAATTTCTAGTTAAACTTGGTCATGACCTAAAATTAGGATTTTTTAATTGAAAATTTGTAAAGAAAGCAGTGATTGTGTTTTTCTTATAAATGAAGAAATAAAACGGGAAAAATGAATAAATAATTGAGATTAAATAAAACCTAGTTTAAAGTTAAATCCTAAGGGTCAAAGCTATCAAATTGATGACAAGTATGGGCACAAAAGATGCAAGAAATGAAACGAAGATAAGTAATTATTTAGTTTTCTTAGTAATGATATTGTGGAAGGTATCCATAATGAAAAAGAAGACGAAATTGTCACAACCACATTTATTAAAACTTCGAGAAACTAGTTTCGGTTGTTACACCATTATCAATCTCAATCAAACTCCTTAAAAAGGTTTGATTGAGATTGATAATGGTGTAACAACCGAAACTAGTTTCTCGAAGTTTTAATAAATGTGGTTGTGACAATTTCGTCTTCTTTTTCATTAATTATTTAGTATTTATAAGAAATGAATAAATAATTACGGTTAATAAAACCTACTTTAAACCCTAAAAAACCCTGAATAAATAATTAAGGTTAAATAAAACCTAGTTTAAACCCTTAAAATCCCTGAATAAATAATTAATGTTAAATAAAGCCTAGTTCAAACTTTTAAAAACCCTGATTAAATAATTAAGATTAATCAAACCTAGTTTAAACCCTAAGGGCCAGTTTTATGAAAGAAATTAAATTCAACCACCATAAGATGATGTCATCTTACTGAGCTCAATAGGGAAGTCCCGCACTGGGAAGAAGCACTGGCTCCTTCAAATGACGTCATCCTAAGGTGATCAAATTTAATTTTTTTTTGTGCTACTGGCTGGTCATAAACTATCAAATTTAATGACAAATAAATGCACAGATGCAATTAAGGGAACGAAAATAAATGATTATTTATTAACTTATTAAAAAAAAAATTAATAAATAATTAAGTAGTTTAAACCTTCAAAAACCCCTTGAATAAATAATTAAGGTTAAATAAAACTTAGTTTAAACCCTTAAAATTCCCTGAATAAATAATCAAGGTCAAATAAAATCTAGTTTGAACTCTTAAAAAACCCTGAATAGATAATTAAGGCTAAATAAAATCTAGTTTGAACTCTTAAAAAACCCTGAATAGATAATTAAGGCTAAATAAAATCTAGTTTGAACTCTTAAAAACCCTGAATAGATAATCAAGGCTAAATAAAACCTAGTTTAAACCCTCAAAACCCCTGAATGGATAATTACGATTAAATAAAACCTTGTATAAACCCTAAGGGTCATAAACTGGCCAGCAAAAAAGACATTGTTCTCTGCTGTAAAATCACTTCCCGGTGGTTCGGAACCCACCTAAACTGTACGTCCAACTCATCAATCACCATCATCCAACTCATTACCCACGCACAGGTCTCAGACCTATGTGGGCTTCATCCTCCAAAAAAAAAAAAAAAAAACTATCAAATTTGATGACAAGTAAGGGCACAAACATGTGCAAGAAATGAAACGAAAATAAAGAGATGCATATATAATTAAGGTTAATTAAACCTAGTTTAAACCCTAAATCCAGTTGCACGAAAGAAAATTAAATTTAACCACCGTAGGTTGACGTCATCTTATGGAGCTCAATAGGGAAGTCGTTGTACTGGCTCCATAAAATGACGTCATCTTACGGTGGTCAAATTTAATTTTCTTTTGTGCAACTGACCAATCATAAACTATCAAAGGAATGCAAGAAAGGAAACGAAAATAAATAATTATTTATCAATTTATTCATTAAAAAATGAATAAATAATTAAGCTTAAATACAACCGAGTTTAAACCCTTAAAATTCCCTGACTAAATAATCAAGGTCAAATACAACCTAGTTTATACCCTTAAAAGCCCTTGAATACGTCATTTAGATTGAATAAAACCCAGTTTAAACCCTTGAAAATTCTGAATAGATAATTAAGGTTAAATAAAACTTAGTTTAAACCCTTGAAAACTCTGAATAAATAATTAAAGTTGAATAAAACCTATTTTAAACCCCTAAAAATCCTGAATAGATAATTAAGGTTGAATAAAACCTAGTTTAAACCCTTAAAAATTCTGAATAGATAATTAAGGTTAAATTAAACCTAGTTTAAACCCTTGAAAACTCTGAATAAATAATTAAAGTTGAATAAAACCTATTTTAAACCCCTAAAAATCCTGAATAGATAATTAAGGTTAAATTAAACCTAGTTTAAACCCTTGAAAACTCTGAATAAATAATTAAAGTTGAATAAAACCTATTTTAAACCCCTAAAAATCCTGAATAGATAATTAAGGTTGAATAAAACCTAGTTTAAACCCTTAAAAATTCTGAATAGATAATTAAGGTTAAATTAAACCTAGTTTAAACCCTTGAAAACTCTGAATAAATAATTAAAGTTGAATAAAACCTATTTTAAACCCCTAAAAATCCTGAATAGATAATTGAGGTTGAATAAAACCTAGTTTAAACCCCTAAAAATCCTGAATAGATAATTAAGGTTAAATTAAACCTAGTTTAAACCCTTGAAAACTCTGAATAAATAATTAAAGTTGAATAAAACCTATTTTAAACCCCTAAAAATCCTGAATAGATAATTAAGGTTAAATAAAACCTAGTTCAAACCCTAAGGGTCATAAACTATCAGATTTGATGACAAGTATAGGCACAAACAGATGCATTTCTTATCGCCAGCAAGGTAATATTGTCTATACACATATACAAGCTTGAAGCAAGCATTACAGGAACTGTTCATTGTCTGCTGAAACTTGGGCTAACTTAGTTGCATCTCTTGCCGCATCCACTCTTGTTGTGTGCAAGATGCTGAAGACGTTGTTGGCTGGCTGGCTGCTAACTTCCTGCTCATCACACAAAGAAGCATCGACTAACTCGGTTATCAAACAGGGCGTCGTTATCAGGGCGCCCCCCCCCCCCTCCAGACTACACACAAGGGTGCTAACTTTACTGTTTCTCAATATCTATCTCTCTCTCCTCTCGCTCACTCACTCCCCTTCTTCTTCATTAACTTCTCCTACTACTACTACTTCTTATTCTATTTCTTCTACATACTGTGTTCATCTTACACCGCATCTTCCTTCCTTTTCCTCCATGCGTACAGGGAACTTGATGGCTCCCTTGCATGAGAGTATTTATTGCCAAAAAATGTATATATTATTACATTTCTATTATATCTATTGTTATTGTTTTTTTTTTATTATTTGTTTTTTATTGAAATGTAATTTTATTGGCAAATAAGAAATTCATTCATTTTCCTCATTCCCCTCCTCCTTCTTCCTCCTCCTTCTCCTCCTTCTCCTCATCCTCCTCCTCCTCATACTCCTCCTCATCCTCTTCCTCCTCCTCCTCCTTCTCCTTGTTCTTCTCCTCCTCCTCTTCCTCCTCCTTCTCCTCATCGTCATCCTCCTTTTTCACCCACTCCTTCTCCTCCTCTACCTCCTCCTTCTCCTCATCCTACTCTTCCTCCTCCTTCCCCTTGTCCTCCTCCTCCTCCTTGTCCTCCTCCTCCTTGTTCTTCTCCTTATCTTCTTCATCTTCTCCTCCTTCTCCTTCTCCTCATCCTCCTCCTCCTTCCTCTTGTCCTCCTCCTCCTTCTCCTTCTCTTCTTCATCTTCTCCTCTTCATCCTCCTTCTCCTTATCTTCTTCATCTTCTCCTCCTCCTTATCTTCTTCATCTTCTCCTCCTCCTTATCTTCTTCTTCTCCTTCTCTTCCTCCTTCTCGTCCACCTCCTCCTCCTCCTCCTCATCCTTCTTCTCCTCCTTCTCCTCCTCTTCGTCCTCCTCCTTCTCGTCTTCCTCCTTCTCTTCCTCCTTCTCATCCTCCTTCTCCTCCTTCTCCTTCCTCCTCCTCCTCCTTCCTCTTGTCCTCCTTCTCCTTGTTCTTCTCCTCCTCCTCTTCCTCCTCCTTCTCCTCATCGTCATCCTCCTTTTTCACCCACTCCTTCTCCTCCTCTACCTCCTCCTTCTCCTCATCCTACTCCTCCTCCTCCTTCCCCTTGTCCTCCTCCTCCTCCTTGTCCTTCTCCTTATCTTCTTCATCTTCTCCTCCTTCTCCTCATCCTCCTCCTCCTTCCCCTTGTCCTCCTCCTCCTTCTCCTTTTCTTCTTCATCTTCTCCTCTTCATCCTCCTTCTCCTTATCTTCTTCATCTTCTCCTCCTCCTTATCTTCTTCATCTTCTCCTCCTCCTTATCTTCTTCTTCTCCTTCTCTTCCTCCTTCTCGTCCACCTCCTCCTCCTCCTCATCCTTCTTCTCCTCCTTCTCCTCCTCTTCGTCCTCCTCCTTCTCGTCTTCCTCCTTCTCTTCCTCCTTCTCATCCTCCTTCTCCTCCTCCTCCTTCTCCTTCCTTCTCTTCCTCCTCCTCCTCCTTCCTCTTGTCCTCCTTCTCCTTGTTCTTCTCCTCCTCCTCTTCCTCCTTCTTCTCCTCATCGACATCCTCCTTTTTCACCCACTCCTTCTCCTCCTCTACCTCCTCCTTCTCATCCTACTCCTCCTCCTCCTTCCCCTTGTCCTCCTCCTCCTCCTCCTTGTCATCCTCCTCCTTGTCCTTCTCCTCATCTTCTTCATCTTCTCCTCCTTCTCCTCATCCTCCTCCTCCTTCCCCTTGTCCTCCTCCTCCTTCTCCTTCTCTTCTTCATCTTCTCCTCTTATTCCTTCTTCTCCTCTTTCTCCTTCTCCTTCTTCTACTTCTTCTTTTTCCTCTTATTCATCTTCTTCTTCTTCCTCTTCTTCTTCTTTATCCTCTTCTTCATCTATTTTTTCTTCATCGTCTGCTTTTATGTATTTTTCCAATTTATAGTTTATTCCCTCGTACTATTGTTTGCCATGGGTCTCTCAAGACCTGACAACTAAAGTGAATAATACATATTTGTATATCTATTTCTCCATGTATCTATCACCTTTTTCTCTCTATATTCCTCACGCTTTCATCATTCCCCTGTCATCTCTTCTTTGTCCCTCTTCCTCTTTCTCTTTCTCTCAAAGTTCCAATCAAAGTAAACTTATCCGCTACTGTTTGGACACTTGTAACATCTTCGACACCGGCTTTTTGCATTGCAAGTTGTTGCAAAACGATAAGGCTATGAAGTCCGCTTCGGAGTGAATTCAACTGTGGCGTCTTTGATTTGCATTGGCAGCTCAGCTATCTGTTTCTATTCGAGATTCGGGGTGCGCTAGCTGTCGAATAACTGTGCAAATTGTCTAGGAAAAACAATGGGAAGTGGGATGGGATGGTCCAATGCAAACTTCGTATCTTTGGCTTGTGGGAGTGTCGTCCTGTTCGTACACACTATCTGTGTGGGATGGACAAATAGTTTATTGGGTCACTTGAAGTGAGGTAGGGAAATCAATAGGAAGAGGAAAAGGAAAAAGAAAATAAGGAGATGAACTTAGAAGAAGGAGAAGAAGAATTTTGATTGTAAATAACAAGATTTTTAGTGCAGGCAGGTAATGGAAAAGTGCATGCTGTAATAAATTTCTATAATATTAGTGTTAGGTTTTTACAATTTTTATATTTTATTTCTATTTAAAACTAAATCTAAACATACATATACACAGTACACAGGGGTGCCCACAGGGGGGGGGGCTATGACAGTGGCGAGGCGTGGAATCCTTCACCGGTCATCGCAGGGGGGTTCTCCCACCAACGCCAAAAGGGGTCCAAAGGCCCTCCCCAGGAAAATGTTTAAAAATTCGAGCAAATTGGTGACTTTTGAAGCTTTTGAGCATCTGAAATCTCTCCTCTGAATAGGCCTAACAAAAGGCAAAGACCCAATTCAAAAGGCAGAGAACTGAAAAGTATTTTATCCAATTGCACCTCTTGCGTAACATATATCTTCCCCACTACCATAGACCGACGATCGATAATATAGGAAAAAACGCAAAAACAGCCGAAATAATAGGCTCTGATATGATTTATATTTATATTTTATATTTTCACTCACTCGATCTAATTTATTAAAATAAATTTAACCATCTAATGAATAATAAATAGTATAATAATAGATCACACTCTAAAAATATAAAAAAGATTAACTAAATTGCAAAACAATAATAAGCCTATTGTAAAAGTTGAATAATTTAGCATACGCGAAATCCCCGTTGTTTCCACAACGCTGTAACTGAAGCTCAAAAGCTGTGTGTGGACTGGGGAGAAGGAAGCATTAGGAGGCAGCTACCGAAAACCCACGACAGTGGCCGAGAACGCACGAAGCCTTATTCATCGCAGCCGGTTGCGATGTATCACAAGCATTACAGCACTTGAATGATTTAAAAACTGTAGGCAGGGGGAATCGAGCCAGGCGTGGTAGGGGACTGGTGTGATTCGCAAGCCTTTTGCGCTTCATTATAAATATTGAGCGTCTACTCGTCATATTCTTATTGGTTTTTGATACAATTTTCACAGTTTTTGAACATATTTCTGGGCTTTGAAGCCTACAAATGCCCATTATTTAAGAGTTGAGATTATTGCAATATTATTAGTCCAATTTCTCTACTCATCGCCGGATCAAACGATGACCGGACGCCTCGCCACTGGGCTATGACGCGGACTGCGAATTGAAATTCTTGGGGGGTTCCAAAAAACGTTTTGGTGGGGGGGGGGGGGGGGCGTAAAGTTGATTGAAACCGTGTTTAACGTGACAACATTCAAAAATATACTACGAAGTCACCAGATAAAATGTCAATTAATTAAAATATATTTATAATTATTATTATACAATTGAATATGAATTAGCTAAAATAGTTATGTTTAGGATCTGTGCAGGAAGTTATTATTCAAACTTAGCAAGACGCTAAGCGAGTGCTCTGAAAGTGGTTTATATAACTTTACTCTCCTTAACAGTTACTAGTTAATCAGAAGAAAGAGCAATAAGTAGATTTAAAATTATCAAAAACAGACTCAGATCAGCTATGGGAGGGAGACTCATGGTTGTTCAATCTAATGGTTCTAGCTTCAGAAAAAGATGTACTTGAGTCTATTTCTAACGAAGGAATAATTGAAAGGTTTTCTGTTTCCTCATCCCAAAGACAAAGACTTCTATGTGGGGTTTAGAGAGATAGATTTAACAAGCTTAGAAGGTGCCTAGCTAACTTGTAGATGGTCACAGCCTACAAATTTAAAATGTTTGACTTCAAACTGTTGATGTTTTTCATGTATTTTACGATAACTACTTACTAATAAGTAAGAACTGCTATAGCAAAACTTACTAAATACTAAAAATTCAGTAATTTTTCATAACTATGTCTTTATTTTGTTTTTGAAAGACACT
This sequence comes from Conomelus anceps, assembly GCA_948455865.1. NCBI lineage: Eukaryota > Metazoa > Arthropoda > Insecta > Hemiptera > Delphacidae > Conomelus > Conomelus anceps. The sequence goes on from OX418224.1 coordinate 47,449,612, forward strand.
TTCTTTCGATTGTGTGTTGTAAATAACCTATGTGGGCTTCATCCTCAAAGAAAAAAAAAAAAAACACATGAAATGTGTGCTTTTTATGTACTTCATCCATACATAAATTCTCCCAAGATACTACACTAAGTAAATAACCTGTTGTTTAACTAATTTCCAATTTTTGTGTTTTACAAATGAAGTTATTAACTCATTGTTTTCACTTCCTTTAAAGGAACAGCTTTGTAGAATTATTTAACCTTAATGTAATTGGTACACCGAACATAAACTTAAAGGTATTTCATTTTTATTGAACATTGTGTATTTGTAATAATATTTTATTGTTTAAAAACCATTTAGGTTCAAATTCTATTTGAACCTACAGCTATTTTGCAATTAAGTTTATTGAGCAGAAGTTCATATATTTATTCATTTCATTGATATTTCTTTTTTACCTTTACAAAAAAATGTTACCTATGTAAAGAATCTCAAGAAATATACATACATTTTGTATATTATAGACTGGGTTTGAATTTTTTTCAATAGTTATAAAAATCTTCTTTTAGTTTTAGAAAGAATACGGGGGGCTTTTTTCGCATTTTTGGGGGGGGGGGGTACGTCATGAGGCTTGGGGGGGTGGGCACCCCTGATATACATATAAGACTATATGACTAAAACTACCAAAGATTACATTTTTATAAACATTTTTTGCGTGGAAATTAACCTCTACTCTACTATGGCATGTTCTAGAGCAGGTTTGCAATTTAAATTTTTCAGGATTCAGTGTTTTAATATCAGGTTAGTGAGCTCACATATTGTTCGAAATTATGGTTTCTATGGTTTTTCTTCCTATGTTTACTATCCAGTGATGAACTTCGATTTTGAATTTCTTGCTGTGTGGTATTCCCTGTATGTCTCTTGGAAGCAGATTATAAAGTTATGGTGCTAAGTGATTGTAGTGTCTCTGGTATAAAGCCTTCTTAGCCACATTTGCAATAAGATGGTGCCTATTTTTTGTGTCATGACTGTGGTTCCTGTTTTGAAAATGTGCTGTTTTTGTGTATTCTGTAGATTATTTCTTTAGAATATATCTGTCTTGCATCCATCACACCGAATTCGCTGAAAGTTGATCTGATGAATAACGCAGTGGTTTTTTAATTATGACTTTCATTATTAGTTCCTGAACTTTTATAAGCGGGTCAATGTGTGTTCCACTCCATCCTACTATCTTATATGTCAGCAAGGATTGTACAACAGAATAGTACACCATCTTCAAACACCTCAAATCAACCAACCTCAGCTTTCGGAACTTCTTGCATACATCATTTATGTGATGGTCCCAGTGCAGAAAAGAATCCAATGTAACACCAAAGTATTTTTGCGCCTGCTTTTTGTGTACCGTAATATTATAATGAGTCATTCATTTAAAATAATAATAGAAAACTAGACGTGATTTTTAGTTATCAAACTTGTTATTATTTTGCTTTAAATATTCAATTGTATATTTTAACCATTAGACTATATACAAGCATTTGTATTATAAGCAGAACAGATATGTGTTTTCAGGTTTCTTGTAGTATACATGTTATTTTTTCATTCAATGTCTTATTGGTATTTTAGAGATGCACCATCCCTCAACACAAGCTTTGCTTAAAGTGGAATGCAACAATTATTTCATTTGTGATGTTTCATGTAGATATTCATTATTATGATAAGAAGTGGTGTAATTTTTGTTGGAATATATTTATGAATGTTCTATTATGTGTTGTTGACAATAAATAAAATTGAATTGAATTGGATAAGAAAAGGGAAGGAGGAGAAGGAGGTGGATCAGAAGCAGAATGTGCAGGAGGAGGAGTAGGTGTTGGTGGAGGGGAAGGAGTGATGATGAGGTGGTGGAAAATGAAGGAGAAGGAAAAAAAGAAAAAGGAGGAGGAGAAGATGAAGAAAAAAAGAAGAGCATGGAGAAGATGAAGAAAAAGAAGAGCATGGGAAGAAAAAGAAGATAAAGGAGAAGGAAAAGAAGAAAAAGGAAGAGGAGAAGATGAAGCAGAAAAGAGGAGGACAAGGAGAAGAAGAAGGAGGAGGAGGAGGATGAGGAGAAGGAGGAGGAAGAGGAGGTGAAGGAGTGGGTGGAGAAGGAGGAGGAGGATGAGGAGAAGGACAACTAGAAGGAGGACAAGAGGAAGGAGGAGAAGGAGGGGGAAGAGGATGAGGAGGAGTATGAGTAGGAGAAGGAGGAGGGAGAGGATGAGGAGAAGGAGGATGAGGAGGAAGAGGAGGAGGAGTGGGAGGAGGAGGTGGAGGATGAGGAAAAGGAGGAAGAAGAGGAAGAAGAGGAGGAGGAGAAGGAGGAAAAGGAGGAGGAGGAGGAGGAGGAGAAGGAGGAGGAGGAGGGGTATGAGGGAAATGAATGAATTTTTTTTTTTATGTGAGAAGAAGAAAAAGAAGAGAGAGTGAGAAGTAGGTGATGAAGGAAGAAGAATAGTGAATGAAGGAGGAGATGAAGGAAGAAGAAAAAGAAGAGAGAGTAAGAAGGAGACTTTTAAGCGTTCTTATACTTATAGTAGTATAGTATAGTACAGTACTAGTGCCTTACCTGAATTTGAGATATTGTCTATATTTTCAACCTCACTCTATATTGTTCTTTTGAAAAGTTTTGATCACAAAACAATGAGTATTGACTGCATGCTATAACCATTAGTAATCATTTTATATATTATAGTGATTGAGAGGTACCCTTTGAGAAAAATTCCAACAATAACAATCAGTTTTTCAAACGCATTCCTCGTCAAAAGAATTCCATCCTTTTTCGTGGGATTTTCCGGCGGAAAATGTGGTTTGTCGTTAATTATTGTGTGCTATAATTGGGGGAGGGGAAAACTCGCTCGGCGTCAAGGATTCTAGATTAATAATTCAAAATGGTTGATATTTTTCAAAATGACGGAATAATAAATTTATTTCGCAGATTTCTGCAGACTGGTGTTGGCGGATTGATGCTGCTTCTATGACGTTCATCCATCACTATCATCGTTATCATCATCATCATCATCATCATCATCATCATCATCATCATCATCATTATCATCATCATAATCATCACCACCACCATCATCAGCCAACGGTCTCTTGCCTTTTATTGATTATTGAACATCAATAAAGCCGTTGAAGCGGGGTAAGAGTGAGGTATTGATTTTTGAAATACGATAGCGCTTCCTATATTGTCAGCGCGTTTCTTGGGGCCATTTTCTAGGTCGGTCAACTCTGCTAGCTTTTCACGTTAAATATTGCTGGTTTGTAATTTCATTCTTGATTCTGGAGTAGCCTTCAGGGACGTTATATTTGGGTTAGAGTTAGTTTTACTTCTGACTTTTGACTTATTATAAGCCATGTCACTTTTAACACCAAAGTCAGTTGGAGTAGCCGAAATCATTATAAACATCCTAAAGTCCTTTTAGAAATAGAACGGAACATCGGGGAATAAGATACGGTACCATATTTGATTAAGTCATCATGAAATACAGGAATTTAGTTTTGTCACCAGTAGGGGAAGGGTAGCGAAGGATTTTCATTCCCAATTTCAGTTTTCTTCCATGATCGCTAACTGAAACATTATAAAAACATACATGATAACGTGCGAGTAATTAAACTATCGATGATGTAAAATAAAAAACATTTCTGGGATAATTATTGGTTGATTAATTGAGGAAATGTTAAGGAAATAAGATCATGATCACTTGACTAGTTGGAGAGGAGAATTGCCATGATTGAGTTGGACATGTCTCTGGTAGTGCTTGTCTGTGGTTAGATAAGACTCTGGCTGGCTTTGTTTCCTGTAGCCTTGGGTTCGAATCTCATTTAGCTGTGGATGTTTCTCATCATTCACCCATTCATCTCTTTACCCATACGCAAGTTTCCGGACTCATGTGGGCTTCATCCGCAATAAAAATAAGAAATCCTACCATAATGTTGTAAGGTCTCTTTTTCAAAGATAGGACCCATGTTTTACATAGTCTAAGAATAAGATTTATTTCCCATCCATCACTATCTTTATGTGGAAATAATCTTACATTTATGTGGATTTAATCTTTATGTGGAAATTGTAATACATATTACAGTATTTGTTACATTAAATTACGGTATTTTAATCATTGTAGTATTTGGTTTTAGTAATAAATTTTGAATATATTTATTATTGAATATAAATATATGATATTTATTAATTATATTTATATATTTGTTATTATTTATATTATTTTATTTCAATATATCTATCATTACAATAAAACAAGACAAGGTTTGATATAGGAGTATAATTTTGAAATGCATGGCTTCTACTTTGATGTAGAGCATATCAGCAGATTTTACAATAAATCACTATATTTTATTTGAGAAAGATGAGAATTAAGGAAGAAGGAGAACAGAAGGAAGAAAAAATGAGGAGAAAGAAAGAGAAAAATAAGCCGAAAAAAGGTGGGAGAAGGAAAAGAGAAGAAAAAGGAGAAGGAGGAAGGATAATTCAGCACTCTATTTCACAGTTTAGTTCGTTGTATTATGATAGTTAGCAGTGAATTTGAGTAAAATTACGCTTATTCTAAGCTGATAACTCTATGTCTCAGGCTGCTCTACAGCATCTTGCATCCAGAGCTAGCGGAGGATAGAGTGGTCAAGTTGGAATTTGTGTTATCGTTAGTGTAGTTTTGCTCAAACTCTCTAATGATGAATTGAAATATCATTATGTTTATACAATATATTTATTTATATGTTTATAATGGGTCGAGAGCTAGGAATCAGAAAAAAAAGACAGTGAGGAAAACAAGACGCAGAAGAAGATGAAGAAGATGATATTGGAAGAACAAGAAGAAGAAAAAGAAAAATGAAAAAAGAGGAGTTGTTGGAGAAAAAACAGAACAAGGAGAAAGAGAATAAGAAAAATAAGATAAAGAAGAAGAGGAAAAGTGAAGAAGAAGGAGGAGGAGGAGGAGAAAAAACAGAAGAAGAAGAAGGAGAAGAAGAAAAGTTGAGTCCATTCAAGTATGAGTGCGAGGACAAGATAAGATCATATTTCAAGTCAAAGAGTTGAAGCTGTCCCCAAATAAAAGAATTGGATTCCCCAACAGACAAGACAAGATATGATTCTCTATGAAATATGTCCTTCAGGATGACTCGAAAAGTTCTTGATACATTTGAACAGATTTGCTCACAGCCATTTATAACTGTATCTGGTTCCGTATCTTTCGTATGTTAAAGAAGGAAATTATTTTTGTCCTTGACAGATATGATAAAAATATGATTCAAACAATGCAAAAGCGTTTTTATCTCCACTATATATTTAAATATAAAATATAAAAACATTGTAAAATTTCTTGTGAAAAATTGATAGGCTATAACCTGAAATTTGGATTTTCAAGTAGTGTTGAAAATTAGTGGAAAAAACAGTTGTAGGTGATATAGCCTGTTGCCTCTTTGCTTGATTGTATTTTTGTAATTTTTTATTATTTTTTTTATTGCTGATGATGCCCACTTGAGTCTGAGACACGTGCGTGGGTAATCAGGTGAATGATTATACATAAATGCCAGACGGAAGAGCGGGATTCGAACCCATGACCGCTTAAACGACAGCATACAATAGCATTAATAAAAATTAACATCTTCAAATACAGGAAGATATTGATTTATTAATGATGCAAGAAGGCTAGTAAATATACGAAATTTTCGTGAAACATTTTTTGCCATAACAGTTATGAGATCTATCCAAACGGCTACAGGTAGAACGACATTTATTGCATAGATTTAGAGAAGTTTAGATTCAGGTTCAAAACAGTCTAGGTATTCACCTCGAACTAGACTAACTGCGAGAGTAATTCTATAACATTTGCAGCTAATCTAGCTGGAATCTACACTTGTTGACACTGCTCTAAACTCTCTCTTTTTGGACGAAAATCAGTGGAAACTAGTGTAATAAGTTTGAAAAAACAGCTACATTGTTTTCGGTGCTTGTCTAGCTAGATTGTACACTGGTCTACACGGCTTTATGCTCTCAATTCATGCAATTAATATCGCTCTAGCTTTCTTCGTTTGGACAAGCCTTTGTAGCCTTCAGAGAGCAGCAATTTTTACGATTCAACTAATCAACTGAGAGACTTTTTACGATTCAATCAACTATATCGGTTTTGGAGCTTGTCTAGCTAGATTCGACACTGGTCTACACTGCTTAAATTTCATTTAATGCAATTAATATCGCTCTAGTTTTCGCCGTTTGGACAAGCCTTTGTAGCCTTCAGAGAGCAGCAATTGACCTTTTACGATTCAATCAGCTATATCGGGTTTGGAGCTTGTCTAGCTAGATTTTACACTGGTTTACACTGCTTTACGCTCTCAATTCATGCAATAATCGCTCTAGCTTTCTCCGTTTGGACAAGCCTTTGTAGCCTTTAGAGAACAGCAATTGATTTTTCACGATTCAACTCCTGTGTTCTACATGAATCGGTTATCTAATTAACCATGTCTAATTTATCTCGTAATTAACTGTGATCACATTTTCATAAAAACAAAATGGATTCCAATTAAAGGGATCAATTCCCATTGTGAGATGAACAAAAACAACAATAATTACTGCTGACCTCGATTTTTGCAAAAAGGGAACCTTTTGTCACCGGCCTCGGTAAAAATGAAATAACGGAGTTCCAAACGGTTGAGGTATGAATCTATAAAAGGCCCTGGAAAGGTATGAATTTATTGATTGATTGCCTCTATTATGGGCGGAGTTAGGACTCTTAGTCCTCTCTGTTATGTTAAGTCCATATACCCCTTTGAGAGGTAGTCTGTGGCCGCTTTATAAATCTAATCTACTGTAATCTACCACTCAATCCTGAATGATAGGCTGTATGATTCATTCCAATTTTCCTTTCTTCCTTCAGATCATTTTTTTGCCAGGTTAGGAAAACACAAAGTCTGAACAAGATTTGAACTCAAGCCCTCAGCAACAGCAGCCAGCCATAGTCTTATCTCATCAAAGACAAGCGCTCCTACTGACTGAGCCACCGAGGGCGACACTTATGCAATTAGGCCTAAGATTCAAGATTTCTTTATTGCCGCAAACATTCAACATAAATGCTTGACAACATCAATTAACAATAAACATACATTGCTTGTCTCACATGCATTGCTTGAAATTGTAATTATGGTAACTATAGTTCATGACATCAAATTAGTTGGCTCTGAGAAATTGCGGTGTTGCCAAATTGATGAGACTACGCCAGCAGCTGATAGTAGTAGAATTCTCAATGCACAAATTGTCAACACTGCCCGTACCATGTTGCCTAGTCCACAAATTCTGTCAACGCTAGCAGTCGTTTATTTTGTTTTCCACCGCATTCAGTTTTTTTTTGCTATACTGCAATTTCTTTGAGCCTAATTTTGTGGCGTGGAGTGTTGTGTATGAGAATGGCAATTTCATATAATGCTAGTATACCTTACCTAACCTCACCAACACTTCCACGACCTCACCAACAAAACAACATGACCTCACCAACGACCTCACTACCTAAAACCTAAAAACACTACCTATACCAACATAATATTATATTAGTTGTCTTGTCTTATACTAGTAGGGGTTATTTGGGAATTGAGCGTACCCAATCACAAGACAGGGGGGCGTGGCCACCCCCCTTCCCCCCCCCCCCCAGGTCAGACATTTTGTAAACACCCACCCCTTCCCCTTGTCCCAGGCAGCCATTTTGTTTTTAAGGTCACATACCCCCCTTCCCTATGTGCCCCCACTTTATTCCCAATAGATTAAAGGGGGACCCCCCGCAAGCACCAATGAGAGAGGACCTTTCCCCCCTGACCCCACCTCTCACAGAAGGTTCCCAATAAATATAGAACATACAGCTTTATATCTATGTATTTGCTTTCAATTGTATATCTATATATACCTGCTTGCAATTACTATATCTATATTTGCTCATATCCGTAACCCCCCGCCCCCCGCTTTAGGTATTAATTGCGGCTGCACACTTGCTACCTCCTGCTGTGATTCTCAATGCCCTCTCTCTCTCTTTCGCACGTGCAGTGTTAATATACCCCCCTGCCCCCCACCCTCCACCCACCGATTTAGCTATTAATAACACTTCCGCCCCCTGCTGTGAAAAAACTATTTCATAACGTTTAAAAGCAGAGCACGTGCACATGTTTTATGTGTGTGTGTGTGTGTGAGAGAGACATGCTCTCAGGTCATTAACCTTAGAATTTAACAGTCGCAACGCGTGCCTAGCAGGTGGGGGACTGTACACAGAAATAGAATACTTCTACACTCCTCGATTCCTAGATTGATAGCGTTGTAATAGACGTTCTTGTTGGGGAGGTAAAAACAAACTACTATCATATTTTATCGTTGGCTCATCCATTCCAATAAGCCGAAGAAATTCGCCAACAGTATGTTCTGGCAATAGACCTCGTCCCTCCAACTCTTTATAATCAAACGTTCTGGCAGCCATTACACATTTTTCTATCAAATAATAGGCATATCTATACATCAGATCATTTAAATGTCTCTTGAAATCTCGATTATTATGCACATAATCCATTAATAGGTCCTGTGATATTTTTACAGCTGTGTTAAGTTGTTCATATGAGATGAATCCTGCTTTTTCAATTATAAACTCTTTTTTAGTGAGTAAATTTTCCCTATTGAATTCATCTCGAGTGAGTAGTTTATCTCTTTCTGCCTTTGCCTCTTTGCTAATAATTTTCATCTCATTATTGAGGGTATGTCTAGTCACCAGCACACTAGCCTTCTCCTGCTCAAATTCTCTCCTAGTTAAAGCAACCTGTTCTAAATCATGCATGCGTTTTTCCAACACATTGTTAATTATACTTAATCCACTATTGAGATTTTCAAATGAGACAAGTTGGCTTCTTTCATTGTTAAATTCTGTTCTAGTTAAAACAGCTTTCTTCAACTCACTCAATTCAAATTTCAACTTGTCAAAATTCGCTACTAATTTTTTTAACTCCTCTAATTGCTTCGCATGCGGACGATGCATTCGTCCGAATCGATCGGTGTTCATTGTTCGAATGTCGAAATTAATTATCAACACCTCGGTACACCCGCTCCAGTGGACAGGTTCCAACGCTCCGATTTGTGCCGCCTTTCTAGAAGGAACAGCACTGACGTCACCACCCCAGCTCATGTCTTTAGTCGGCTATTCTCACTTTACACGATGTTTCGCAGAGGGGTGAGGGGGCGCCCTCTCCGCATTCCTTCTAACATACTCTTTCGCAACAGCCGGTTTCACCCAGCCTCATCTCTCTCATATTTCTTTCTCTCCTCTTTCGCTCTACCGAACAGCTTCCTGCCAACGCGGGCTGTCCTCGCTTTTTTTTTTTACTGTATGAAGTTACCTTCCCGCAGTTCTTGCAATATCGAATCGATTTCAATATCGTGAGCTGAATTACCAACATTAATAGAACCCATTAAAATAAATAACCGTTCGACTAGTTCGTTAACATCATCCCAGAATATGTAGTTTCTATCACGTGATTTATTTCTAACAAAATTCAATAATCCCTTCCCATACTTTGAACGTTTTTTGGGTGGAAAAAGTTTCTGTATAATTTGAGATTTTTTACCAGAATTGCGAATTACGTAACCCTGGTTATTAATATGTACAGATGTCAGTGATAATATTTTTTTATATTTCGCCAAATCTTTGTTATTGTAGAGATTTGAATTTGGCCTACTGTTAAACAATAGCTCCAACAAACCATGAGTCATTCTAAACCTTTGTTCGCCGACAGTTATAAAAACATCATCAAAACTTACGGGCTCATCGCCGATAAAATATAAATTTTGTTTATGATCAAATCGTATACCATAAGGAATAGAATTATCTAATTTCTCGTTATGAAACACACCTAAATAGTTGTCTAAAATTTCTTCTATTCGAGTGCGACGGTTAGTAATATTCAAAGTTGAATCAAAGAAAGCAGATTTATCATTAGCAGAAATATTTACATCTTCCTCCTTCTCCTCCTCCTTCTCCTTCTCCTCCTCCTCCTCCTCCTTCTCCTTCTCCTTCTCCGTTACCAACGGTTCAACCTTGTGTTCTTTTTCACGCTTTACTGTTTCATTGGCAGAGATTGTGCTCTTTTTGAGTTCAATTAATGGAGTAATTATTGGTTCCAACCTTTTACGATTAAATTCTTCACTCTGTGTTTGAAAACCCAATAAATTTCTGTGTTTTTCAATAATAGTTTTTCTCAATTTTTTTATTCTATCTATTAAACTGCTTCTCTCCCTAACAGATGATGCTGCGGTAGGAGCAGCACGACCGCGTTTCTTACGCATATTAACTTTCTCCATTAATGCCGTGACGTTGAATGAACAAAAAACGTGCAAACACCGAAGTTACCTCATTGCAAAGGAATCTTTATGAATTTATCCAATTGCTCTCTGTATCTTCCATTTTCAGCCTTACATTCGGTAAAAATTGAGAGAAATTTATGTGAAGCATTTGACCACACCTCCCAACTCATTTTCTAAACTCACTGAAACTCATATCTTCCCCCACAAAGTCTCTATAAATTAATTTCAAATTTAATTGATCAAGTTTAAAAATAACTAGCAAGTTTGCGTTATCTCTAATATGGTGTTTTTTAATAGATCCGTAACTTTGTACCAAGTAGGCTGTGTCAATTTCGCGATGTCTACCCATTGTAAAGTAATTACGAATTTGAGGTACATTGCTTAATTGTAAATCATCAAAAATGACAAGAGAGTTTCTCTCAACTTTGTTGGGATGCTTTATCATATCAGTATTGTCTGACATGTAAAAGCTTACACATTTTATCTTTGAAAAAACTTTTTTTAAAAACTCATATTTATCTTGATATAGTGACTTACTGTATACATATAAATGTTTAAATTTCAATCCGTTTTTTATTGAAAATCAAATTCAATAACGTATTTGTCTTACCACTGTTGGATCTTCCAATCAGGATAATGCGTGCATTATGCGGTAATAAACTACCATTTTTACTCTTGCCAATGTTCGGTTTACCTGTAATAACCTCATCAAAATTGATGATGGGTATGGTCGTATCCTTTACCATTGTATCACTATGATAGCCAACGGATAACTGAATAAAACACATGGTTCAACATATTATATCAATTTATTGATAATATTTTTCAGTTCTTTTCCAATATACAACATTTCGCTTATTTACAATATAATACATATTTACAATATAATACATAGTATTTACAATATAATACATAGTATTTACAATACTGTTCTCAACCTAGTAAATTCTTTCTCTCGATCCATGTAGGTTCGCTGAAACCTAACCATTTAACCAATATTTTATCTTTATTTTTCCTTATAATTTTCTCTACTAAATAAACTTTCTGCTCCTCCTCATCCAGCTTTGTTTTTTTCATTTCTTCTTCGTAGAAACGGCCAGAAATTATTTCCCCTTTCAAATCACGCAAGATGTAAGTAGGAGGCTTAGTCGGATAGACTGAATGAATTATAAATAATTCCCCACTCCAATTAATATTATACGATTTGTCGAAAACCTGTCTGTACTTACTAATGCGTACAACATCGCCCAATTTAAATTTCGGTTTTATTCGTTTAGATTTCAAACGTAAGTTCTCATTGGCCGCCTTATTAAGCGATGCTATTATATGATTTCGATGTTTTTTGCGAACATCAGATGGCCGCATTTGAATTGTTCTGTGGAAAGCATTATTATACTCTTTAACCAATGTTGGTAATGCTCCTACCCATCGTTTTGTTCCATGCTGCGTTAAATATTTATATATTTTCGATTTGATTGTTCTGATAAAACGTTCGACTATTGCAGCCTTTTTCTCACTAAAAACATGGTAATGTTTAATATTATACCTATCCAATAATGCTTTTACTTTTGTATTAAAAAATTCGCGACCCTGATCTGTTTGAAAAAATTTAACATTCTTATTTTTACGAATAATAGGCTCAAGCGCAGCATACACAGAGCCGGCACTTTTGGATTTTATTGCTGCACAATAAGCATATTTAGAAAAACAGTTAATTACAGCTAAAATAAATTTAAAATTTGAATTATCTCTCGCCAGCGAGCTCATATCAATTAAATCTGCCTGAAGCAGATCCACCTCACTTTTAATCTCATATTTTCTCCTATTAAAATGGACTCTTGGCACAGAATGCAATTCTTGTGCTAATCTCTGTCTAAGATCATTCATTTTTGTTGACATCACACACGCGCGATTGTATCTCAACTGGCTCGGCACGCGTCGCGTAGGTTATCTATTTTTAGCCACCCTCTTTTTGTGAAACAACACGCATCCTTCCTTCTCCACTACTCACTCGCTGCTGCGCACTTGGAGAGGAAGGTTCTACTCACTTCTTCACCCCTCTCACCACCTCCTTCTCCTCCTCCTTCTCCTCCTCCTCCCCCTCCTCACCTATTCTGTAATGACCCCATGCCAAGGTGTCAACCGAATTGGGCATGATGTATCTTTTATCATCATAGCATGAGAGCGCCGTTTTTGCACATTCTATTTGATAAATCTTGTGCGAATAACTTCTTATCATGTTGAACCTTTCGTAATGTGTGCTTCTTTCAAATAAACACTTCTTGTATAAATCAAATGATAAGCACCTATCCTTAACATTCCTTTTCACACCTTTTGCCGTGTTCTTTGTAATAACAGCTGCATCGTCCATATATTTGAAGGAATACAGCTTGGGACGCAAACCGACAAACTGTGTTATGATCTTTGAATTTGCTTTGTCCTTAAATTTCCCAACAACCTTCTTATTTTTTAAAGAGTAACACATGTGTGACGGAGGATAATCACTTGTGTCAAACCAATCTAGGTTATTCTTAATGTCGGAAAAGACGTCCTCTGTTCTTATACTGTACAAAACAGAATCTGTATCACTCATAAGCAGCTTCACACATTCAACAGGGTACATTTTCAAAATCTTGTTGTAATGAAAGTCAAACATGAGGTGTTTGCTCAAATCTAAAATAGTGAAGCCGGCAAAAATTGTTTTTTTCAGCGAGATTTCAGGTTTTCTTAGAAACACTCCGATTACATTTTCATTGTAAATATGCCATCGCTTGCACAGAGGTTTCGATATTAATTTATCCAATCTCCTTTCATCGGTGACAAGCTCTACCTGACAGTGGGTGCAGTCGGATTGTAAAGATTTTCCAAAAATAAGGTTACTCATCGCCTTAAAATTTTGAATTTCAAATGTATTTCTAGCATTTCTCCTACACTCTGTGTTAAAATCAATGTAGGGCTTAAGCCAGCGAGATTGCGTTTAAGACACATTCCTAGTTGTACATACAGTTTCAAGTTCCTATAATGTAAAACGTATTTTTCCCTATCATACAGTGTAGCCAATAGTTTTGTCGACGATTTCTGTCCCTCATGTTTCTGGTAGTCAGACAATAGATGGTGAGGTGCTTCTTCTTTTGTCGGCGCTAGCGGAAAATGATTGTGTCTGTTGTGTAACGTTTTGGGATATTGGAGATCACACTCGAGAATGTACCCATACTCTGAATCATCAGCCAAGTTGAAAAAGTCAACTTGACTGATTTCATCCTCAGATAGAAATTGAAAATTTCCATCAGGCAGAGGTTCGCACATTGCGTACCCATATAAATTATTCGCATCGAGATAGAGTATATAGCTTGTCGGTTTGCTTGCATCAAAATCTGCTCCCATATAAGGGTTGTTAGCCTCAGCATACCGATGGGGTATTACAGCTAAACCGCCTCTCACATTTTGCTCGACCATCAAGTAGATATCTATATCTGTTATCAAGCCGAGTTCAACTTTTGTGAAATGCAGCATGCAATTCCACAAATAATGCGCAAGACTTAAAAAATGAGTCACATCCAAACCGTATTTCTCAAACATTGATGACCTCATATCCTCAAAAACGTCACACAAAAGGAGTGTATCACAAAGCAGATACAAATTATGATAATCTCCCAAATTCTTTATCTTGAATGTTTGCCAAACATTCTGTGCATGTGCATACTCCCTTTCTTCTAAAGGCGAATCCGACAAATCATTGTAAAAACTTTCGATTGGGGGAAGGGAGGTTTCTTCAAATTTCTGTGGAGAGTCAATATATGTGTAGGGGTATACTCCTTTTTTAATAAGCAGTTGTCGTTGTTCAACGCTTTTAAACACTGCAAACATAGATTTGAATTTTGACTCTGTCTGTTGTCCTTCTGACAAATTTTTCACCAAACTGTCCAACGAAGCGTTCATGAATTTTAGGCTATCCAAAAACTTGATTTTTCCCACCGTGATTGAGAAAAACTTCTCTGCTGAAGGAGCAATGCAGCGTATTGGTTTTTTACACTTGCCTAATGCCTGCACAATATGATGGCAATCATACCCCCCAAAGTTGTGCATAAAACAGGGTATGAAATCAGGTGATTTCCCATTTAAATTACAGGCTTGATGAGCTGCGCAAATAAATTCACCTGTTTCGTGCGAGTGATGCCTACACTTGATGTCATTTTTCGCGAATACTTTTCCACATAGACCGCATTTTTCTGCACTATCGAATTCTCTCTTCTGCTCTTCACTCAATTCAAACATTGGGATTTCACTCTTCATATCCCGATAGAGCAGTTCTCCCACACTTGTAATTTCATCTAGAAATTTCTCAATGATCTTCTCCCCCATATCTCGCGACCGATAGATGATCGGTCCGTGGCAAATTTCCCCCTCTATGTTCACCACTACAAAACAATATCCACAGGGAATGTGACGGGTTGTCTTTTTTGTAAAGCTACTTGTGATGTGCGGTTCTTCTTCTTCTTCTTCTCCACTCTTTATCGGTACAATAAACGATTCAAAATCGGCATAAATTGTGTATTTTGTTTTCAATGTTGCAGTATAATTTGCGAATTTGAGAGTTTCCCCTTCTTTGGGAAGTACTGTTCTCTGTGGGTTGAATTTTGAACAGTGCTCTTTGTGCTTCTCCAAATTTAGTTTTCCATCCACGTTCAACGATTTATTTGTTGTGAAACGATGGAAACAGAATTCACAAACATGTACCTCTCCATGCGATTTTGTAAGATGACTCAAGAGCCGAGACAACCCGTTTTTCCCATTTGTGGTGTTGATGAGGCAAAAATGAGATTTTCGGGGATAAGTTTCGCTTGTTAGCAACAAAAGATTAATTTTGTGTTTACGGTTTCTGTAAGCGCTACACTTGTACGGGAAAAATACGTTTTTATCATATGCAATTACATTTATGGATATATCGGGATTTAAAGCTTCAAATTTCTTAATGTCTTGCAAACTGGAAGGAAAGTTGACCCCGTTTGTGTTGACTGTGTGAGCAAACTTGCTCAAATATTCAACACTCATGTTATCACGCCGGTAATGAAAAAAAGATAAAATTGACCACAAAAGGCATTTTTCATCATTGGGGTTTTTCACGTTAATTACGCATTTCTTCTTCTTAATAAAATCGGGGGTTTCTACATATGTGGATGAGGAACCACGAATCGCTGTATGCCTAATTATGTTGAGATCCAACGATTGGATCTTTTTTATAACCCAACCACTGCCAAACCTCACAAACTTGTCAAAAGAAGATAAAATTTTTACAATAGCATTTGCAAAAAAATTGTTTAAATCGACAGAATTTGAAGCACACTGCTCAATTTGTGCAGAATAGCTATGGAAGTTCACGATAGCTGATACTTGTTCGTTCTCTTCAGCCAACAACACTATTTTATGCATGAGAACATTTAAAACAATAAAGCACTTCACATTCCCGTTGAACCGGTGCGACTCGTCGACGATAAGCTGCAGCACCTCCTCCCTGCTTGATTCCAGCGTAGATTTGATGTCACGTTCCTCCTCCAGATACGTGAATCTGTATCTAGCTGCGCTGCCGTTCAAACCTCGAATCTTCTCCGTCGTATGAGCCATTGTGAAATCGTTCTGCTCTCTAAAACAAAAAAGTTAGTAGCAGATTAGAAGTTGATCACCACGGACTATTCTAAATTACGAAAGATTGACTTTCAAAGGATGCGATTCCACTGCGTTCTCCAACTGAAAGGTTAAAAAAGATTATAAGTGTGAAACAGATTATATCTATGGATATAAACGTGGTGGTAGACGAGGAAGAAGAAAAGTTTATTAAAAATAAATCCTCGTTCGAAAAACAATTAATACATAAATTACGCTACCACCGCTATGAGTGCTATGGAAGACAATATGGACACTATTGCATGTGTATAAATCCTGCACTCAATGAACCATTACACCAATTTATTGGAGAATGTAATTCAGATACGTGTTTTTATCGAATAATGCAATTACATATTGCAGATAACCATCACGAATCGTGTAATGGCGTCTATCATACATTTAATATGTGTAACAACAAAATTGATAAATTTTTGTGTAATTCGTCCAGAAAATTTCGGTGTGGGAAAAATTGTAAATTATTTCAAACACTCAAGTGTGCTGGTAAAACTAAGTAGGAATACTGAACGTAAGTTTACTCCTCCAATGTACAACAATAGGCAGCAGAATTAGTTGAATGGAGATACTTGCATGCAGTGTGATTTCTGCAGAATAATAGTTTCTACCGAGAAAAATAATTCGAAATAATGCGCAGTCAATAATCGCTACTTACATTGTAAAAGGGTGATGGCAAATGATGAACTCTCTCTCAGATGTGTGCTCTCTCTCTCAGATGTGCGCTCTCTCTCAGATGTATGCTCTCTCTCAGATGTGTGCTCTCTTACACTCCACTGGTACAACTGATCTAAAACAAACAAGTTAGTAGTGGATTAGAAGTTGATCAGCACACTATGGATCAATCACACGTTTTAATGTACGAAAGATTGAGGTTATTAAGTTTTGATGAGAGATGGAAAAAATTCGAATCTCCCCTTTTATCACCTAAACATTTAGCTAAACTGGGATTTGTATTCAAGACGCCACCAGACTCAGTGCAGTGCGTGTTTTGTTTAGTTGGTTTGGAAAAATGGCTAATAACAGATGATCCCGAAAAAGAACATGAAAAACATAGTCCGAATTGTGGGTGGAGGAGAATGCATAATATTTCTATCGAGAATGAAAATTTTAATAATCTTCGGGATTACGAGCAGCGAATAAAGACATTTTATCAAAGATCAAAGCCTCACTGGTCAAACACATTTAATAAGAGGATATTGGTTTTTAAAAGAAATGCTGAATATTTCGCGAGTAATGGATTTTTTCTACATAAAACGGGTTATTTGCAATGTGTATATTGTAAAGTAATTATTGCAGATTCGAAAAAACTGTCATGCATCGTTTTGTGTATATAATAAGAACAGTCTTAAAGGGGAAGGAGGAGAAGGAGAAGGAGAAGGAGGAGAAGGAGGAGGAGAAGGAGGAGGAGAAGGAGAAGGAGAAGGAGGAGGAGGAGGAGAATTAATTGAAAAAGTAAACAAACCTGCACGAGAAGGAAGCCGAGGAATCACTTGCGCTCTGTTGTAGACTTGAAACGTCTCTAGTTGGAACTGAAACATACAAAATAGGGAAAAAATGCATCAGATTGATGTTTAAAAATTTGGATTATGCACACTTATTATCAGATTATGGTGGTGTCGTCTGCATTAATGTGTGAGAAGATTTATTGTAAATATTATTGAACAATTACTATTACTATTACAATTGCTCCAATTTAATATGCAAGATTTTTTGCACTAACAGTATTTACCCAAAAACTTGTAAAAATGTGTGATTGGGTTGAAGATAATTTTTATGAGTTTGACTTTATTTCGAGTTTGATTATTTTGTGGCTTTATTTCGAGTTTGTTATAATTGATTAATGTAAATAAAGATTTGAATTATTATTGCTCACCTTTGTTTCAAACTGATGTGATGCTTTCAAAATGATCACTCTTCTTGTTGTGCCGTTCAAAACGCAAATGGTCTTTTATCGCTGTGCGCGGATAGCTAAAGTTCAAACTGTTGTGACGCTTTCAAACTGATAAAGATGATCGCACTTTTTTGATCCGATAACTATGACGTTCAAAACGCGAATGATCTTTTATCGGTGTGTGCGACAATCTAAAAAAGGATTGCGGGATGCGATGAGCATTCCTCTTTGGAGTAGGTGAGCACCTAAAAGAAGGAAGCTCGCAGGAAGCTCTCGCTGGCACGCGCTCGCTTCTCCCCCTCAACACAGTGTTCTATTTTTATCAGTATGTTTGCATCTGTCAACATGGAATGTGCTTTGGCGATGCGCAACGTCTGGAAAACGATAGTACTATTTATATTTCTATTATGCTGTCTAAACACCGTACTACTTTTAAATAAAGATAAATCATGCAATCTGCATGAGAAACGAAATGATACGCAATTTCTTTTCAATTCCTTTGGATCGTCAACTTCACTGAGAAATCATACTTTATTCAATATTAAATCTTGCGTTAATTCGTATTATAAAACACCAATTTCCTTTGAAATTGGGTTGATACATTGGTATAAATTTATGGTTGATGAGCGAGAATTAATTTGTAATTTCTACAAATACTATAGCGTTCTTGCAAATTGTGCCGAGAGTTTTAATGAAAAATCGAATTTTCTTTTGAAGAAAACTAATCAATTATGTAGTAGTAGTAATTACAGTTCAGTTTATGTTTAACCTTTAAAGGATGAACACTGTTAAGAAAAAGCACTGCTCTGTTCGTAAGCGTGGTAGAGGTATTTTATCAAAAATTGGCAATGTATTGGGTACAGTGATAAATAAGGGGGTGGATAACCTCAATTTCGAGGCTCATTTACCTAATTATTCGTATTGCGGACCTGGTACAAGGTTAAGGTCAAGGTTAGCACGTGGAGACAAACCTATAAACCGTCTTGATGATTTATGTAAGACGCACGACATAGTTTACTCCCGAGCGTCTGATAACAAGACGCGGGCGGAGGCTGACAGGCACTTGGCAGATGGAGCTTGGGAAATTTTCAAGGACCCAAAAACGGGGTTGTCTGAGAGGGCATATTCTTATCTTGTTACAAACATTATGAAAGCGAAATCCGCATTTGGTGGCGGTTTGAGAAAACGAAAAACGAGGGGAGTTAGAAAAACGCATAGTGATAGTATTAGGCAAAAGGCGATCAATAGGTTAAAAAATCATATTGCTGGTCGCGGTTTTTATCTGAAACCATATCCAACAGGCGGAAGAATACTAGTACCTCCCACCCAATACGGTGTAACACTATTTCCCAAGGTTAAAAAGAAGCAAGGAGGAAAAAAGCAGAGGAAAAGACAGAGAAAAACGCAAAGATGAACGGCCCGCTGTCAAACTATGACCTGATAAAATGGTGCAAAATATTAGATATACCACTAAGGGGCATATATATGATTGATACACTTCCGAGTAAAATTCGAAATAATGAGCTCGCAATTGTTAATTTAGACAAACAGATTGGAATGGGAACACATTGGACTGCATATATTAAACGAGGGAAAAATGTGTATTATTTCGATCCGATCGGTGACTTGCAACTGCCACGCGAATTGGCAAAATATTGGGAAAAAGAAAATAATGTAAAAATATTCTATAATACCAACCAATTGCAGCGGGTAAACACAGACATTTGTGGGCACCTAGTGATTTTGTTTCTTGCTAACCAGTTGTAATTTTACGCTTGTGTTGAAAGCATTAGCTGAGTGAGGGATGGCTGTTATTACACTAACCTCAAAAACAAGTAATCTATATGAGAATTTAAACCATGCTCTGGAATTGGATAAAAATCGCGAATGGGAAATTGGATTGGTTAACTTGTGGACGTTTAATAGTATACCGAATATAATAAGGGGGAAAAATTCCAGTTTTAAATATGGAGATAAACTGGTGAATCTTGATACAGGATCGTACGAAATTGATAATATAATAAGTGCTATAAAGTTGAAATTGAACTTGAGCGATGAGAGTCTTGTTATACAACCGAATAATAACACTATGAAAGTTGGAATTTATTCCGATAAACCAGTAGATTTAACTTTTGACGATTCAATTGGTAAGACACTTGGGTTTGATAAACTTCTACTCGAAGCAAATACATGGCATTATTCAAATCATTTAGTCTCGATCAGTCATATTAATACAATCGTGGTGTCGTGTAATTTAGCATGTGGAAGCTTCGCTAACGGAGATGAAAAGCATATTATTTACGAATTTCTGCCGAGGGTACTGCCCGGTTATTTGATTAATGAAACGCCCGCAGAAATTATATATGTACCTCTCAATACGCGCAGAATTCAGTTTATTAATGTGACGGTAACCGATCAAGACGGATCACTTATCGATTTTCGAGGGGATAGTATAACTGTGAGGTTACATATTCGTGAGAAAAGTTAGAAGATGGGTTTTATTGTATTCAATGCCGTACCTAAGCGTCGAGATGAGAACAGAGAAAGCGTCAGTAGGAGTTCAAGCTCAGTAGTGTTAACACCTATGTTAATGCCGAAAAACAGATTAACAGCTAAAAACGCGAGAATACTAGAAAAATTGGGATTTATAGTTAATTGGAAAAATGTCGGGAGCCGCAATAAGTGAAATTCTAGATGTCGATAGTCAAATTCAATTTTACTCGGATATTACTAAGTACGAATTTCACACGCACACAACATATTCTGGACAGAAACTAGGTAATTCGGATGAAGTAAGGCTTCCTGTAAATCAACAGGATATATACACACTGCCATGTAAATCGTTTCTATTTATTGAGGGGAGTGTTAAATGTACAAAGCCGGGTGCGAAACCCGAGGATCCACCAGTGCATGCCGAATATAAACTTGTCAGCAACGCGGTAGGCCATCTGTTTGATGAGATTCGTTATGAATTGGCGGGACAGCAAGTAGCGAAATCGAGACTTGTCGGAATTACGTCTACAATTAAAGGATTGCTTTTGAAAAATGTTTTCGATACAAATACATACCAATTGGCAGGATTTGATAGAGATGGATATAAGTTGACGGATAATAAATTCATTTTTTGCGTACCGCTGAAACTTTTGTTACCATTTTTCGAAGATTTTCAACGAATAATTTTAAACTTGAAACAAGAGCTTGTATTATTGAGAAGTGCGTCGGATCTAAACTGCGTTGAATCGGCTACAGGAACAAATGTTTCTTTAACAATTGATAAACTACAGTGGAAAATTCCGTACATCCATTTGGAAGATCACATAAGGTTGAAATTTTTGAAATTACTCGATTCTGATCGTCCTTTAAAACTTGCGTTTAGAAGATGGGAGATTCACGAATTTCCAAACATGGCGACATCGAGAATTCATTTGTGGGCAATAAAAACATCATCGCATTTAGATGTTCCACGCTATGTAATTTTAGCCTTTCAAACGGCTCGGAAAAATGCTATTAATAAATCAATGTCTGATTTTGATTCGTGCGAGTTGTATAACGTTAAATTATTTCTAAACAGTCAATATTATCCATATGATAATTTGTTGGGGAATAAGCAGATAATGTACCAAATGTATCTAGATTTCGCGCCGAGTTACTATAACCGCTCTATAAATGCAGAACATGGGAACGCTATTGATTTTAAAGCGTTTTGCGAAAAATCACCAATAATTGTGATTGACTGTTCACACCAATCTGATCATTTGAAAACATCCACAGATATAAGATTAGATATGGAATTTAGTAAAGAACTACCAAACTCGACTTCGGCATATTGTATTCTTATAAGCGATTCAATAATGGAATACACACCTTTAACCTCATTAGTTAGAGAAGTGCAATAAATTGCCGGTAGGGGGATGTTTAAAAGGTGTAATGTAAGTGATTCATTTATCATTCGTGTGGGCGTGTGTGAGAGAGCAACATGTCGGCTTCTTCGCTGTTTCAAGAGGCGATTGGAGATTTTGAGGCTAGTGAAGACGGAAAAACATGTACAGTGGGAATACAGTGTGACATGGAAGAAAAGAAGAAGAATTTTGCCGTTGCGGATCT
Source organism: Conomelus anceps (assembly GCA_948455865.1). Taxonomy (NCBI): domain Eukaryota; kingdom Metazoa; phylum Arthropoda; class Insecta; order Hemiptera; family Delphacidae; genus Conomelus; species Conomelus anceps. The sequence continues at coordinate 47,471,634 of OX418224.1, forward strand.
ACACTGGTTTAAGGGAGATAATAATCAAATAATTTTAAAAGAATTCGCGCTGGTTGATTGGGCTGGTAATTATGTAGTACTACACTTTAAACCGCCTTTTCCGAAATCTACTTTGAGCTGGAAAATGTTTCGCGAGGCTACCTGGTTAGAACAACATTATCATAAAATATTATGGGATGAGGGGGAGACGGAGTTTACAGATTCATTGATAAGCGGATATCTTGGCGCGTATGATTGCATTTTTACAAAGGGAACAGAAAAAGCGGCATTTTTGAAAAAGTATCATAATGATGTACGTAACATACCGGAATATTTTGCGAAACCTAATTTCACAAAGTTTAAAGATACGTGGTGTTTTGAGGTTTGTAACATACACAAAAATGTAGAAGGTGGGAGGTGCGCTCTAATAAGTGCACAACATTATTTGCAACTATTAACATCTAACACGCTTCCAAAGATAGGAGAGGAGGGGGATTATACTTGTGAAAATAATCGAATGAAAAGTATGAGGAATCGCGCTTTTTATAGTAGAACAAGCAAAAGAAATTATGCGAGACAAGGATTTTACTATGATGGAAAAAAGGTCGTATGCGTTTACTGTGGTTATGAGTTGGAATCACACAAAGTGAGAATTTGTAGCGTGGGCGTTGGTAGAAGACCTATCAATTTTTCGGTATTAATCCCGCTGTATAAATAATTAGTTGTAGATAATGGATCCTCAGAAGTGGATGTGTGCGGATAAAGAATTAGAGAACAAATTACGAGAATATCTGGAGTGGTTTGATTTGTGTGAGGATGCCATTAGAAATTCTACTCGTGAAAACATTGGACTTGCGAGACAGTTGAAACAAATTTTTTAAACAGTGTAAATTTGAATGATGTTTACGAATATTTATCCTATTATACACCGCATAGACTTTGCGTGAAAAAATTATTACAAATAGAGGAAGAAGCTACAAACTGCGCTTGCACAAACAGCGGTGGGGAGAATGCATAAAAGGAGTGAAATTGAGAAACTTGAATCATTAGGAAAGATGAGACGTTTCAACATGGGTGCATTCAATGCTTTGGCACGTGAGGTGTTGCCTCTAGAATCAGTACCTCTTGGTTCATATCTGACCGTTGAAAGCGCCATAGTCTATGGTACAGGCAGAGTGTTACTAAATCTCGACGATCCCGACAGTGAGGGAGACTCTTATTTCGATTTATTACTATGTGATAAATTTAAAAGCGTATTAAATAATGAGAACTTGACAGATTTTAACAAGAGAAAATTCGTATTAATATGCGAACATGAGAACGGACAAGTAGAGTTGAAAGAAATGTAAATTTTTACAATGGGTTTTTCTCCATAGCACAGGTTTATGGGACCTAGCCCTGTGTGAACCTCTTTTTACCCAAATAAAAAAGAGTGACCTCCAATAAGGCGGTGAGGTTGACGTTCCTTTGGAGGCTTTTTCTAACTAACAAACCGCCGGTCATTCAGTATGTGTTTAACTATCATAGAGGAAGGATGCGATGCTACAGCTATTCAAAATTTAAAAAACTATCCCGTTTACTGATGGCTATTTCAGTAAGCGAGTTTGATATTATTGCAAAGCATATTAAATTTTCAACCGAGGCAGATGATGGAACTTTGTCTGCAACAAAAACTGAGAATTTCTGCTATCCTATTTTATCTGAAATATATGATCTCCTAGATATAGTTATAAGTGAGGAGGCTGATGCTATTGCAAATATAGATATAGTAATTGCAAGCAGGTATATATAGATATACAATTGAAAGCAAATACATTGATATAAAGCTGTATGTTCTATATTTATTGGGAACCTTCTGTGAGAGGTGGGGTCAGGGGGGAAAGGTCCTCTCTCATTGGTGCTTGCGGGGGGTCCCCCTTTAATCTATTGGGAATAAAGTGGGGGCACATAGGGAAGGGGGGTATGTGACCTTAAAAACAAAATGGCTGCCTGGGACAGGGGGAAGGGCTTGGTGTTTACAAAATGTCTGACCTTGGGGGGGGGGGGAAGGGGGGTGGCCACGCCCCCCTGTCTTGTGATTGGGTACGCTCAATTCCCAAATAACCCCTACTTATACTTCATCCTGGAGTCTTCAAGAAAAGATTTTCATTTCAGTTGTGTTTCAAATTTTCGTGTTGGTCCTGGGCTTGGTTCGTGGCTGAAAATGGCATTTTCTGTCGTCTATTTCTTACCAGTATCTCACTTCTTAAGCCGCGTATCTACAAACTGAACATGTCTGCCGAACATTGTTGGCGAACACAAAAAATGGACAAACATTAAACATATGGGTCACCGAACATGTTCGTGAGTTCAATTGAAATGTTCGGTCTGTGAGCGAACAGTGACAACCAACAACAGGTTCCCGCCACTACCCCCACCACACCGATAATAATGTTTGAGAAGGCGTCCAATGTTCGGCGACATCAGATAATTCCAGCGAACTCTGTTCGCCGAGCATGTTCGGTTGATGAAGACGCGGCTTTACTTATGAGCCTCTTGCGTATTCACGGTGATTGGTAGCAATACACTATTCAATTTTGTAGGAAAACTATTTTTCAAGAAGTTATAAAAATACGGGTAGGACAAAAATGGTCTGTTCATTAAAATTGTGTAAAATATAATTAAATATTTTGTTATATTTTATGATACTGTAAAATTAAAATATTAAGATGAATTAATGCACAATCATGGATGTCATCAATTGAATAATTGGAATGTCATCATGACACTTTAAAAACATGTTGGAATGCATTTTCAAACTTTTGTCTTCATCAACAGCAATTTTTTTAATCATCGGAAGCCGCAGCGATTATCAAGTTTGTATTGTTTTTCAGGAGTTGGAGCGTCCCACCAAGAAAAAGAAACCATGTTACTCACGATGTTTTCCGCCTACGACTAAGTTTATCCAGGTGAGCAGACGGCCATTATTGTTTACTCTTTCTATTAAAAGTTTGCTCTGTTTGGCCCATATAAGCCCCAGGGAATGTTAAAAAAAATAATCAAAATTATACATTTTGTAGCACGTGCAGTACGTATCGCAATTGAAAAGTTTTAAATTTTCAATAGAGTTGAATAGAATGTTGGTTTCCAGTAGTATGGAAACTCCTAAAATGGGATGGTTTTCACCTCTTTTTATTCCTTGTCTATGTGGAATTTTTCAAGTAAACCTGACTGACGCAACGTCATTATTTATCTCGCTGAAGCTTCTCTTTAGACTCTGTTCTCTTTAAAATCACTTCCCGGTGGTTCGGAACCCACCTAAAACTGTAGGTCCAACTGATCTATCACCATCATCCAATTCATTACCCACGCACAGGTCTCAGACCTATGTGGGCTTCATCCTCCAAAAATGCATCTTTCTAGTATCTTCAGTATAAGTGAGAGAAAATCATATATTAAATAGAAATACAGTCTGTGATGTTTTCCATGGCAAAATACTTGATGTACAATCTAATATAAAAACTGACACTGTATTTCAATTGAATGTATGATTTACACTCACTTTAACTGGAGATTTTGGAGAAATGTATTCCACTTCTGAAAAGAAGCTTCATCAGCCTCTTTTCTGAAGTGAAATTCATTCCTCCAGTATCTCCAGTTAAAGTGAGTGTAAATCATATATTTAATTGAAATACAGTGTCAGTTTTGATATTAGTTTGTCATTATTTAAGCAAAACACACGAGGAACCAAAGTAAAACCTACGCAAGAATTTTCCAACCAAGCGTGGCCTAAATACAATAGAATATCATATAGTTCATTGTGAATAGGTGAAGAGATAAATCTCAATCACTATTGTCAACACCGAATTGAGAATTTGTAACATGTGACCGCATTGCAGTAACTTTACGTTGGGTGTTCAAATTTAGTGTTGACTACAGTGACTGAGGTCTATCTCTGTACCTTTTTACATTCAATTTAGTATGAACCATATGACATCCCATTGTATTTAGGCTACGCTGACGGGAACGCAAAGGTTTACACGCGCACTGTGTAGTCGAAGCCATGCAGTCATGTAGACTGTAGAAAACATATGTTTACAATGTATAACTAATACCTAGCCTATATAGATTTCCAATCAATTACAAATTGTACGCAATATTAAGGTGGCCGGAGGCAATGGCCACTCTGTCTATAAAGTCACTAGCTGGCCCGACGCGCGTTGCTGCGTTCTCATAAAAAGTTCTTGATTTTATTATATGCCACCTCCCACTGAGGTTACATTTCAAATTTCAACCTTCTAGGACTATTAGGGAAGAAGTTAGTCCTAGGGCTCTTCCAGCTGATCAGAGAGGCCTCCTTCGTTGTTTTCTTACACAGTAAGACCTTACTCACCACCTCTCAATGAACATTTCAAATGTAAACCTTCCACGACTGTAAGGGTAGAAGCTAGGTTTTTTATTTTATTATTCGCCACCTCCTACTGAGAAATTATTTTTTTAAATTTCTAGCTGCATTGGTTAACAGATGTCATCAACCCGGCATAATTACATATCATCATACCAAGTCATATGTTTCCTACATACTGCAAGGCTCCGACTGCACGGTATCCTACATGCAAAGTTTTTGCGTTCCAGACAGCGTAAATAAAGCCGCTAAGGGGCCTACCATATGATTAAAAACTGTTGACTTCTGTCAGTTGTTCCTTTAAGCTGTTTGGCCGGCAAGTTCAGTAGGTTAGGTGAATGATGATTTGCAAAACACACTAACAGCTTGTCCATCGAAACAGCGTGTACAGCAGATCGAAAAATTTCAAATTATTTTCCATATGATTAAAAGATCCCAGTAAGCTAGCTAGCCATGTACCCGTGCTTTGCATAGGCAAAACTTTAACCCCCTAAAAACACCCCTAAAATTGCGAATTTTGAAAAATCCTCTCTTATTGCACGGTGAAATCCTATAAGGATTGTTCATACAAAATTTCAAGTTCATAGGCCTAGTAGTTTTGGCTCTGCGTTGATGAGTGAGTCAGGGTATCATCCTTTTATAGATAGAGATTGTACTACAGTCCAACAACAGCGCCAATGCGGCCATGATTGAAACTTCTACTCTGGCCGGTTCAAATTTTAAACTTTAATCTTTTCATCAACGATGGAAATCATGTGTCAAATCCTTTTAGTTTGAAAGAAATGAATTATTAAAATCTAGTCCTTTTTACTGAACAGCCCTGAATGAAGTATAGAATAGAATACTTTTATTGCCATTCATGAAATACAAAATCCAAGTAACACAAGATGTACACAATCTTCATACACTCCACTGAAATATAAATAAAATAAAATGTATTTCTAGAATAAAGCTTAAATATGGTACTACTGGCAGAAGTGAAACAAACTGTATGAAGTACAACACTTATTATGAACTGCAGTATTTAGATTTATGTATAAATTCAGTATCCAATGTTACTTATAATACAAATGAGAGTATCTGCCCAAATATTATGACCTTTTGATGGATTGGTTTAATATTCAATTCAATTCATTTATTGCCAAAAAGAAAGAAACAATTTACATATACATATATATACATTTGAAAAATAAAAAACTAAAAGGTATATAATATAATACACATATACATACATATATATTTTCAAGAAAAGAATAAAGAACTTGTCTCTAATTCTAGGCATCACCAGCAATAAGATAACTCTTTGCCCGCTGGTGAGAGTTGCTAAAAAATGTATCTTAAAAATAACAAAAAATTGAAGCCAAAAAGTCAGCATAACAAATGTAGAGACAAAAAAATTATATAGTCTATAGTACAATAATTCACATATTAATAATTTATAAAATATCAGAATTCAGAGAACTACCAAACTGAAACCGAAACCAATGAAAGTGCTAGATTCAAAGTGAAAAAAATATTCACTCTTAATCCACTCTGACATGCTCTTCTTTGATATTTTGCAATCTAAATCAAAAGGTATTCCATTTATCAATTTACTGCTTGTGTAAATCAGTTGTCTTCTAATAAAAGTTAACTTTGTAGGATAAATTTGAAATTTCTCTATTACATTTGGTCTGAAGTTGTATAACATTTTATTCAATTTAGGAAAGTTGTTTTTATTTTTTACTAAATATTTTAGTAAGGTTTTAACGTAGAGTTGTCTAACTGTAAATACATCAAATTCCTGAAAAATTAGATGTGTGGGGGTATAATCTAGGTTTTTTCAAAATAGTTTTAATAATAATTTTTTGCACAATAAAAAGGTTGTTCATGTGTACATCAAATATTGTAATAATATTGATAAAATATTATTCGTATTATGAAAATTACAATTATTCAAAGGTAAAGGGTAATTTTACTTCAAAATGAAATTTCTAGTTGAATTTAAACATAATCTAAATTTTTTTCAATTTATTTTATTTCCATCAAATACATACAATAGTTTCATCATGCAATACAAAAAAACTACCCCTCTAGCTATAAGCTATTCGAGGGGCATGCATTTATGTAAATGTATATTACAATACAAAATTTGAATATTTTATAATATAAACTTAATAAAACAACTTTTGAATGGAAATTAACTCACGTTATGGCGTGTTGTTGTTGTTTTATTAAGTTTATATTACATATTAGTGGAAACAAGATGGATCTTCAACATCATGAATATTTTAGTAAGAAAATCTGTAAAGAAACCAGTTGTGATGCCTCTTGCATCTTTGCTTGATTGTCTTTTTGTGATGAATAAATAACTAATTGAATGGATAAATAAATCTTGTAATACATATTATAAATGTATTGCTGTGACTTCAACTAACAAAAAATTCAATTTTAATTTCTTTTATCAATTTTAATTTCATACTCTACATTTACATGCTCATTTGCTCACAAACTTTACAAATTATTATTAAAAACTCATACCGCTATTTTTCCAGCATACACAACTGACCCAGATTCAGCTTCCAATTCAGTTAGAACTTCTCTTTATAGAGTTTAGTGGCTAAAAGTATTGAGAATTCAATGCACACTCGGTTGAGCTCGCTGACAAGTTGTGCCACAGGGAATTTTTTGGCTCAAATCCAACCGATGGAGAATTTTTACAACGCTCATACCATCCGTAAAATTACTGCTAGCAGGCTTCAGCTATTAGCTTAATTGCAAAATAGAGTTTCGCGTTGATAGCGCGCCAATTGTATTTTGAGCGCGAAAAAACGAACTTGAGGATTGTTTTATTATTTCAGAGGGAAAAAGAAAGTTGAAGAGGGAGTGTGTGGAAGAGTGACAGAGTGAGAGGGTGTGAGAGTGCGGGAAAGAGAGAGTGAGTGAGCGAAAAAGAATGATGTGAAAAGTGTCTTGTTCGAGAAATTGTTGGAGTTTTTTGAACGGATAACCTGAGGCCATACAATTTCCTTGTGATAGGATAAATGATGATAATATTATTGCCAGTCTTTGAAGCTGTTTTTTCAAGTTCTTGCTGGTTATACGTAAAGAGAATTTAATACAGGCGTTTTCCCTAATCTTTGCTCTGGTCGTTTATATAATAATCAAAAATATTTCCTTTCAACCCTTCCATTGTCTAACCCTTCCTTGTTAAAGGTTGCCACCCAATAGTGCATCAAAATGTCTTGCTTTTTGTTTTTTTTTTTTTTTGCTTCGGTGAAAAAATCGTCAATTTATTTATTAATATGTAAGTGCTTAAATATAGATACAATTTTTCATTTTTTGAGAGTATTTATGTCTTTTTAGTTTTTTTTTTGAGGACAAAGCCCACATAAGTCTTGTGCTTGGGTAATGAATTGGACCTACCTTTTTAGGTGGTTTCCGAACCACTGGAAAGTGATTCTACAGCATCAAACTTTGTTTTTGTGCTGGCCAATTCAATTGGAAACCCTTACAAAAAGGTCCCAGGAGTTTGTAGCTTATCTTTCTTTATTTGATTGAACAGTTACCCGCCACAGCTCGCGGCTATGATTTCCACTCTGTTGCATTTACTTTAGAACCTCTAACCCGTTGAATGTTCTTAAAAGTAGTGATAAAAAATGCGCATGGCTTAGAGGTGTGTAGGATACGTTTTTATTTTATTTCCCATACGTTAATAATAAACCTTATTAAACTAGCATTTATTGAAAATACAAGTAGATGCATAAATATGAAATGAAAAGATTTATGATTTTAAATAAAATTGAGGAAAAATGTTCTAAATAATCACTGCGCTGTTTCTAAAAAACTCTCTCAATATAAATAATATGTAGTCGTCTCTTTACTATTTTGACTAATAAGACGAAATTGTCACAACCACATTTATTAAAACTTCGAGAAACTAGTTTCGGTTGTTACACCATTATCAATCTCAATCAAACTGAAAACTAAAGTACAGAGAAGCCTTATACAGTATATACTGTACATGGAATGATACTATTGGCTAAGAGGGAAAGAGGTTGACCTTAATCGGACGTTGTGATTGGCTGTCAAGTCACGCCCCCTGGTGGGAGGAGTAACAAGCAAAAATACGAGTCAAATCAATAACTAAACACTGTGAACAACAAGAAAGCAACAAAGAAGAAAAAAATTCGTAATAAGGCTAGAATTTAATCAAATTAAAATTGAAAAATTTAGAAGCTCACTGAAATGCAATCAAGGTCAACTGAGAAATACATGTAAGAACTGCTTTTTAAATGTAGGCTGGAATTATAATGAAGCCGAGTTAGTTGTATTGAATTGGTTAAAATAAATTTGGTCATTCAAATTAGTACTTTACTATTTATTTTTTCCATCTCTTCCTATTATTTTTATTCCCTCATTGCATTTTCCCTCTTTCATCTTTCTTACTTTCTTCCTTCCTCATCACTGTCTCTTTCTGTTTTTTCATCCACCATCTTTGTGTAATCTTTCATAACGTTTGAAATTGTTTGCAACTCACCTGCGCACAGGCTTTCCTCTGAAGGCATAACGGGTTCTAATCTTGTTATAGTTTGCATTGTATTTGAAGAATCTCAATAAATTTGATCTGGTTTGATTGGTAGGGTAGTCCGACCTCGCTGTTTGAGCCATGTTACGGAGAACAGGTGGGTTCCGAACCACCGGGTAAATGATAATAATGCTTATAAGTAGAATATGAAAAAGGAGAGAAAAGAAGAGATTTGGCAAGTTAGAGATAAGATTTGATTATACCGATCATGTTGTATGGCAAACTTAGTTGATGTTTGACACAGATTACCATTTAAGTGCAAGTTTGAAGTCGCCAGCATTCGAAGCAGGAGTCTTGATAGTGTTTATCTTTGATTCCACTTCATGAACTTAACTTACTTACTTGGTCATCTACCATCTTCAACTCGGACCCTAATCGCCTTTTCTAAGTTCATGAATGTTGCTTTTCTGAACACCCAATCTGCAGTTTGGAGTCTTATCTTTGCATCAGTTGGAGAATTTAAATGGACCAAGATCATGTTTCAGCTAATATATTATAGCCCAGGCAAATTAAACCAAGGAAAGGCCGTGGTGCACAAAAATTTATACAAGCTGGATTTTTTTAAATCTACTCTAGGCATCTCAGAAAGGATTCCCCCAAGTTTGCGAAAAATTGCAGGAAAATTAAACCAAGAAAAGGCCGTGGTGGACAAAAATTATACAAAGCTGGATTTTTTTAAATTTACTTTAAGCATCCCAGAAAGGATTCCTCAAGTTTGCGAAAAATCTTACTTATGCATAACTTTCGGGGGGCAAAAAAACCCCAAATTTGTCTAATTTTATTTGTTTGCCTAAAACTCGAAAACTATCTACCGCGTTGAGAAACATTGTTCAATTCGAAATTGAAGAACGTAAAATTCTACGTCGATTGATGTATAACAATATCAAATCGGTTCAGTTGTTCATTCACAATCAATTTTCAAATATCGGATATTTTTACCCCCCTTTGTGAGAAATGAGTCTCCTCCATGTTTTGATGCATTTATCTTGTAAATGCTTACTCCAACACAAACATGTTTAGGAAAAGAAGTTTTAGATCATTGAATTTTCTACCAAAAGAGTCCTTAATTTGAAAATTTTGTCAATTTTTTTCTAAGATAAGAAAAAAACCTGAAACTCTGTATAGCGCGATTAGGAGAGTAACCAAGTTTCATAAGAAAGTGATTGGTGATTGGTCATGCGGCGAGCGTGGTGTTCAAGTGGTAATGATGTTCAGTCACGACCGCTCAAGACTGCGCTTGGATGGGTGACCGTGCTTCAATGACTTGATGTTACAAGCTTTATTATCACTTACCCGATGGTTCGGAACCCACCTAAAATAGTAGGTCCACCATGTTCCCCGTAACATGGCACAAACGGCGAGGTGGAACTACCCGTAAGAGTCTCCCCACCATTAGAAGCCATACGCTTATTATTATTATAAGAAATTGATATCAGGAAAAGCATTTAGTAGTTCTTTTCTCAACAGATTCATATGTATTTTTAGACGCTGAGTCTGAATCTGAACTTTGGAACTCCAAAATGTGGTCATGGGGTGAAGGGGGGCCCCTTTATCATCAACGGTGGAACCTCCTTCCCCTTTGGACGGTCAATCGTACCCCATCAAGTGATAGCTCATTCTTTCCAGCTCATTGAGACGGTCCAAATTTATATGTAACATGTCAATTTCTGAACATAATTAACCATTTCACTTGAAAGGCTAGTATTAGGTGGTTCGGAAGCCACCTAAAACTGTAGGTCCAACTCATCAATCGCCATCATCCAATTCATCACCCACGCACAGGTCTCAGACCTATGTGGGCTTCATCCACCAATAAGATAAAAAATAATAAATAAATAAAAAAATAGGTACGCCTACATTTGGAAAATTACGATTTTTCAATATTGAAATAGCTCGAATTCCGGAACTGCTGGGAATAAAATTGCGTGGTTTGTCTTAAATGTTATGTAATAGTTTCTTCTTCGCCACTAGTACCATTGAAACCTCAAATCTGTTGGTGTTCTAACTTAAGCCTTTTTTTTTTAATTTCGAAACCTTTTTAAAAATTACAAAAACTGATTTAAAAACTTTTTTCTTTTTTTTTGAGGATGAAGCCCACATAGGTCTGAGACCTGTGCGTGGGTAATGAGTTGGATGATGGTGATTGATGAGTTGGACCTACAGTTTTAGGTGGGTTCCGAACCACCGGGAAGTGATTTTACAGCAAAGAACAGTGTCTTTTTTGCTGGCCAATCTAATCGGTCACCGTTACAAGCGGGACCTACGAGAACGCAGCTTATCTCTCTGATTGAAGAATGAGATTATTTATATATAACATTTAAAGACTTCTGATTTAAAAACCCTAACCTGACGGGAACGCAAAGGTTTATAAGAGTCCTGTGAAGTCAGAGCCATGATTTCATGTAGAAAATATATCTTTATAATATATATCTCAGATCTATTCTAAATAGATATACAATCTAATGTAAAATGGAAACAATATTAAGGCGGCTGAAAGCAATGGCCACATAGACTTGCCATCTCATTAGTCACATACACTATACAGTTGGCCTACAAAATCCTCATAAATTTTCCGCTCCTGAACAGTAATATGACTACTTTTAGTTTGTCATCATAGTATAAACGTGATCCTTCTGCGTTACATTTCATACCACCGTAATTATTCCACCGCTAAGAAGATCACCGTGAAGCCATCCCAGTCATCCCCAATTAATAATCTCAGATAATCTTCGGTAATATGGAGAATTGAATTTCATTTTTCAACTTTCCCCTTGTAATCGGATAAAAAATTCCTTCAATGCCAACTTTCTCTCATCGGATTAACAGATAGCTGATACAGTAATTTCAATTACGAAATTCAGAAATTTCTTTTTATTTTCCTCCAAGACGCTACTGCTGTCTGGTTGGAGAGAAATTTAATTACAGTATAGGTAGGCTTAACGCTGCAACTTCCTGAATCTTCGCTTTTAATGAGATTTGAGAACCCGAGATGAGTGTGGATTCGCGAAAATAGGATTCCCACCTGTCAAGCAGCATTTCTGTAAGTTTTTTATTCAATTCATCAGGTGTGTTTATAGAAGGTAAATGGATTAATTTTCACCTTCACCTTGAATAAACTGGTTGATGAGTAGGGCTGTAAACAAATTCTTATCAAAAGTTCTAAAATGGTTGAAAAAATTAAATTGATTTTTAATAAATATGGTGGAAGTAGAGAAAATATTATGAACAAGAAATGAGAATGAAATACTGGAGAAAAAAATGAGAAGAAGAAAAATAATAATAATAATATAATAATAATAATAATATTATTATTATGTAGTAGAGGGAGGCGTGGATTAAATTTATTATTTATTATGTGATCTTTAACATAGCTTATTATTTATTCATAGATTTAACTAGCATACAATAAATGTGAATAGAACAGGCTATTGCCCAAAACTGCTTTTCACAAAATTTCAAAGTAGGATCCAAATCTTAGGTTAGGTCTGTTTCAGTAGAAATTTTACCTTGAAGCACAATAAATTACAAGATGAATTTAGATTTTTTATTTAAAGAAGTGTAGGCTATATGATTATGTTGTGCAATTCTAGTAGAATCTATCTTTTCTATATTTTTTAAAAATAAAAAAAATAAGAATTGACTAAGTTTAAGTTTATATCCCATATTTTGTTGTTATCAACTATCATGGTATGTGTACTTTGTTATCACATGTGGTTTGTGGTGCTCAAACCCATGAAACTCCTGGGCGCTCTTTGTAAGGGTTAACGATTGGATTCGCCAGCAAAAAGGACTGTTCTCTGCTGTAAAATCACTTCCCCGGTGGCTCGGAACCCACCAAAAACTGTAGGTCCAACTCATCAATCACCATCATCCAATTCTTTACCCAAGCACAGGTCTCAGACCTATGTAGGCTTTATCCTCCGAAAAAAGCAATTAAACATTATGGTTGATACAACTAAAACTGAATTTTTATTTTAAGTAATTATTTAATCAATAATTGTTACTATTAATGTGTTCTTATTTTTTTTCCTGAGCCATTTTAAGAGGGATTTCTATTTTTTTCTCAAAGCAACTCTATTCTGTATCATGCATCACAATCACCCTGAAACTTGGATATGGTAGCCTTGTCCCAAAATGACTAACTTTTAATGACAGCAATCATTTACATTTAATGCTTCAAGTATTTACTTATACTCATTTGAATAGTATCTATTCATTAGATGTATAAATATTCCCTTATTTGGAAGCCATTTACTCATCAATAAAAACTGATATTTCTGTGTATCACAGCAATTTGTTCAATTAACTTTGTCCAAAATTTATTTATATTAAACTATATATTTTTTGGAGGATGAAGCCCACGTAGGTCTGAGACCTGTGCATGGGCAATGAGTTGGATGATGGTGATTGATGAGCTGGACCTACAGTTTTAGGTGGGTTCCGAACCACCGGGAAGTGATTTTACAGCAGAGAACAGTGTCGTTTTTGCTGGCCAATCCAATCGGTTACCTTTACAAAGAACGCAGCTTATATCTGTCTGATTAAACAGATACCAGCTACGGCTATCACTTCCCTTAAATAGAAAATTATGGAAGTTGTAACTATACAGAATGTGTACATTTATTTATTTATCTATTTATTGAAAAACACAATCAAGTAAAGATACAACAGGCATAGCTCACTACTGCTTTCTTTACAAATTTCCAACTGAAAAATCCAAATTTTAGGATATTTTCAAGTTAAACTAAAATTAACTTTTCATGTGAAATTTAACGACTTGCAGTCAAATATTTGTTAAGAATAAGTATAATTTACTTACTCTGTTGGCCGAGCGCTTTCGATTCTATGAGATCCATCTTCAGAGGCGTGGGTTCCTAGATCATCATGTCAGTTTTTTGGTTAGAAGTGTTGTGGTTTTTGTAAAATGTGATCAAAAAGTTTGTGAGATTTAAAATTTAGTTGTTCATTGAGAATGTTTTGTTTATTGTGTGTGGTGTGTTTGTATATTTCAAATTGTTCCAAGGTGTTGAGTTCGTGTCCTTTAGATTTTATATGTAGAATGTGTAGGTTGGTACTAATGTCAGTAAAAGTGTGTCCAGTTTGAATGATATGGTCGGCAAAATTCGATTCAGCTTTGGACAAACTTTTTGATCACATTTTACAAAAACCACAACACTTCTAACCAAAAAACTGACATGATGATCTAGGAACCCACGCCTCTGAAGATGGATCTCATAGATTCGAAAGCGCTCGGCCAGATTAAGTGAGTTATTATACTTATTCTTAACAAATATTTGACTGCAAGTTGTTAAATTTCACATGAAAAGTTAATATTAACAACGCAGTTCGTCATGGAACAAGAAATCCAGGAATTAAACTAAAAATTTCACATGGAATTACTCTTTTTAAAACAAAAATATCAATCTTGAAGTCCACTTTATGCTATGTTGCAGAAATAATTTTTATTCTATTTCATTCCTTGAGTGATAGAGAAGACTTTAAGAAGATTTTTTCATTCCATTCTTTATCGCCTCACTTTCTATAATATTTCTATTACCACATATATACAAAGAATCTGTTCTAATAAAAAAAGTATTCACTAATTTAGTTACAATTTACTCATTAGACATCCAAGTATATTTACTCATCTAGTTAGACATTCACTCATTTAGGTATGGGCATTACTTATAAAATAGGTATTTCTCATAAAAAGTATTTACTCATTTAGATAGTATTTACTCATTAGACATCTAAGAATTTACTCATCAAGATAGGCATCAACTCATTAAGTGTTAGTCATTACTCATGAAATAGGCAGGCATTCACTTTTTAGATAGGCGTTTACTCAAAACGAGCGTTCCCTACACAAATGACCGAAAACATTGTTTTTGAAGCATCTTAACGACTACATCTTCACTTGTTAATGTTATTAATCTACTCTATTCATGGGGGGGGGGGGGGGGTAGGGGGTTCGGATTTCAGAAATCACGCAGAAGATATTCAGCAGTCAGCGATTCGGTCTAGTTCCATTTAGTCAATTAACATTGTAAGTGTTGTTGGAAAAGCGTGGTGGCCCACAATAGTGGTCCCCTGGGTTATGGACTACCCAAACGTGGCCCCTAATTGCTTCCACCAAGTTAACTGTAGTAATGATACCGCGTTGTCTTCGAATAATGGCTTTTCTCTGGGTGCTCTGTGATGGAAATACTCAACAGAGTTGGTCTCTTGTTTGGTAGAGTTGCGGTAGCAGTTCATGTGTTTATGAAGGAGACATTAAGTTTTGGATGTTAAGTTGATGGTGAGTCATCAAGAAAGTGTATAGGTCTGGTTGGTTGCAGCCATGAAGCATTCAGATTTGATGGAAGATCGTTTTTGTAATGATAGCTAGCAGTTGAAGATATATAGTCAGTTATTTGTCAGTTTTAAACCGTCAAAACAAGGTAGAAGGTAGATGAGGAAATATGTTTTGGTGTTATTTAATAAAAAAAACTTAGAATCCTTAACTTTTGGGAAAATTAAATAATAAAAGTTAATTAACCTCTTTCTATTGACCTTGTTAATAGACTGTTGAAAATCAGGGCTTCAATTGTTATAGTCAGGAGAATCATTTCAGACCAACCTACTAGAAAGGGGGTGGGGGGTTTAGGGCAAGTGGAAAAATTAGGTCGGGTTTGTTGAAAAATCTATCTAAATTATTTGAGTTTTGGCTTAGTTATTTCCAAATCGTTGCAGTTTTTGTGAAATTTATAAGACTGATATACACACGCACTCACACCCCTTCTCCTCTTATTATATAGCAGGTTATTCCTTTGTGAGCTTGCTGTACTCACTAAAATAATAAAAAATATTCATATGAACATATACACAAGCTCGGAAATGCTTTGTTACATAGTTGAAGATGTCAACCTATCCATACTGAAATTTGTAGTGTCTTCATTTTACTTGTAATTTGGCCAGGTTTTTGTAGAAAGATCAGGAAAATCAAATAAAACAAGTTAGAAATATGTCACTACTTTAAAGTAATTATTGAGATATTCAACAAAATATGCAAAATGGCACAATAAGCACGGTTTTTCAGCTTTGAAGTGAATTAACGTGATTAAGTGTTGAGTAAACTTGTAGTTTTATCTCACAAAAATTGTAGATAATTTAATTCTGAACAAAAATAATGTCTAATAACTTAAAATAGCCAAAAACACTTCATGAAACTAAGATTTATAAATATATTTGAAATAGCAAGCTGTGCAAAATTATTAATGTTTCGATTCAGTAAAAGCCGATTTCATCATATTTCTGTGTGCTTTCGTAACATTTTTTTTCTGTTTTGAATTATATTCTCTTCAAGTTTTGCATAGAAATCTACAAGTCTATTGAACAACAAACCCAGTTGATCCGCTTCAAAGTTAAAAAACGTGATTTTGGACCATTTTTGCTTTTTTTATGTATATTTCAAAAACCACTGTTGTTACAGACTTGTTTTGTTCTATTTTCCAGCTCTTTTCACAGGGACCTGATTTAATGAAAGTGATTTTATGGGCATCATCTGACAAAAAAAGATCCAATTCACACAAAATAAGAAATACTAATTGACTTTTTTCCATACAATATTCAAACTGTCGACTATTAGAAGTGATAGCCGTAGGGATTGGCCAGCAATAAAGACTCTGTTCTCTGCTGTAAAATCACTTCCCGGTGGTTCGGAACCCACCTAAACAACTCATCAATCACCATCATCCAACTCACTACCCACGCACAGGTCTCAGACCTATGTGGACTAAATAAAAAGTAATTTGCCGTCTATCAGCTTAATATAGGTTTGTCTCAGTAAGGCTGTGCGCAGGGTACTTGTTCATAATTTTTTCGAAGTTTATTGTTTGGATGTTATTTAAGCTTTGAAATTTCATCTATTGCTGTGAGGAAAACAGTTTTTTTTCTTCAATTATTTTGTGGAATATGGGGTTAGAAGTTGTAATTTTTCGGTTTTTGGGGGCAATTGATCTCACCTATGAGTGATTTTAAACTTCTGATAAATTTTCCGTACCTTGAAGACACTTTGAGGAATAGAATTACATATTTTTCATTTCAATCAAGGAAATAATTTTTTCAATAGATTTTTTTAAATCTGTAAAAATATTATTTTGAAAAAACTATTTGTTATATTGAAATAAAAAATATGAATTTTTATCCCTCAAGGTGTCTTTTAGTAATGAAACATTCATCATAAGTTTAAAATCACTCATAGGTGAGATCAATTGTCCCCAAAAACTGAAAAATTTCAACCCCATATTTCTTAAATTCATTTAAGGAAAAAACTTTTCCTTACAGCAATAGATAACATTTCAAAGTCCCGATAATATTCTATACAAAAAACTTCGATAAAAAATTATAAACTTCGATAAAAAATTATGAACTTCGATAAAAAATTATGACCCAAAACCCTGCACAGCCTCAAG
This sequence comes from Conomelus anceps, assembly GCA_948455865.1. Lineage (NCBI taxonomy): Eukaryota > Metazoa > Arthropoda > Insecta > Hemiptera > Delphacidae > Conomelus > Conomelus anceps. Next base: position 47,489,017 of record OX418224.1, read on the forward strand.
TGCAAAAATTGTATCTTCATTGGACATTCTTTATTGGCCCGTCAATCTTTTATAAAAGTACAATCTGTTATAATAATAAAATCTAATATAATAGCACAATCTGTTATAAAAGTGCAATCTGTTATAATAATAGAATATAATATAATAGCGCAATCTGTTATAATAGTAAATAGTTTTCAGTGAATCCTAATACAGCAGCGGTTTCCTAATAATCATTCAATGCCACCTGTAAAAAATCTCGAAAATAATTTCATTCATGAAAATCAAACTCAAGTCAACTATTTTCTCGAAAAAAAGAGCTGAATCTAGTAATAGCTCCATTTATAACTGTCGTGGAGTTAGTAAAGCAAAAATAAAACATTCCCCTTTTTTAAATTTTCAATTTTACGAACAGTGTAGCTTTCTAAAACATTCAGAATAGGATCGTAAAGTGTTTTTTTCTTAGTGCCAGTCAAAACATGGAGTGAATGCAGTTTTTATCATCCAGACTTGATGAAGAGGTGGATGGAGGATGGAGGAAGGAAGAAGGGAGAGAAATGAGAAAAGGATTGAGCGTGATAATGGAAATGTGAGAAAGAGCAAGGAGACAACACTCTCTGTCTTTGTCTTGCTGTCTTGGTTGCCATGGTAACGGCAATAGACGTACGTGACTTGTTAAATTCGCTGGCTTTCATGGTATTTGCTCTGATCGGCTGTTTGCGTTCTGAAGGAAACAAAGACTTTGCAACGAGTTAAGTCGAGCGAGGGTGTTGTGGGGCTTGCTGCCATAGCCTACTGCCAACTGAAGGGACACAGTGCCACCGTCAAATGTTCCAATCTACTTTGGTGCGAGCTTTTATTCGATGAATTCATTGGCCTCACATCCGCTCAGTGACAATATGCTCATGAATTTCATTTTGATAGGGATGTGTCTGTTTCAACTTTAGTTGGCAGTAAAAAAGAGTATAGCTTATAAGTTGATCTTGAATATATTCGTTTTCTCCCTTGAATTAGTTCAATTTTTGCTGTGATAATACGCATATGAATGACATTTGATAGGGATATGGCTGATCCAATTTTAGTTGGCAGTATGAGAGAGGATTGAAGTTCAACTACCTTCATTTAGTTCAACTTACTGTGATGAATTTGCTTATGAATTTCATTTTGATGTTTCAGCTTTAGTTGGCAGTATACGAAACTACTGAACTTTCTTGAATTACTTCAATTTCTGTAGTGATACTACGCTTATGAATATTTCATTTTGATAGGGATGTGTCTGTTTCAACTTTAGTTGGCAGTATAAGAGAGTACGGAAGTTGAACTAGCTTGAATTATCTCAAATTCAACTGTGATAATACGCTTATAAATATTTCATTTTGATAGGGATGTGTCTGTTTCAACTTAGGTGGCAGTATAAGAGAGTATAAGTTATAAGTTGAACTACCTTGAATTAGTCAAATTTCTACTGTAATAATACGCTAATGAATTACATTTTGATAGGGATGTGTCTGTTTGAACTTTAGTTGGCAGTACAAGAGAGTACTGAAGTTGAACTCACTTGAATTAGCTTAAATTCTACTGTGATAATTCACTTATGAATTTCATTTTGATAGGGATGTGTCTGTTTCAACTTAGGTGGCAGTATAAGAGAGTATAAGTTGAACTACCTTGAATTAGATCAATTTCTACTGTGATAATACGCGTATGAATTTCATTTTGATAGGGATTTGTCTGATAATGGTGATTGATGACGAGAAGACGAGATGAGGTGATAATTTAAGATAGTTGATTTTGTACAAGTTTTCTTAGATGGATTGCGGTGAGTGATGATTTTTTTTTCAATAAGCTGTTCAATACTGATAAAATGTTATTTACAATGTAGGTGAATGTTCTTGTGGCTTATGCAGTTGCTCTAGGGTTGGACAGACGCGGTTATTTTCTCCGGGAGGAATTTCCTTAATGATAAAGCCCGCTCGACTCTCAATGCATATGATGGTTTTTAAGAGAGGCGAAGATGATATTGTGAAAGATATTCATAATGAATAAAAGTACTCGAAGTTGTTACAGCCACATTTATTTAAAACAGTGAGGTACAAGTTTCAGTTGTTACACTCAATCAAAGTTGTTACATTATCAATCTCAATCAAATGAAGTGTGTAAATGATAGCAGGTGTGTAATTAAAATGGAAACAGAGAATATAAAGTATTAATTGTTTAAAGTTAATTATGATAATGATAATGGTGATGGATGATGAAAAGAGGAGATGATTGAGATTGATAATAGTGTAACAACCGAAACTACTGTCTCACTGTTTTCAATAAATATGGTTGTGACAACTTCAAGTCGTATTATTCATTACTTGGATTCAAACTGAGAGTTTGATTGAGATTGATAGTGGTGTAACTGCCGAAACTAGAATCTCGCTGTTTTCAATAAATGTGGTAGTGACAACTTCAAGTATTTTCATTCATTATGGATATCTTCCACAATATCACCTCCGCCACTACAAAGAAAGTACTGGAGGTAAAGATAAAGATAAAGATAAAATTACTTTATTTACGTAAATTTACAAAATATAACTGTGACTGATTAAAAAGAATATTATTAACAACACAATAAATAAGAAAATGAGAAAAAGTTTGGATATTAACAATAACATTTTTGTGAAGCATTTACGTAATAAGGGCGAAGTCTGGACAAAAATTCGTCCATTCAAACTTAACCTTGATAACTTCGAACTGCGAGACTATATAATTGGTAATAATAGAATAAAATTTGAGTACAAATTGAAAAAGTTAAAAGTGATTAAAAATAATTGATATTGTGTTTTTTTTTTAAATATTTTCTGAACAATACAGATGGGATATTATTTACAAAATGAAAGATGATGGTTGTCATGCATGTGCTCTATGGTTGAAAAGATGCAGTCATTCCCTCCAAAAGATACCTCTTCAAAGATGAGGTGAAGCCCGCTCGACTCTCAATGCACCTTATGGAATTAGGAAGTGCGTTCCAAGCCCGACAAGCACTTACAACAAATGATTTAGTATAGATTGTAGTATGGTGGTTCGGTATCCTAAGCGTATTATCCCCGGTTCTTGTATGAGAGACATTATTCTGTCTGCCTTCAGAAACAAATTTGAAATCGTTTTTAAAGTAATTAGGTTTGCCATATTTGAGGATTTCTCTGACAAGTTTGTTTATTCTGAATAGTCTCTGATCTGGGAGTTTGAGAGTTGAGCTTGTAATGTGGGATTGAGTAATTCTATCATGCCATTGAAGAGAGTAAACGTACCGAAGACAGTAGTTCTGACTGCGCTGCAGTCTATCATTCAGAATGACTGTCATGTCATTCATTACAGAATTACAGTACAGGAAATGTGGAAAGATGAGAGATTTAACCAGTAACAATCGGACACTTCTAGGGAGAATATCTTGCATTTTCTTTAAGGGATGCATTGCTGAAAAAACCTTTTTACATGTTCTAATAACTTGCTCTGACCAGTCAAGAGTTGAGTTCATGGTTATACCCAAGTTTTTAACTGAACTACAGTATGGTATTACATTGCCATCAACTGTGATTTTGTGAATTAGGTTCAAGTCAATACTATTTATCAAGCGTGAATAACCAATGATAATAGATTGCGTTTTTACAGGATTGAGTTTAAGACCATTTTTCCTGGTCCATTTCATAATATTATTAATATCTTCATTCATCTTATCAACAGTTGCATTGATTTTTTATTTTGGACAGCTGGAGTAAATTTGTAGGTCATCTGCATAAGTATGGAAACTGGAAAAATTGATAATGGAGGAAAGATCATTAGCATACAGGGTGAAAAGAAGAGGACCGAGAATAGAACCTTGTGGGACACCATGTATTACATTTTTCCATTGGGATTTGTTATTAACATTAGTGACACATTGTTTTCTACCTATGAGATAAGATTGGAACCATATTAGGGCTTCATGACTGAAGCCAAGCAGAGCTAATTTATTGAGTAAAACCTTATGATCAACAGTGTCAAATGCTTTAGAGAAATCAAATAGACTCAGAACAGTACATTTTCGTTGATCCATAGCCAACCTGATATCTTCAGTGACACACAATAGTGCTGTCTCAGTTGAGTGGGATTTTCTAAACCCTGACTGAAAGTTATGTAGCTTACTGTTCTTCTCAAGGAACTCAACTATCTGAGAATGGACGAGTCTTTCAAGAACTTTAGATAGTGCTGGTAGAATGCTAATAGGCCTAAAGTCTTCAACTTTATTTGGAGAGGCAACTTTGTTTAATGGACGAACCAAAGCACACTTCCAATTTTTGGGGAAACTTCCACTTTGGAGAGATGTATTAAAAATGGAAATGATGGTAGGTAAAACTGCAAATAATATTTTCTTGATGAATTTGATAGGAATTTTGTCTGCCCCAGTTGCATTACTTTTTATATGTTGGAATGCTTTAAGAGCATCATGTTCAGAGATAAGATGAAAATGAAATTGAGAAGCTAATGGAATACTTGAGTTAATAAACTGATTGTTCAGGTCAGGTAGAGAGAGATGGAAGTATAAGATAAAATAAATATAAGATGAAATTACTTTATGTACGTTAATTCACATAATTCCAAGTTCCAAGTGTAAGAGAGTACTGATGTTGAGCTACCTTGAATTATTTATTATCTTTTCGAACAATTTCTACTTTGATAATATCCTTTTGAATTTCATTTTGATGCAGAAGAGTCTGTTTCAACTTAACTTGACAGTAAGGAAAAGCTCTGAAGTTGAACTACATTGAACTATGAACAAATAATACGTCACAATACGTTCATGAATTCCATTTTGATAAAGAAATGTATTTTCCAACTTTATTTGTCAGTATAAGAGAGCACTGACCATGTGCCCGTAAGTTATGTTTTGATAGATATGAGTCTGTTCCAACTTTACTTGGCATTAAGAGAAAGCTTTGAAGTTGAATTACTTTTAACTATGATCTTTTTCTATCAATTCCTCATTTATAGTTATTATATATATATATAAAAAATGTGAATTTAAATCCAGTGGAATTAGGTCTACTATAATAATAAGCTCATGCGATCAATTTTGAAAAATTAAATTTCTGTTTCAAGTTTAATTGGCAGAACTAAAGAGCACAAAAACTGAACTACTTTGAACGATATCTTCGACCAATTTCTCCTTCAGAATTAGATCTACTGTGAGAGTATGCTCATGAATTTCATTTTAATAGGTTTCAATTTAAATTAGCAAAATAGCAGCAAGGGTAGCCCCAGACCCCTCCTCCAGAATCGAAACATTATTGGGAAGGGGTAGGATGTAGAGGTGCAACCTTTAATAGTGCAAGATGCAAAATGTGCAAGATGCAACCTTGCAAAAAACATTAGCAAAATTCCTATTTGTGACACTCTCTCTCTCTCTCTCTCTCTCTCTCTCTCTCTCTCTCTCTCTCTCTCTCTCTCTCTCTCTCTCTCGCCCATAGCACTTTTTGTATTGTAAAGTGCGAAATAAAGACATTTTATCTATCTATCTATCTCTCTCTACCAAACGTTCCAGCTGGGACCGTTCTTGTGATATTCCCATCTTCTGTAACAATATCCCCAACAACTTCAATTTCATAGAAACGAGTTTATTTCAACCTCACTTAGCAGTACAAAAATGCAATGAAATTTAACTACTCTCTGTCATAACACTATTCGATGTATTCATTTTACTTCAGAATTGTCTCCAATAAAATTATGTAATGGCAACATACAGTAAGACCTCAACCATTCAGTAATACCTTTGAACCTTTTGCAATACCAACTCAATAACACCGAGAACAGAGATGAGCCTGAAAATTGTAATTTTCTTAGTTGGGGGGGGGGGGGGGGGGAATTGGAATAAAGATACTATAAAGCCTTCTCTACCACTCAACTTTAGCCAAATAAAAGTAATATAAAATTCACATAGTACCACAATAACCATATCAATGAGGCTCTGGTTAAAATACAAATTTTACTGGTTGAATTGCATATAAATACTAGGCAAATGTCAGAAAACAAAACATAATGAATAGTACAGAGAAAGATGTGATGAACACATATAAAGATGTGATGAACACATATAAAGATGTGATAAACACATATAAAGATGTGATAAACACATATAAAGATGTGATAAACACATATAAAGATGTGATAAACACATATAAAGATGTGATAAACACGTATAAAGATGTGATAAATACTGTTACGAGAGCAAACAAGCAATTTGTCTCGCGCTTGTTCTATTTAAATCATTCTATTGTTTTCATGGTTGGACGTGACTTCGACATCTTCATCCGATCTTCTAATTCTCTCTCCTTAGATGTCTTCGTCATTCTTATTCTCCAAGTCTGCAACTCTCTCACTCTATTGATTTCTAGAGACTTCTTCAGAATTCTGGAACGACCGAGATCATGTATCTTGAAGATTCTCGATGCATCTAGTGAGCTCCAATTCTTGGAATTGTACAACTGCATACAACTGTAACAGCTATATAAAGGAAGTCCACGTGAACCAGGGGATCAGTTCTCTACAAACCAGCGTGCATGACAGATTGTATTACAGATCTCGTGCCAGTGGAGTAAACAGTGCTTTATTCAGTCTTTAGACAGTGCCAAGTGCAGAGACAAGTGTTTACTGTTTATGCAGCTTACTAATAGTTTAAAGACGTTGTGTTAAGTGATATTATTTGGGACTGTCAAATAACGAATTGGACTGTGTTTTTGTAAGTGATTAGTTGCTTTTTTTATAATTTCTTTCTGCATTATTGTACAAATTATTGGACTCTTGTTCCTTTAATTATTGATCAGCCTAATTAATTATTATTGTACAGTTTATTGGACTCTTGTTCCTTTAATTATTGATCAGCCTAATTAATTATTATTGTACAGTTTATTGGACTCTTGTTCCTTTAATTATTGATTAGCCTAATTAATTATTAATTTGTATAGTTTATTGGACTCTTGTTTATTTTATTATTGATTAGCCTGTAATTAATTATTTATCAATTCTTGTAAATAATTACTGAAAATAGCTATTAGCTTGTCATTTTATGATCTGTCTTATTTAATTAACTGAACTTGCAATTAATTTGTGTGAATAGACTAATTTTGTATAAATAAAGTGCAAGTGTGAACTTTAGTGTTGCCAGCCTTATTTTAGCTATTAGAACCCGCAACAATACATATAAAAATGTGATAAACACATATATAGATGTGATAAACATATATAAAGATGTGATAAATACATATAAAGATGTGATAAACATACATAAAGATGTGATAAACATTCATAAAGATGTGATAAACACAAGATATGTGTTTTTATGTATCTTATATATTCTTATGGAGTGAGAATCTTTTTTTCTCATCACCAGAAAACGATGCTCACTCCATAAAATACTCAAATTAAGTTTTGTTTCAGTGTTGATTGAGAATCTGAGGGGATACATCCTCTTTATCATCCCTGATGTTCACAAAGAAATTTTCTACTCGATAGAAGGGTGCTAAAAATAAGAGAAACCCCACAATAAATGAATTACAAATAAATAAATTCAATATGAAAATTATAAGCCCCTCAAAACAGCAACCTGACAACATTTTAAATGACCAAATTAACTTCTTCTCACACACCCTTTTTGACAAAATAATTCTAATTCGAACCTAACGCCTGCCCATTTCCCCACCCCCACACTTCCAACATCAATAACTCTCAAACTCATGCCTTGGGTTCGGAACCCACCTAAAACTGTAGGTCCAACACATCAATCACCATCATCCAACTCATTGACCCATGAGTCTCAGACCTATGTGGACTTCATCCTCAGAAAAAGAAAAAAAAAAAGAAAAGTGTACTGTGGGTCGTCTGATTATGCTCTTAACATCAGAGTGAAACGGCCGTCACGCCATAACGTTAGTCATTATTTCCACTTGAAAGTGTTTTTCAAGTTTTTATTATACATTTTGTTTTATGAGTTTTGATGACCTTCCTCCAAATAATTAAAATTCTTTTATAAACTTAATTTGGTAGAGGTTAATTTTATCTATGATAGATGTTACATCTATATCTATGGACAATGACGGTGATAATCATCAATGGAGTTTTTACCACATCTGTAGAATATTTGCTATACCTACATTAAATCGTCTGTAGAATTTAGGTAGTGATGGAGAAACCCCAGCTGTTGGGGCCGAAAACAGAGATTTGAATGTTTGTAAAGTACACTGTGCTCTAGTTAGAGTGAGGCTACTCTAAGTGAATGGATGTTTTTTCAAAGTGCCTTTTCTCGCATGAGATAGCCAACAGGGAAAGCTTCCCTTGACGGCCAGTAGAGGCCAGCACAGTCCACTCGTTCCAGCAGTTAATGTGTTTGGAAAGGGATGGAGATAATGCCACGAATTAGGCTGCGGAACCATTGTGGCCCCTTTTTCTTATCCCTTTTTCCCCGAGTGTACCATTTCCTGTGTGCTGACAGTCTCTTTGCGAACGCGAACTCACTCTCTCGCATGCTACCCGCCATTATTATACACACAAGATTAATTATTCGCGCGAGAGACGCGAGAAACATAAATAAAAAATGGTGCTGGTTACAAGATAAAGTGGAACACCATTCGTTTTAAGTTTAAATGGAGGACTGATATCTGACCACTATGTAATGTTTTTTTCTAAGTGTTGACTAACCGAGAATCCTTCACTTTATAATAATACTCTGAAGAAAAAATTATGGACATTTGTAAACTCTTTGTAGTTTTTCGTCTTTTTTCCTATTATTTGAGTTAGCACCTAGTTAAAAACTAATAAGCTATTTATTCTATCCTAATTTTACCAAGTAGAGACATTATCAAACTTATATAATAATTAGGTTTGGTTACTATTTGATTATGTTTCAAAGTTTGAAATTTACACTATCACCTTCTTTTGTACACTAAACACTTCAGTAGCTCAAGTGGTTTCATTCTGTTGAGCCTCCGGACCAGATCACAAACGTCAAGCAGCTGGATTGCCTCAATGTTGTCATGTTGGTGGAGTCTCTCTTCATGCTTAGCCGCAAACCTCTCTATCGCTGTAGTGACTGTCTCCACTTCAAGATCACTGTGAAGATCAGCATTCCTGATGTACCAAGGAGCATTTACTATATTCCTCAGTAATTTGTTTTGAAAACGTTAATTATTTGTATATTAGATGGTTTCCTCTTTGTAGTAATGCTATTTTTTAAATTGAGGAAGCCTGCTGAAGTTCAGAAAGGCGGGCCGCTTAGCGCAGTTGGTTGGGGCATCGCAGCTTCAGCTTGCTGTTGCTCAGCGGTCGTGGGTTCGAATCCTGCTCCTCCGTCTGGCATCTATGTGTTATCATTCACCTCATTACCCATGCACAAGCCTCGGACGCATGAGGGCATCATCAGCAATTGAAAAAGATAACACTATACCAGAGCTCGATGCTGAGGTCTGAAAAGTCACCTACATTCGAAATCGGCTTTGGTACTATACATACATGGTATGTATATGGATGTCTGTACATCTATATGGGACAAGTCGAATCAAATAATAATAATGCTAAAAAACACTATGGTGCAAAAATGCTTCAAGTCACAAGCCAAAGCAACACATTTGCTCCGTATCAATATTGCAGCTTTCCCTTTTGGTATTGTATCGATATTGGTGGTTGAAATCCATACATCACATATTTAATTCAAACATCCCGTGTCAAAGCACGGGTAAACCACTAGTATTAAATATAAAATGTATTATGATATGATTAAAAATAAAATTTAATACTCTTCAACAGTCTACCAGCAATACGCAGTCGACCTAACCTTGAACCATTCTCCCTCAATACCTATTCCAATGTCAGGTCCCTGTATCTACATATTCACACTAACACACACTCAATATATATATATATTTTATTGGGTGATACCCACATGAGTCTGGAGACTTGTGCGTGGTTAATGAGTTGAATTGGTGAATGATGAAAAAAACCCATGGCCGAATGAGATTCGAACCCAAGGCTGCAGGAGACGAATCCAGCCTTTTTATCTTATCACAGACAAGCGCTTCAACCAGCTGCGCTACCTGAGCTGCCCATCTACAAGTACGTTTATACCCATCTACAAGTCAACAAAGTTTTGTAACCAGCCATTTTTCCCCTGTGCCTCATAATATATTACTACAGCCGTTTCGTTCTTTGAACAAGATATCGAACTCCAGTAACGGACGAGAAGCTTTTTCAAAGAGGCGGAGGAGGAGGAGTAGGATATCTACAAGAGTGTATGTCCGTTGAGCTTGAGGCTTGTGCGTGTGTGAGAGGCGAATATTGTGAGTGTTGGGTGGGGGGGGGGGGGGGGGGCAGATAGACCGACCACTGGCCGGAAATTGGAGAAAGAAGATCATGTAGGGGGGGGGGGGGGGTCAGAGGGCTGTGGCCTCGTTCATTCCGGCCTCCATTCGCCTCTTAACCTCCTCTTACCTCTCAGCCTCCTCCCTGTATTGTCAAACTCCGCCGGCTTCGCCCCCCCCCCTTGCTTTATACTTCATCCCCCGTACTTTATACTTCGCCCCCCTGTACCGTCTGCTTTGCCACTGTGTAAAGCTCATAAACTTTCATGCATTCTTCGATTGCAGGCTGCCGAGTCACCGTTATCCGTGTTCTTATCGCAACCTTTTCTCTGCTCCTCTCTTTTCTCTATATTAGCATCTTTTAACCATTTCTTCCTTGTCATCAGCATAGTAGTCTTGGAAGGCTTCTTTTTCTTTCTTTTGCTCCTGTATTCTTTACTTTAATGCACCTTCTCTATATTCTTTCTTCGTCGTACATCTATTAAACCTTTTTGATACTGTTTTCTTTATTTTCATATACTTTCTCACTTCTAGTGTTCTTTCTCTTACATGTATTAAACTTTTTTGATCCTGTCTTCTTTATTTTCATGTACCTTCCCTCTATTCTTTCTTCGTCTTACATAAATATATTAAACCTTTTTGATCCCGTTTTCTTTATTTTCATGTACCTTGTCTCTATTCTTTCTTCGTCTTACATGTATTGAACCTTTTTGATCCCGTTTTCTTTATTTTCGTGTACCTTCTTTCTATTCTTTCTTCGTCTTACATCTATTAAACGTTTTTGATCCTGTTTTCTCTATTTCCATGTACCTTCTCACTTCTAGTGTTCTCTCTCTCTCTCTCTCTTACATCTGTTAAACCTTGTTGCTCCTGATCTTTTTATTATCATGCAACTTTTCTCTTCTCTGCGTCTCTCTATTATTTCTTGATTTTGCATCTATTTAACCTTTTTCTTCTTCTTTTAGCTTTTCATGTTAGATCTTTCGATCGATCTTTTATTTTTCTCACTTCTGTTGAGCATTTTTGCTCCCGTTCTTTCTATTTTCATGTACCTTCTCTTTTCCACTTTTCTTTCTTTTACATATCTATTAAACCATTTTGATCCTGTTCTTTTTATTCTCATGCACCTTCTCTCTTTTACTTTTCTCTCCGTATTAAACCATTTTGATCCTGTTCTTTTTATATTCATGTACCTTCTCCCTCCTCTCTATTCTTTCATCTATACATCTTTCTCTATACATTCTTTCTCTTACATCTGTCAATATTTTTGATCCTGTACTCTTTATTCTCATGTACTGATTCTACATGTATTCTTCATGTCTTCTCATGACACTGGTTAAGGAATAGTAGAAGAAAAGCGGAAGAGAACAAGAGAGGAAAAAGAGGGGGAAACTGGAAAGAGAAGAAAACGATTAGAAGAACGAGAAGAAGAAAAAAGGAGAAGATATAAAACTGACAGAAGGAAGAATAGAAAAATTGAAGAATGTGAAGGAGAAGGTGACTGTTTAGAATAAGAAAAAACCCGAAAAATCTGTGTATTTTAGGTTACTTCACATTTTATATATTTAGATTCAACTGTAACGATTCTTTATCTAATCTAAAGACTCCAATTGTAAGTTGAATTAACTATTGTACCTTCTATCAGTACTATTCAATTTTGTATATTTCAGATGTATTTTTATGTTTCTGATGTTGATATGTTTTTTTGTTATGAAAGATAGAAAAATTTGAATTTTCATTGAATCGGGCAACCTGCTAGTATTTTATAATGTTATTAGTGCTAGTAATTTTGATTTCTGTTTCTTTTTTCCGTTTTCAGTCGATCTGTTCGTCGCGATCAAAAGTGCATCGCCGGGACAGCGAACCGCCGACTGCCATCTTTGCCACAAAGGTGAAGCGGAAAAGGAGCCTCTCGGAATCCACTCCTTCCAACTGGGGCTCCTTCTTCGCTTGCGATCCGACACGACCTCTCTACTATAAGGTAAACACAAAATATTATAAAAAGTTGAGAATTTTAACGTATTATCATCAATAATAATTATTGAGATCGTTTAAATTCAAATTCAAAATTCGTTTATTTCTAAGTTAGTACATACGACACAATTATCTTTTAATAATACAATGAAATAATAAGACCCGCATGGGCAAAATCAACCTGTGCGCGAGAATGAGTCTCATATTTGTGCTATAGTTTATATAAATTGTATGTAAATATATATTGAAAAAACTACATACTTAATATACATTAGAAATAAGAATAAATATCAGAAGAAAAAAGGAAGAAAGATCGAAAAAGAAGATGATTAAGATAAAGGAAAGGGAAGAATAGAAGAGAATCGTAAGCAGAAAGTGAAGATGGAAGATTGTAGAAGATGAATGAAAGGGAAGACTAAAAGAGAATCGTAAGAATAGATTGAAGATGGGCAAGCACAGAGAACGACCAGCAAACAAAAAAGAGGAACAACCAATTTTTGACTAGCTCCAGTCATAAGAAATCATTGCTCTTGTAAAAACTAAAACCCAATTACAAGCAATAATAATATATTCATCAAAATATTTTTTATTTGTCTGGATAGTATGCATAGTATGCACTATGGATATGAATATACTGGATAATATATGGATATGATTTAACCAGATGAGTTAGAAAGCTAAACTGAGTTCACAAGTTGTCTAAATTTGCCTTTGAGAGTACCAAAATTAAAAAAAAACACTACTGTATTAACTTTTTGTTGTAAATTTAACGACTTGCAGTCAGTTTTAGATTGTGAATATATAAAAAATGTACTCACACGTGGCCGAACGTTTTCGAGTTGTTGAAACCCATCTTCAAGGCCTTTTTTATAAATTCACAGTCTAAAACTGTCTTTAAACTAAGTCTAAACTGTTTCTAAACTAAGTCTTTAAATTTACAACAAAAAGTTAATACTAACAACGCAGATCGTTATGGAACAAGAGATCCAATAATTAAAAAACACTTTTTAGTGGAAATTATGACTCACGTTATGCCGTTTCACTCTTAAGAGCATCGTCGGACGATCCACAGTACACTATTTAGTGGAAACAAGATGGATCTTCAACATCATAACTAAAACATTCTATAGAAGCAGAGATATTTTTACCAGGAACTAGATACAGAATTTATTAATTTCGAATTCCTTACAGAAACAGAATTTATTGATTTCGAATTCCTTAAAGGGCTATCAATTTATACCAGCTGAAGACTTCCGCAATGGCACCCGACCGGCAATTGGGAGGTCCGTGGTTCGATTCCTGATATTTTTGTACAGTAGCATTCATAGATTTCCATCACCTATTCAATGCTGTTGTCTACATTCGCCATTGCGGAATTCTTCAGCATAGGTTATAATAGCACTTGAAGGAATTCGAAATTGATAAATTCTGTATATTTGTCAGTTCTTTTAATTGTCAGTTACTTCAAACTACCTAGATACAGTAGTCGAGCAAGCCTAGTCAAGTTTCCATACGACATCATACACGATTGACAAAAATGTAAACGAACGAAAAATGGCGACAGCGCGCTCATACTCCCATTGAAATAGCATTGCCATGAGACTCTGTACTGCAGGTTTGCACGAGCTGTAGTTGACCAGGGGTGCAGAATATTCCAAAGCCCCAAAATTTCCCCAGAACACCAATTTTAAAGACCAAAATTTCCCCAAAATAAGTGTCGTGAAACCCGATAATATAACTTGACTTTGTTTCTTCAAATTTCACTTATTACTCATAGCTTTCATTGAAATCAAATTAAAAATGTGGATTAATGGATTTAAATTACTTTTCACATTTTGAACTCACATGTTTTATTTCAATTGATGAGCCAAATTCAGTAATCACTACACTAGTACTTAAGAATAAAATGATTCAGGCTTGTAGAGTGAGAAGCGTACTAAGAAAAAATAATTAAAATTAAAATTGTTGAACTGTTTTTAATTTCTTGCTCTTCCACTCAAGAGCTCTTCATCTTCTGTTTCTGTGTCACAATACATTTTTAGTCATCATCCATACATCCATCTACATAGAAAAAACACATTCTTAAAGAAGTGTATAAAATTATTCTAATATTATATAATTTCATATTTTTTTACAATTATGAACCAATTCATTAATGCAAGTAATGGATTTTTAATACCTTTAACAATCCATGAATGATATGGTAAATACTATGTGCTATGATTTGGATTGTTTTTTCTGAGACTCCATAGGCACAGAATGCTCATAGTTATTTATAGGTGTGTATTATTTTTCTTCATTGGTTTTAGTTTTCTCTTGTAAGAAGTTCCAAGTATTTTGAATTGTTCAAGTTTAATTTTATTGAAATTAAATCCATGTGTTTATTTTCATCATTCCCAATGACCTATGACCAATGTATTTAAAGAAAAATAAAGATCATTATTAAGTCTGAGTAATGTTCTATCAGATCTTAAAACTAATATGCTTAATTTTTTTATTTCCCCAAAATTTCCCCAGACCCTCGGCGACTTCCCCCGAACAATGTTCGGGCGTTCGGACATATTCTGCATCCCTGTAGTTGACCAGCCTTTCCTGCAAATAACAGTAATAAAAAATAAATATTTCAATAAATATATAATATATTGTAATAAACTATATATTGTAATATAAAACATTAAACAGCTGTAGTAGCTCCTAGAGGTTGTGAGAATTTCCGGCTCAAAATTATCAATTTAATTTCAATATTCTTGAAATATTTGTGTTAAGTAGTGTTTTTCGGTTTTATCAACCATTCAAATTGATCATTTACTGTCAGACTACTTTTTTTAGTGGAAATATTTGATGGAAACAGAAATTTGAACACAACCTATGGACATAACCTAATTTGGACTATTTATGTGACAAATTTGTAATTTGAACTGTTTTGGGCAAATGCCTGTAGTTTTTTACTTGATTGTAATAATTTCATCAAATAAATAAATAAATAAATAAATAAAATATTGTATATTGTATTTCATTTCATTCATAACTCGTAATTCATAATCTTGTTTCATACATCATTCTATCAAGAGAATATTAATTTAAGACTTCGATTAGATCAAGATTTCCGGAACAAGGTGATGAGTAAAACTGATTGACAATGATATGACCCTTTCACAATTGAATTCATGATTCGATTTAGCAATTAGCTGTGTTAATGCTTTGTGAATCTGTGTACAATGCAGGTGTGCAATACTGTCAATTGCAACTAATTGAGAACTGATAGGTTCACACTTGCTCGGCTCATTAATACAATCTCTGCTGTTCTATATTGATTGGCATCATATTCAAGTCATGAATATCTTGATATTGATTTGAAATAATTACTTCAGTTTGATAGTTATATTAGTAAATAATCTTAGCAACATAAAACATTTTACAGAGGACATGCGTTATTGTTGCTATAATGAAATTAAATAAATAATCCAAGGATATTACTGTTATCTGCTGCAAAATCACTTCCCGGTGGTTCGGAATACACCTAAAACTGTTGGTCCAACGTATCATTCACCATCATCCAACTCATTACCCACGCACAGGTCTCAGACTTATGTCAGCTTCATCCTCAAAAAAATTAACAATTGTTGAATCAATGAAGACAAATTAAAAAAAAATTCGAAATATATTACCATCGGTTTAGTTATTCATAACTATTAGTAGCCTATAGTAATCAGTCTTACTCATTAATTTTCTAGTCTCGTGTAAAATTTCTAATCTCTATCATAAATTATCAAATTTCATGTTCCAATAATGATCTATGTTCTTTTTTCAAGCATGTTGTTTTTTATCGTTCAAACATCTTGGTTCTAATTTCTTTAATGCGTTCTCTTTATAACTCAAAGATTATGAAGATCCCTTGCAGCTCCTATGCAAATAAATAGGATATATGATTTTATGTAGATTACGTCTTGGAGACTCCAAGCTAAGGAGTATAAGACAAGTCAGATCAACAATTATTATACAATCTTATACACTAGTTACCATAATTAGGCTACTATATCAATTAGTTGAGGTGAGGCTTAATTTTGATGTGAAAGAAACTATATAAAAAGTTTTATCAAATAAATATTTTTTCAATTGTTTTTAAAAAATATTTCTATATTTTGAAGACTCTTTGAAAACTACGGTAGCTTGTTGTAGAGTTTCCTACCAATATAACTTGGTTTTTGTTTGAATAAGCTACTATTGTGACTCAACAAGTGATAATCTACTCGGCTTCTTGTATTATAATAGTGTACGTCAAGATTTTGGTTAACATCACTCTTTTTTACATTATAAGGTACATGATAGGTTTGTTGGCAGCCTATAAGGACCAGATTGTTATTTTAGAGCCTGCCATAAAAATTTACAAATTAGCAGGTGTCTTCCGTGGTTAGATTTGCTGTAAACATAAAACTGAGCTTCTCTGGTGTCTCATGAATATTCATATGCTCTCCCGTGGTATTAGCATAGCACCTGTGGATGTCTCCTCAATGTTGTCACAACGAGCTTTTCCCCTTATTTTTCTATATTATAAAGAACAGTATTCTAGTTTGAACCAATCAAGGCCTCGGCGGTTTAATGGATCTTGCTTTCATCTCAGGCTAACAGCTCATCATGAATATAAATTTTATTCCTATCCATTCTCAATGCCTTGGACAATATAAAATATAAACTTGAAAAAAAAACCACTTTTAAATGGAAATTAACTTACGTTATGGCGTGACGGCCGTTTCGCTCTGTTGTCTAGAGCATCGTCAGACGACCCACAGTACACTGACTTAAGGTATCAAGGTATAAGGTACCTTAAGTTAGTGTACTGTGGGTCGTCTGACGATGCTCTAGACAACAGAGCGAAACGGCCGTCACGCCATAACGTGAGTTAATTTCCATTTAAAAGTGGTTTTTTTTCAAGTTTATATTACATATTAGTGGAAACAAGATGGATCTTCAACATCACAATATAAAATACTCAAAATTCGTGAAGAGAGCAGTTTTGGACTTGAGTTTGTTGCGCCTTCACATTTATTGTAATTTTGTCACAATAAATTAATTTTCTGAGGTTCTAAACCGATATTTTTCAAATACCTTTTAATTCCATTGATAATATTGTGGAGTATGCTGTAGTACTTATGACTTGTATGACTTGGTAGCATGTACTTGTAATACATGATATTAGATGACCCTCTTCAACACATATTATCAATTTGTGAAAACTACTACTCAATAAAAGAAGATAAATTTATGTTTGGGTGCATCAATAATTGGAGGAATTTGAAATAAAATCATGAAATAAAAAATAAACTTAATTAGGCTACTTGTGATTCGAGTTGAACACTGAGTGGAGGCTATTTTTTATTTTTTTATTTGAGGATGAAATCTACATAGAAGATCTTTGCGTGGGTAATAAGTTGGATGATGGTGATTGATGAGCTGGATCTACAGTTTTAGGTGGGTTCCGAACCACCGGGAAGTGATTTTACAGCAGAGAACAGTGTCTTTTGCTGGCCAATCTAATCGGTCACCCTTACAAAGAGTGCCCAGGAGAACGTAGCTGATCTCGATCTGATTGAACAGATATCTGCTACGGCTCACAGCTATCACTTCCCTTTAATTCCCTTGAATTTCAATTCTTTGTGAAAAAAAGCAAGAAAATAGTTTCAATTTACTGTGTGAATAATACAGTTATTATTAATCTCAATCTTATAAACATTGAAACACAGACTTTGATGGTCGTGGCGAAGATGATTGCGGAAGACATTCATAATGGATAATAAAACTCGAAGTTGTCACAACCACATTTATTGAAAACAGTGAGATACTAGTTTCGGTTGTTATACCATTATCGATCTCAGACAAACTAAAACTACAGTATAGAGTAGTTTAATAATATATACTAAACATGGAATGATACTAAAAGTTCTTCTGATAGGCTGACCTTCATTAAAGGTATATGATTGGCTGAAGGCCAAAACAAGACACGCCCACTGGTGGGAAGAACAACAAGCAAAAAAATATTTATCAAAATCAAGAACCAAAAAAATCGTGAGCATATAGAAAGCAACAAACAAGAACAATACAAGTAGGCTAGAATTAAAATAATAAAAACCTCGACTGCATTTCAGTGAGCTTCAATTTTAATTTAAATTTTTTCCATTCTAGCCTACTCGTATTGTTCTCGTTTGTTGCTTTCTATATGTTCACGATTCTTTTCGTTCTTGATTTTGTCACTTATTTTTGCTTGTTGCTCCTACGCCAGTGGGCGTGTCTTGTTTCGGCCTTCAGCCACTGACAGGCCTTCAATGAAGGTCAGTCCATTAGAGGCACTTTCTCCCACAACCAATAGTATCATTCCATGTTTAGTATATATTAAGCTATTCTGTACTTTGGTTTTAGTTTGTGTAGAATCGTTATTGGTTAAATTGATTGAAATAGTTTTGACCATTTAAACAAGTCCATCAGCAGAACCGTTATTTATCACAACTTTTTTTGTTTTTGAGGATGACCACATAGGTCTGAGACTTATGGATGGGTAATGAGTTGGATGATGGTGATTGATGAGCTGGACCTACAGTTTTAGCTGGGTTCCGAACCACCAGGAAGTGATTTTACAACAGAGAACAGTGTTTTTTCTGCTGGCCAATCTAATCGGTTATTTCCAAAGCTTCTGATATGTTCAATAGTCTGTCTTTTTAAAACAGGATTTATTTATGAAATTATTTATCCGATAAGCTGTATTTTTTGATCATCATAATAATTTCAAAAGCCACTTCATTGACTCGCCATTTTGTTTGTCACGTACTGTATCTTTTGAATTACAAACTAAACCAAGTGGATCACCAATATTTTCAGTGCCACTACACCAATATTCATATCGCCGAATGCTACAGGCGTCTTATGGAAATTGCGTATCTGGCAATATTTGGTATCAAAGTATTAGCAGCTGTGAAGGAAGTGTGAAGACGCATAGGGCGCCAAAGCTTTTCTTGGAGGGAAAACCTTGCACGATAATACCGTGGAGAATAGCGGGCTACATCGCCCTTACGCTACACAGACAAAATCCAATTCCATCTGATTTCTTTTAGTATGAGAGACCATATCAAGCCCCACGCAGTAACGCATGTCTTGATTGCCTATCGCAGATTGACGTTTTTCTAAGGTGGAACTCTGCCAACGTCATATGCGCTTGCTTTTCGCCGCTAAATTCGTGTCATCTAAATCTTACACTATTCGGCGGGACGGATATCAAAGCTGAAACGATGTTGTTGAACGGTTTTCCTATAGCGTAATGTTTTTTTTTTTTATTAGTCCGTCGATGCGGTATGTTTTTCTTGGACGGGGGAAATGGAGTGGGGGAAGAAGGGGGAAATGAAAGGGGAAATGGAATGGGGAAGAAGGGGGAATGGAAGGGGGAAGGAGGAGAAAAAGAATGAAGGAAGAAGGGGGAAATGAAAAAGGGGAAGAAGGGGAAATGGAAAGGGGAAGAAGAGGGAAAGGAATGGATAAAGAAGAGGGAAATGAAGGAAGAAGGGGGAAATGAAGGAAGAAGGAGGAAATGGAAAGGGATAGAAGGGGAAATGGAAAGTAAAAGAAGGGGGAAAAGGGGAAAAGAATGGAGGAAGAAGGGAAAGGGAAAGAAGGGGAAATGGAAAGGGGAAGAAGGAGAAATAAGGGGGAAGAAATGTATAAAGAAGGGTAAAAATAATGAAGAAACGAGGGGGAAATGGAAAGGAAAAGAACGGGGAAATGGAAATTGTGAGGAAGGGTGAAATGGAAAGGAAAAAAGTGGGGAATTGGAAAGGGGAAGAAGGGGAAATGGAAAGGGGGAAAAGGAGAAAGGAATGGAGAAAGAAGGGGGAAAGGAATGGATAAAGAAGGGAAAAAAGAATGAAGAAAGGGGGAATGGAAGGGAAAAGAACAAGGAAATGGAAATTGTGAGGAAGGGGGAAAAGGAAAGGGGAAGAAGGAGGAAGGAATGGTGGAAGAAGGGGGAAAGGAATGTATAAAGAAGGGGGGAAAATGAAGGAAGAAGAGGGAAGAAGAGGGAAATAGAATGGAGGAAGAAGGGGGAAATGGAATGGAGAAGAAGGGGAAATGGAATGGTGAAGAAGGGAAAAAAGAATGGAGAAAGGAGGGGGAAGTGGAAAGGTAAAGAACGTGGAAAGGGGAAGGATGGGGTAAATGGAAAGGGGAAGAAGGAGGAAGGAATAGAGAAAGAAGGGGAAAAAGAATGAAGAAAGGAGGCGGAAATGGAAAGGAAAAGAACAGGGAAATAAAAAGGGTATGAAGGGGGGAAATGGAAAGGGGAAAATGGAGGAAGGAACAGAGAAAGAAGGGAAAAAAGAATGATCGAAGAAGGGGGAAGTGGAATGGAAAAAGAATGGAGGAAGAAGGGGGAATTGGATTGGGGAAAGAAGGGGAAGTGCTGTAGCCGACCAGAGAATGATTCTAGGAATGGGATATGGGGATACAGTTGATTAAGAGAGTCTGTGAGTTGGGGTCTGCTGTTGAGATCGAACAAATTGGAACAAAAATTATATTCCTAATGGAAATGTTTGCTCCAGACTGATGGATGGAGCAGTTCATTAATGTAGAGGAAACGAAAAAAGAACGTAATATTTTGTAATGAACTTATCAGAATGTTCTAGATTAGTTCCGAGAGTGTCAAACTTTAAGGTTAGGAAGCATATTTCGACCATATTTGTCATATGTTGATCACTTTTGTCATATTTTGATCACAATTGGCATATTTCTGTCACAGATGTCATATTTCTATCACATTTGTCATACTTCATCACATTTGGCAGCTTAATATTTCCATGGAAGGACATAATGGTTAATAGAAGGTGGTAGAACAAAAAAGAATGGTAAATAGTAGAATGTAATGGAGAGTACTAGTCGTTTTTGCAATACAGATAAATACTGCGTAGCCATGGCCAGTGAGTGAGCCTTGTTCTGTTCTGAGATGTGAATAGACAATGAGCAGATTAGAGTGGCAGATAAATGAAGGTACTAGGTTTGGCAGTTATAACAATCTTAAACTTAATGAGTCTAAAATTTAAATTTAGAAGTAGCAACATGTTCTACAGCCTGCTATCGACCAACAAAATCTTTCTGATTAACAAATTGGCGGCCTCTAAGAGGCTGAACTATGATGGAGTGCTGCCATTGGCTGTTCACTGATATACGAGTATGTCACTCCCACTTACAACAGTGGGAGGAGCTAACCAATGAGAGTCAAGAGTGAAGAAAAATGAAAAACATGTGAAAATAGTTTAAAGGAAAGAAGCCATAGTGCAGTTATTCAAACATCTAAGATAACAAATAGATAAAAAAGTTTCTGAGATGATTAAAGGTACTAGATTCAGCAGTTATAACAATCTTAAACTTAATCAAACAAAAATTTAAATTTTAAAAGTAGTTTGTAGTGACTTTCTGAATGTTTGAAAAGTCAAGCTAAGCTTTGTTGTGTTGAATGTTCATCCTTTTTTATGTAATCTTATTTAATCTCAAAACTAATATTAATTGCTCTTTCTCGTATATTTCCATACTGTTGTATTTTGTGCCAAAATTCACTCTATAGCTTCTCTAAACTCATTAATAGTACAAAAAACGGGCTCTAATATAAATATATGTGCAAAATAAATCACTATTTTTTACATTTGAAAATGTATTACACATGATCTTCTCTCTCCCTACTTAACAAAGAATTAGTTGAAATAGTAGTTCTGAATAGATTTTAAAATGGCAACCGGACTTTGAAATCATTCTTTAAGGTGAAATAGTGTCGAAGCCAGTGGCGTAACTAAAATTGGCTTTAGGGGAAGGAGGGTTTATCCCACCAGTCAACCACTCTCACATATTACTCTCTTCAAAAAAATACTTCTACATTGTTACTCACAATTTTAAAATTTCTTCCGAGCAATGAGGGGTTACGTCCCCCCCCCCCTTCGTTATGCCCATGATCGAAACTGATCTTAATTGAATGCAATCAAAATACAATATGAAGAAATTTAGGGCATCTTGTAATAGTATGTCTGTCTTAATAATGAACGAGTAATATAATAAATTCATCTTTGTGTAACAATATTTTATCGAATAGAGGACACTTTTAGACTGCAGTTTCATGTTTTCCCCTTGAAAAGATCGACTGAGAGAATCGATAAACGATATGGAAGGAACATTAGGTTGAGCTTTGTTTTGTACACATAACAATTAAGTAGTTTTATTATCTAAATTTTCATTCGATTCTTTTGTAGGGAAGATACGGAACTGCAACTTACTAAAGTTTTCGAAAAGAACTGTTCCTGAAAAGAATTGAAAATGATGCTTTTCCTAGACATTTCCTTCACATAAAAAATATAACAAATTTATAAATCCCCAGTGATCTCCTTGTGAGCCTTACCACTGTATATGATACTGTATTTCCAATCCATGACAGTTTCTTGTCTTGCTTTGATATGCTTCACTAAACAATGTCTTTGAGGCCGGGTTCATACGGTTCGTTTCCAACTTGAATTTCCGAACCACCCGGCGGAAAAATACCGCGGCTTTCCGCAACGTCTTTTGAAGATTGTGTAGGAGGCCTTTTTACATTCATGCGTTTCAATTCGTCTTTTGCCGTGTGTGAATGGGGCTTTTCAAGCAAGTGTGCACAGAGCTTTTCAATCAAGTGTGAACGGGGCTTTGCAAACAAGTGTACACGGGTCTTTCCCTCTGTTTTACCTGACGTTCTGGAAAGAATTGAATGGTATTGTAGTTGTCAGTTAAAAAAACTTCATGTAGTCGTTGAAAGAAGTAATAGTAGGTGACACACAGAGAAAAGACAATTACTAGACTGAGGGGAAATTACGGCTGGCTGGTCTCTCTGTCCTCTATATATATATATATATATATGCGCCGCTCCACATAGAATTTAATATCGTTCTTTTGCCAGCAATTGGATTACAAAAATACCTTGTCAACGTCTCCAGTAATATTTTCTCGGCCGCAGCTTTTATCTCGACTATCTAGAAATGTGAATTCCATACGAAAAATTCGTTTCGAATTATCCACATTCTCGACTGCTGGTCACGAGGGAGTGTTGTCTACGAAAACCGAAAAAACAAAAGAAAAACTAATGGTGATGATGATGATGGTGATTAAATAGCAGTAATACAACCATTTTGTACAATATCTTGTTATTGTATCTAATCTAATAACAGCGATCAATAACTCTCAGTAATTGAATGGATTTTGTGCCAAAATGCAGAGCCAAATGATTCTATTAGATTTTATTGATTATTATAGAACTTGAATTATCTTGAAACATACTCGTTACCAGCTTACTTACTTATTAATACAGTTTATTGGACAAATCTCAACCCATAAAAACAAAGCAATGCATTTTGAAGGCTCTAATAGAATATAATTTAAACATCAATAGTAGTTTATGCAACGATTTTATTTTGACCCTTATTAAGGCACGAGTTAGATGTAAGTTATAACACGAGCGAATGCGAGTGTTATAAATATCTCACGAGTGCTTTAATGGCCAAATAAAATCGTTGCATACACTATTTTATCTACGACCACTAGTATACATT
This sequence comes from Conomelus anceps, assembly GCA_948455865.1. Lineage (NCBI taxonomy): Eukaryota > Metazoa > Arthropoda > Insecta > Hemiptera > Delphacidae > Conomelus > Conomelus anceps. The sequence goes on from OX418224.1 coordinate 47,512,943, forward strand.
TAATTAAAACAATTTCATTTTACCTGTGACTGTCAGAGATACCTAACCTCTCATCTCAAATACAAGAAGTTATAGTAGATTGTTAGGTTAGCAGCTTAGGTTAGCAGTTTGATCAAATCAGCTGATAGTTTCATAATATTGAATTACGATATTGATTCCATCAAAAATGCTTCTGATTGGTCCAGAACCCGTGTTATAATGTAGAACCTGTACTATAATGAGCTCATTATGCAACAGGTTTCAAAAAGCATTTCGAAAAGACAGCTGTTTTGGCATCAATTGTGAAACTGTAATGTATACATTATGACATGGTCGTAGATAAAATAATTTCCGTTCTTGAAAATTGAATATAATTTTATTTTTATTCAATGAAAGATATATTTCTAATTCTTCATGCTAGTATTTGGATGCTATATATTCTAATTATTGATCTGAAATTTTGTATATTTGAATAAATAGATATATGAGTTTGCACAAAAAAAAAAATGTTTAGTGCCGTACTCTAGTACAGTTTCTCTTTATCTTTTTCTCTATATTTCTTCCTCGTCTAAAAGTTTTTTTTCAGCTATAGTAGTTTATTTTTATCCATTTTTTTTCTAAATAATGGCTGAAACGGCGAGGTGGAACTTTCACCTATGGTAGTTTATTTTTATCCATGTTTTCTAAAACATGGCTGGAACATGGTGAGTGTCTCTTCACCAATTCAAGACATACGCTAATTAAATAATAAATAAATGATTTATTTTCCAAACTAATACTACTACAAATTTACAAACATCTACAGTTATTAATACAAAAATGTGTTAGTAAAAGATCAAAATTTATGTTATAATACAAAAGCCATGTTCTAGAGTAGGTTTGAATTTTTGTGAGCGAATAAGTAAGATTAGTAAGTGTTAAGTAAATCAGTAAATGTCTTGTGGGTATGTGTTCTATGTTAGATGATACTATGAATTGTTTGAAATTACTGTTTCTATTCTCTGTCTTCCTTTGCTTGTTAACCAATTTTGTACTGTTGCTTTGAACTTTTTGAAGTGAGTTATGTGTTTAATGTTTTCAGGAAGTAGATTATATAATTTTGGTGCTAGATGATTGAAATGTCTTTGGTATAGTGCCTTCTTAGCAACATTAGTGATAAGAAGGTTCCTGTATCTGGTGTTGTGGCTATGATTTCTGGTTTGGAAGCTGGCTGGATTTCTGTGTATTCTGCATAGTATTTCCTTGGAGTACAGCTGTCTTGGATCCATCACAACGAATTCGCTGAATAGCTGGTCAGATGGATAGCGTGGTGGTTTCCGGTTGATGACCCTCATAATCAGCTTCTGAACCTTGAGGAGCGGCTCAATATGGAGGAAGCTGGTTCCTCCCCATCCTACAATCCCATACATAAGCAAGGACTGGGTCAGAGAATAGTAAATTGTTTTCAGACACCTCTCATCGACTAGTGTCCTCAGGATTCTGAACTTGTAGATGGTTTTTCTTAACCTCCCGCATAAGTCGTTGATATGATGGTCCCAGCGCAGAAACGAATCCATTGTAACTCCAAGATATTTGTGAAACTGTTTTCTGTGAACTGTGTACGATGTGTTATTCATATGATTAGTGACTATTAGATTATCCTCAGTTGGCTGTCCATGCTGAGTTGCTGAGAAGGACAGGAAATATTATTATTAATGGAAATCTTCAACTATATGAATTAAATGATTAATAATTTAATTTATTACAGTAATTTCTTTCTCACTTGTGTGACAAATATTGTTATTAAAGTCTCTAAATATAATTTTATATTCATTCAATGAAAAATATGTATTTTTGATTTTTACATTATTATTAGTGTACTTCTTATTCTTGTTACTGATCGATCCAACATGTTAAACATGTAAATAAATGGATATCTTCAGCTCTATCAATTAAATGATTGGTAAATTAATATTTCTATTAATTACAGTAATTGCATTCTTACTTTGATGATAAGTCACCTTCTTGTAACCTTCCATCTTCTCTCATGAAATGTATTGTATTTAGTAAAATATGAAAATTTTACATTTATTGTAAATTTAATTACATTTAATTTAAAATTTTGAATTTTGGGCTGATGAAGCCCACAAAAAGCTTGTGCTTGGTTTGTGTGTTGAGGTGAATGATAATAAAATTATGTTATAAATGTTGGTTCCATAGTCTTATGTGGGTTCCGAACCACCGAAAATCAATCTATTGTTGTATCCTAGTAGTTATTGTATGTATTGCATCTAGTAAAATGTCAAAATGTAATCTAGTAAAAATGTAAAATATTGATGAAATTTTTAATCATTTTTCTTGCTGATGGAGCTCACAAAATTCTTGTGCTTGGGTAATGAGGTGAATGATGATACAATTATGTTATAAATGGTGATATTAGGTGGGTTCTGAACCACCGAATCAATAAAACAAAAACCTAGTTATATTGGTAGGAAACTCTACAAGCTACCGAGTCTTGAAAATATAGAAATATTTAGAAAACAATTGAAAAAATATTTAGTTGATAAAACTTTTTATAGTGTACAAGAGTTCATTTCATATCAAAACAAGCCTCACCTCAACTAATTGATATATTAATTATGGGAACTAGATACAGTACAGTCTCTATAATCCGGCCGTGCGCCAGTACGGCACGTCCAGCAGTAATCCGGCACTGTTCGGGCGCCGGCGATCGGGTCAATGCCCTTTGTTTTCATGTCTCTGCAGATGGTTTTACTATAATTTTCAATTGGTAATCTTACTGTATCCATTTTATTGTTGCTTTTATAATTTCATAATTCTACAGTACTGTTGCATTGTAGAGTACAGTACTGTACTGTTCTACTATATTTACTTTAACGTGTTTTTATTGAATTTCAACTTACATTTGTATGTGTTTTGAACGTTTATTACCCATACATCCACTAATCCGGCAATTTCGGTAATCCGACAACACCAATCCCGATATAGTGCCGGATTAGCGAGATTGCACTGTATTATAATTGTTGATCTGGCTTATCTTACACTCCTTAACTGGAGTCTCCAATACGTAATCTACAAAACAACTGTTGTATCCTAGTAATTATGTTTGTTTTTATTGTTATTATTTATTTGTATTTTTGTTAAACATCATTTTTATTGTTGTTTGTGTTTGTGTTGGTTGCAGTGGTTGGCTGTAGTGACGTGTGCGATAATCTACAACCTGATATTTGTGATCGGTCGATCGGTGTTCTGGGAGCTGAACAACGCAGTGCCTGTTATTTGGTTTATTTTCGATTATTCCTGCGACACCATCTATGTGGTCGACACGCTCATTCATGCTCACGAAGGTAAGGTAGACATTTTGAAATTTATCAAATTTTATATTCATTTCTGTCGCCAACAAAGTGTTTTGTATAGTGTTACATTCACTCGGTAGGCTTGTTGACTTGTACTCACCAAAATAATAGGAGAACAGAAGGAATATGCTGTACTGCAACATCTTAGTGGATTGGTGAAAGTGATAGCCGTGAGCCGTAGCAGGTATCTGTTCAATCAGATACAGATAATCTCCTGGGCACTCTTTGTAAGGGTGACCGATTAGATTGGCCAGTAAAAAAGACACTATTCTCTGCTGTAAAATCACTACCCGGTGGTTCGGAACCTACCTAAAACTGTAGGTCCAGCTCATCAATCACCATCATCCAACAAATTACTTACGCACAGGTCTCAGACCTATGTGGGCTTCATCCTCCAAAAAATCTTATTCCTCTCAACGGAAGAAATAAAAAAGTTCATACGAATATAGGTATGGAAACTCTACGTTACATAAGTAAAGATGGCTAAAGTTGGCAGTTATCACTTTCAATTTGCACAATCTAAAATCTCTAGGGCCTAGGGTGATATAATTGTAAGTCGGTACGAAAAATAAGCTGAAAAAAAGTATAAAAAAGTTGAAACTTTTTCAACTACAGTAATGATTGAGATATTCAACAAAATAATGTACAGGAGGCCCAAAAAAACTTTTTTTCAAGTTTGATGTGGATGACCTTGACACAGGGTTTTGGTCATAATTTTTTTTTTCTAATTTTTTTTATTGGATATTATTAAAGTATTGAAATGTTATCTATTGCCATGAGAGATTTTTTTTCCATCAATTATTTCATGGAATATGAGGGTTAAAAGTTGAAATTTTTTGGTTTTTGGGTGCAATTAATCTCCCCTACAAATTATTTGAAACTTAATGAAAAACCAATTGTAATTGGTTACAATAATTTTTAAAAAACCAATTGCTGAATTGAAATAAAAAATGTGTCATTTTATTCCCCAAGGTGTCTTCCAGTAAAAAAGTATCAAATGTTCAAAATAACTCGTAGATAAGTTCAATTGCCCCCAAAACCCCAAAAAAATTGAACCTTGAACCTCTATATTTCGCAAAATAATTGATGAAAAATAAAATAATTTCATGGCAATAAATAACATTTCAATACTTTATTAATAATATCAAATACTAGAAGTTTAGAAAAAAATTATTACAAAAAACCCTGTGCACAGCCTTAATAGTACAGTAGAAACAATTAGTCTGGGCGCACGGCCGTTTGGTTGTCAGCCATGGCGAGAGGAGTGTTTATCGCTCATTTCTAAAAACATGTGGCCCATGCGACGCTGCAGATGTCTTCAAGGTCAACTAGTCAACTTTTAACAGGACGGCTAGTAGTGAAACCAGAGTCACGCGCCCAGACTAATTGTTCCTACTGTACATCAAACCTGTTTTCTCTGTCAAAACTTGTGGGAAATTCAGTTCTGAACAAAATTTCATATAGGTAGCCAAACTGTAATAGCCAAAAGAATTTGGATTTTGTAATGAATTCAACCACATAAAATTAGCAAGCTAAAATAAAGTACAGTAGAAACGATAAGTCTGGGCGCGTGGCTCTGGTTTCACTACTATTTGTCCTGTAAAAGTTGACTAGTTGACCTTGAAGACATCTGCAGCGTCTCACAGGCCAAATGTTTTTAGAAATGAGCGATAAACACTCCCCTCTCCACCCCGCGCAATGGCTGACTACCAAACGGCCACGCGCCCAGACTAATTGTTTCTACTGTATCTGAAATTTTATTGTTTTGATACTATAAAAGCAGAATTAATGGAATCTGGTTTTATGCTATGAGTTTATTCCACCAAGGATAAATTATATAAGAGTAGATTGCATAAATAGTCCATCATTCTTTCTCTAAAATTCAATTTTATACTATTTTTGTCGAAAAAATAAAGGCTTTTTGCGCAACTGACCAAGTCAGTTCACTTCAAAGCTAAAATACGTGGTTCTTGGGCTATTTTTGAATATCTCAAAATTTACTGTAGTTAAGGACTTCTAATTTGTTTTATTCAATTTTTCAGTTTATTTTACATGAAATTTTACGAATTTAAAAGTAAAATGAAGGCTTGAGTAAGTAAATTGATCTATGGTGATATCAGCTAGCTTCCGCCACATTTAATTCAATAACGAAACATTTCATATCTGATTTCTCAGCTCATTTTAAATGAAATCTTACCAATTTACAAGTAAAATGGAGGCAATAAAAGTATCTGAATAAATAGATTAATATAATAATAATAAAAATCTTTATTTCCGCAAATACAAACAAGCAAAAAAATACACAGGGAAAAAATTATACATGATAAAAAATAATAATAATTATAAAACAATCAATTATTAGGAGAGAAACCAAGAAGTTACAAAGAAAAAAATACTTAGTTCAACTTAACTATCATGTACAAGAAATAAAATGTTACAAAAAAATGATGATTAATTGATGGTGATGTCTGCTAGCTTCCGCCACATTCAATTCTATAACGAAACATTTCATATTTGATTTCTCGCTTATTTTGAACGAAATCTCACCAATTTACAAGTAAAATGGAAACAATGAAGGTCTCTGAATGAGTAAATTAATTATTGGTGATGTCTGCTACCTTCTGCCATCTTTAATTCTGTAACAAAACGTTTCCGGACTTATGTTTATATGATCTCTGCATTATTCCAGAGAATAGCCTACAAGCCTAACATCATTTTCAACTCTAGCTAGATGAATTACCGAATAACCTTTATTTCAAGTACAAACTTTAGGCTTATGCTCACTCTTCCTCACTCTCAATCGCTCTCTATTTCCTTCTCTCTCTCATCCCTCTCTCTTTTTCCATCCCTCCTCCCCCCCTCACTCACACTCTTTCTCACTAACTCACTCTCTTGTTCACTATTTCTCACTCCCTCTTTTTTCTCCATGAATAAAGAAAGATAATCTAATCTCTCTCACTCACTCTCTTTCTCTCTCTCACACACATACCAGACGCTGGACACAGAAAAGGAGAAAGGAAGCCATGTAAATAATGTAATATTATACGGATGGTGGGTAAAGAGTTTCAGTTTCAGTTAGCAGGAGATAAATCCACAGATTGTTGAGTGAAATGTCTGACCGGCTACCAAAACACAAAACCCGAAATTTGATAGAAGTTTGCCAAATAATACTACTGAGGTAACCGAGAATACCTTTTCCCACTGTTTACCTTCAACATTCACTATTTTACACTGTAAATCTCCTTCACTTTCTATTTATCTATCTTTCTCACATACACTTCTCTCTTTTCTGTCTTCCTCCTTCACCTTCTATTTATCTATCTTTCTCACACTGCTACCATTTCTGTATTTCTCTTTCTTCTTCTATTTATCTATCTTTCTCACACTGCTCACCTTTCTGTCGTTGTCTTTCACCTTCTATTCATCTTTCTTTCTCACATGTACTTCTTCCTTTTCTGCCATTCTCTTTCATTTTCTATTTATCTTTCTCCTTTCCTGCTATCTATCGTTCTGCTACCCTCTCTGTCTTTCTCCTTCGCCTTCTATTTTTTATTCTTTCTCTCTTCTTCACCTTTCTTCTCTCCACCTATCTATCTATATTCTCTACTTATGTCTATCTTTATCCTTTCTTTACCTATATCGTGATTATTCTCATTTCATAGTGTACCCTCATTTCTTCTCTATATTTCATACTCTATCCCCGACTTTCTCTTTCTATTGATTTCTCTTTTCACATCCTGCTATTTCTGATATTCTCAATCTATCTTTTTCTCTTTCTTATATCGTTCTCTTTTCTCTCTTATTCTTCTTTCCTCTTCTATTACTTATTTTTCTTCACTCTCTTATCTCTTATTTTTCGTCTCTCTCCCTTTTCTCTATTCTCTCTCGCTTTCTCTCTCTCTCTCTCTCTCTCTCTCTCTCTTCTCTCCTCAGTGTCTTCTCTTCTCTGTCTCTCTCAAAAGAAATCTGTTCAAGTACCTACTTGAGGGTGACTAAATGACTGTCCTATTGGTTGTGCTTTGATTGAGATTCCCATTCATTTTCTTTCTTTAATAATTAGTATTCTTGTTCTTTCTTTATTCATATGTTTTTCTCCCTTTTCTAATTCTTTCTTCCAATTTGTTTCTACTCAATTCATCTGGACACTTTCTACTAATTTAATTACTTGCTCCTTGCTATTGCGCCCTTTGATGCTTTTAATCTCATCAATCTCAACTTCATCATCATTCTCTTTTCTTTTTTTTTCTTTTCTATTTCATAAGTCCATTGTACAATTTGTTTCCCAGTTATTCATTTTTATTTTTACTTCTTTTTTTGCTACATACATTTCATGAGTTATGTTTTATCATTAGCAAATATATATATTTTTTTCTTTTAATTAATCTTTTTAGTTTATTTCAACTATAATTACTTAATGTAATGTAATATTTTATATTTTAGGATATATTTATTAGTGTTTGCCATAGGTCTTACTAGACCTGGCAACGTAAGATGTTATAAATAAATATCAAATATCAAATATCTCTTCTCCCTCTTTTCTGTCTCTCTCTTCTCTTCTCTCGTCTCCAAACTCACTCTTTCTCTCTCTGATTATCTCTCTCTGATTTTGCTATATTCCTCTCTCTTTCTATATTCCGCTCTTTTCTCTATTCCTTCCCTCCCATTTTCAATTTCTCCTAACTCTTCTCATTATCTTATTTTTCTTATTCTTTTACCGTCATCTATTCTATTTTGCCTTGACTTTGTAAATCATCTTCCTTTTCGCTTCTTTATCTCCTGATTCTTCTTCTGCCTCTACACCGTTATTTAAACTTTCGCTTCTTTTTCGTCTTCTTTTTCTCCATCTCCTTCTTCTTCTTCATCCCCTTCTTCTTCTTCTTCTTCACATCTGTCTCGACTTGTAATTCTACCGCCTTCTTTTTCTCTGTTTCTTCTTCTTCTTTGTCACTCTTATCTCGCTATTTTCCCTTCTCCCTTCTCTCTCACACTCTCTAGCTATTTTTCTTCTTCTTTCTCAATCTCTTCCCCTCTTGTCTCGCTATTTTCCCTTCTCCTCCCTTCCCTCACACTGTCATTCTCTCTTTCTTATCTTGTTCTCTTTTTTCTCTTCTATTCTTTGTTTTTCTTCTCTCTCTTCTATTATTTCTTTTTCTCCTCTCTCCTATCTCTAATTTGTCTTTTCTCTCTCTCTTTTGCTACTCTATCTCTTTCTCTTCCCTTTCTTCTCTGTCTGTCTCCTTCTTTCTCTCTCTCCCTCCCACACACTCGCAGCCACTCTAGCTAATATTTTCGGTTGCAGTTCAAATTTCCAGGGTTGTTGATTTGAGCGCGAGTAGAAAGCGGTTAACGTGAAATTCGATCTCGAAACGGAGCGCCTGATTTCACTTCACGTAAAAGGACTGGCTCCCAACCATTTGGCGCAACCCGCTCCCCGCCTGCTCTCATCATCTCGAAGATTGCGTAATTTCGAGAAAGGCCCCGGCGCGAAACACGAGAAGCGCCATTCATGATTTTAGCAGCATTTCGATCAATTAGTCTGAATGGTTAATTAATCAAAAGGGTTCGTGATTTCACAAATTTTCTAATTAAATAATGAATAATGTGATCGATATTGCACGTTAACCTGAAATTCGGAAAATGGAGTTGGATTTGAAACAAAGAGTATTTTTTAAATTCACTGTTGATATGTGTGGGTGAGGCTTTGGTTGAAAATGATGATTATTTTTCAAAGAATTTGAAATCAGTGACAGTTGATATTTATTGTACGAGGAGGTTGTCAAGGTGGTGGATGAGGTTTGTGATGAAGAGGTTGAGGAAGAGGAGGTGGTGTAGAGACTTGAGGTTTTACAACTACATTCACTGAAAACCGTGAGGAACTAGTTTCTGTTGTTACAACATTATCAATCTCAAATTACAACTAAAATACAGTGTAGCTTAATATATACTTAACTCAGAATGATACTGAGGGTGAGGTGAAAGTGGGTTGACCTTCATTGAAAGTCTGTGATTGGCTGAAGGCTATAACAAGTCACGCCCACTGGTGGGAGGAGCATCAAGGAGTAATCAGTGTCAAATAAAGAAAGTAACAAATAAGAACATTACACAAGTAGGCTAGAAATGAACAATTAAAGAATTAAAATAGAATAAAAAGTAAAGCTAAATGAAATGGAGTCAAGGTCAACTGAGAAAAACAGGAAAGTAACGTTATTAAGGAGTAGGCCAGAATTATGATGAAACCAAGTTGGTTGTATTGAAATAAATTTGATTTCATTTAGATTAATTTTATTTTAATTTTTTTAATTGTGCAATTTTAGCCTACATGTGTATTGTTCTTGTTTGTTACCTACTTGATTTTGATACTTATTATTCCTTGATGCTCCTCCCACCAGTGGGCGTGACTTGCTACAGCCTTTAGCCAATCACAGACCTTCAATGAAGGTCAACCTATGAGAGGCACTTTCATTCTCAGTCAGTAGTATCATTCTGTGTTGAGTGTGTATTAAGCTGCACTGTATTTTTATTTTAGTTTGTTTGAGATTGATAATGGTGTAACAACCAAAACTAATTTCTCACGGTTTTAATTAATGTAGTTGTGACAACTTCAAGTCTTATCATTCATCTATTTATTTGCGTTTGAGCCGCTAGGCGGATGCTCGATGTGCAGACTTTCTTAACTTTTATTCAGGTCTTTACAACAATAACTCTATAATTGTAAAAATAATTGATGAAGTTAATTCAATAAATATTTTTTTGAACGTAGAAAAACGATTGGAACGACCCAGTAATAAGTCGTGAGAATAATTTTTAAAAATCTTGTAGCAGTTGATGTAAGAATGATCGTGGAAAAGATCTCTTGAAAAGCTCCTTTGTAATAAAGATTATATATTGTTGGAATGGCATAGTAATAATTATGTAATGAGAACAATAAGAAAAGATAATGTAAAAGTTTATGTGAAAATGATCTTGTGAAAGATCTCTTGTAACGTATCATGGAAGTAAAGATTATTCTAATACAGTAGCATGGAGAAATGAATGATATGAATGAGATATGAATCAACCCGGAAAAAATAAAAGCAACATGAAAATATTATGTTAGTCATAGATGGGAACAATTCGCTTTCATGGCCTTCAAAAGAGTCAATATTTCCATTGAAACAAGGAAGAGGGGAAGAGGGGATGAAGAGGAATGACTACTTAGTCAATAGTTATCACCATCAGACTCAAATAAAAACGTCCAACTGTTTGCGAAGAACGAACATTCGTTCCCAATTTTATCACCGTTTTCCCTTCCCATCGTTTATCAACTAACTTTCCTCGTGAGTTTTGAGTGTTATTGGCATTTGAGAATGCTTTTTGTATTGAAGGGAAATGAAAGGTTCGAATGAGTTAGGAAATACAACCTCCGGAACTTTTCAACTGTGACCAAAATATTGATACTGTATTTATAATAAACATTTTATAAGAAGACTCTTTTAGAGACAAGGATTACTGTTGCTTGGATGGATGATGCTAAAAGTCACAAGCCAAAGCAGCGCATATGTTCTGTATCAATATTGCAGCTTCTAATTCCCTTTTTGGAAATGCATTTGTATTGGTGAAATCTATAGGCTATAAATCTATCTAAAAAGACCCGTGAGGCGTAGCAGGTATCTGTTCAGATAGAGATAAGCTGCGTTCTCCTAGGCACTCTATGTAAGGGTGACCGATTAGATTGGCCTGCAAAAAAGACACTGTTCTCTGCTGAAAAATCACTTCACGGTGATTCGGAACCCACCTAAAACTGAAGGTCCAACTCATGAATCACCATCAGGGAACTGTGAGCCGTAGCAGGTATCTGTTCAATCAGATAGAGATAAGCTGCGTTCTCCTAGGCAGTCTTTGTAAGGGTGACCTATTAGATTGGCCAGCAAAAAAGATACTGTTCTCTGCTGTAAAATAACTTCCCGGTGATTCGGAACCCACCTAAAACTGTAGGTCCAACTCATGAATCACCATCAGGGAAGTGTGAGCCGCAGCAGGTATCTGTTCAATCAGATAGAGATAAGCTGCGTTCTCCTAGGCAGTCTTTGTAAGGGTGACCTATTAGATTGGCCAGCAAAAAAGACACTTTTCTCTGCTGAAAATCACTTCCCGGTGGTTCGGAACCCACCTAATACTGTAGATCCAACTCATGAATCACCATCATCCACTTCATTACCCACGCACAGGTCTCAGACCTATGTGGGCTTCATCCTTCGAAAAAAGAAAATATATCACATGTTCAATTTAAGCATACCGTGGGATGTTTACTCTGAACTCAATTTCGTTATCCCATTTCTTATTGCTATTTACTTATTTTAAATTTAATGTCTAATTTAAGCATTTTTGTAAAATGGGTTACATGCAGGATACTCCTAGAGCAGCAGATACATGATGAATCACCATGATACACTGATATGTCACAAGTTAAAGCAACAGATTTCGTATGTATCAATATTGCAGCTGCTAATTACTCAGCGTCGAAAAACACAGCTTCTCTTTTCAAACGAAAGAACTGTGTGGCTAGCAACACTGCATTTTCACTAGCCTTTCCCAATTTCGTAATTTTTTGACCGCTAAAAGTGAAACTCCAGGCTATATTCCCAGGTAAGACCGGGTAAAATGCTAGTACATAATACATTTTCTTTTTTTACATCTGCAATACTATATATCTAATTTCCCAACTAGGTGCATGAAAAATGGGATTTATACGGTCAGTTGCACGAAAGGCAATTAAATAAGGACTTTAATTTCAGTTAACTAACCTTCGTAAGTGTAACAGGTTTAGTTAATTTTCGTTAACCGAACGGGCACAATCTGGCCCGTTATTTTGATCAACAGCTGATTATGAATTTGATAAAAAAGATAAATTAGAATTATTTCATTGTGAATTATTTGAATCATTACTCCACTATCTCAGTATTCTTAGATTCAATGAATTTTGAAAGGTTTTTGACACCTACGACCTAATTTGCAGTACCGTGTTCTGGAACAATAAACATAACCTATAAAATGTAATGGGCATTAGTGAGATTTAATCATCGGTGATCGGGCGGTTAAATATCTTTTACGCCGGTTAACCTAATCAGGGGTATCGCTTGTAATTGTACTTTGTGCAACTAAATTCTCTCAATTAAGTTTAATTTCCGTAGAATGACGTCATTCTACGGGGATTAAATTTAATTTGCTTTTAATTTGATCAACAGCTGATTATGAAGTTGAGGAAAAAGGTGAATTAGAATCATTTCATTGTGAATTATTTGAATTATTATTCAACTATCTCAATATTATTATATTCTTATTAGATTCTATTCATTTTGAAAGATTTTTAACACCTACGAGCTAATTTGCAGTTCCGTGTTCTGGTACAATAAACATAACTTATAAAATGTAACTTAACGGACATTAGTTTAATCATCGATGATTGGGCGGTTTAATATCTTTTACGCCGGTTAACCTAATCGGCGTTATCGCTTGTAATTGTCCTTTTTGCAACTAAATTCTCTCAATTAATGCCCGGTTTCTGAGTCGTTGATTAAGTTTAATGGATCATTAACTCACAGCTGGAGCAATGTTAACCCATTCGTCATTCTACGGATATTAAACTTATGCCCGGTTTCTGCGTCGTTCATTAAGTTTAATGGATCATTAACTCACAGCTGGAGCAATGTTAACCCATGGGTCTACCATGGGTATAGACTCAGAAACCGGGCATAAGTTTAATATCCATAGAATGACGTCATTCTACTGGGATTAAATTTAATTGGCTTTTATGTAACCGGCCGATACTCTTTGTATGCTGGACCCTAGTGCATGATGAAAACGATAATATGCAGCTTGTAGTGAGTCGGACTACTGAGTAAAGATTCTATGGTAGCAAAAGCAATCAATTCATCTCAGGATAGAGTGGCCGGTCGCTGGGCTCGCCCCTACAGTCAGCTGATGATTGATTATTCAGTCTCGAATACAAGGTGGAATCACGTTGTCAGGTATGATAGATCGGATTAGATGTTGTCCTGCCTCTGAATTTTGCAACAGAAAAACAGTCAATTACGTATCATTTCGCGACGCAACACTTTCAACGTACCCCGGATAGTCATCGACTTATGAATTTGTCATATACCTATTAATTCATCATAGACATCGCTATGACGTCATAGACCTTTGAACTGTTTGTCATTCACCTATGAATTTGTCATAGACCTTTGAACTATTTGTTATACACCTATGAATTTTTCATAGACATTTCTATGACGTAATAGATTTTACTACATGTGAAATTATTCTCCTTTCGCAATGTTGAATTAGGACAGAAAATCATGACATGAAACATTGCTACAAAATTATCCACAAGAAAAACATTCTTCTATCTGCCGCTACTTTATAAAGTAGACATAATAGGTTAGAACGCGATGTCAATACGGCTTGCTTTATTTCATGGATTATCAATGCAGTGTTGAAATGAAGTTATTTGAACACTACTGTCACTTTTCAGTACAGGAGTCAGACCTATCAGAACTCAGGATTTCTTCAAAACCGGTTTGAAATGAATATTATGCAATAGTCACTTCATCTGATACAAACATTTTGAAATGAATTGAATTTCAATTCACAACCAAACAACAAACACGCATTATAAAGCTGCGTCTCCACCAACCGTACATGCTCGGCGAACAGAGTTCGCTGGAATTATCTGATGTCGCCGAACATTGCTTGGTGTTGGTTTGGTGTGGACGCCTTCTCGAACATTATGATCGGTGTGGTGGGAGTAGTGGCGGGAACCTGTTGTTGGTCGTCACTGTTCGCTCACAGACCGAACATTTCAATTGAAGTCACGAATGTGTTCGGTGACCCATATGTTTAATGTTTGTTCGTTTTTTATATTCGCCAAGAATGTTCGGTTGGTGGAGACGCGGCTTTTAAAAACGTGTAGCTTTTAAAAACTACAAGTATAATTAATTAGAACACGAGTCCTAACACGATTAAATTAATTACGAAACTTACCCACACTAACAGAACCTATTTTGCGTATTTTGCCTATAAGCCACTTGTAAGATGTCATTCGTTTCACTTGTGTCCTAATCAATTTCACTTGCAGCTTAAAAGCCGTCAAAATACCATAGTTGCATAAATTACCATTTATTTTGAGCAAAAAAAAAAAAAACTGAAACATGACATGAAAGGCATGAACCATTTAACAACATTAACTAGGTCCTTCTTTAATAACAAATACCTTTTTAATTTGTAATGACACTTGACTGAATGTTGAACTAGTGGACATGGCAGAATGCATTGATTGATTCATTCATCTTGATGAAGAGCACAATGCATCTGATGAACCAAGAAAGGGGTTGTTGATTTGTGTCATTGAAGCATGTAACGACACATATTCTCAGTCGCCGAGAACGGAACGGAAACTGAAATTTGAGGCCCGATTGCAAAAAAAAAAATAATTTTTAGTCTAATGGCAGTGAAGAACGTAATTTCACTATAAATAGCTAGAAAAATAATTAACATAATGAAAATTGAATTGGTGAAAAAGAAAGTTCAAAGACAATAGGTTTAAAGCCTCATTTTGACTCAGAACTAACTTTGCAACATTGCTGCCAACATGTTCCCAACTTGTTGCCGACATGACATGACACTGCAAGTGTGCTAAGTAACTCGACATGACACACGATTTACAAGCTGCCTGAAAATAGCTATTTGTGTAACTAGAGTGCAAAATAGCGTTTTTCTGCATCGAGAGAAACAGTTTTTTTCACGAGCCAAAGGTGAGTGAAAAAAGTTTCTCGAGTGCAGAAACAATACTTTGCGCTCGTATTACACATTAATTTTTTCCTACAGTAATGTATAAAGTCATTTAAACAGGACATACATAACCTCACAATTCCTCACATAACCTATCTTTGAAACAAATCGATTTCAACAACAACTACAACAACTATTTCGCAGCTGAAGCAGAGTAGCCAACCTATTTTTGAATTCAGAATAGGGAACCTGCGTATTACATGCTCACTATTTTGTGTTGTTAGGTTGCAAATCTGGAGTGCGGAAAAGTACTTTTCCGCACTGGAATTTACTTTCCCGCACTGGTGCAGGAATAGACTATTTTGCGTGCTACATTCAGTGCAAAAATAGGCACTTTTACGGGTCACTGTAGGAAAAAACTATTTCCATTCTGCAACATTTCCAACGCAGATTCCAATCTAGATTCACATTATGTAATTTGTATGATATTTTTCTTCACTACAAATTATATTTTCTTTTCTGATAAATGTAATTAAAACTAGTCTTGAAGACTAACCATTCACTTTATAAATTTAATTTATTGATTCAGTTCATCCATTGATGACTGAAGTAGTTCTAGACACAACAGAAATAAAAATCATAAAATTTAGGATATTTGAACGTTTTGAAATGCTATTTTACTTCTTCTCCTGAGTACTTAGCAACTTGAATTTTTTCATAGCATAAAATTTAATAACTTCATCAATTATTTTAATTTCATCAATTATTCAGCTTTAAAATTGGAATCGTTTATAGAAACCTTAATTTTCATGGGGGAAGAAAAAATGAGCTGTTATGGAATCAACAGAACTAGTAGGACATGATATCATTTAAAAAATTCAAATATCTCAAATTTCAAATCTTTTCCACTTTGTACTGGATAAAGAAAGATGAAAGAGCTCAGTTCCGTGGATAAAGTCAACTCGCCAACATTGTGTCAACATTGACATTGTCATGCATTTATGTTGAATGTTTGCAGCAATAAAGGAAAATCGTGAATCTTAAATTGAACTGTCATTGCGCGTGCGCGCAAAAGGTGGCCAGCAAAGTTGCACCACGAATTGGTTTTCAACAAATTTTGCTGCAAACTTGTTGAAAAATTTTTGAGCATTTCCACTCGAAGAATTGTTCGCAACATGTTGGCAGCATGTTTTCAACAAATTTTGTTCGAGTGGAAATGGGGCTTAATAGTTATGAATGACGTATTTCAAGAGAAGAGAGAAGAAATATTTTACGAATAAATGGATCAAGATAAGAAGGAAGTTGAGATAAAAAATGAAAGAAAAAATAATAATAATATCGTGTGACCTGGCTGGCTCAGGTCTGGTGTCAGAGTTATCAGGTCGCACCTGAATAAGTTCAGGGCCTCTGACGTGACTTAACGACTGTTTTTTAGGCAGCCGGGACCGACAGCTTAACGTGTCCTCCGAAACACGAAAAATGAAAGGAAAAATATGGAGTTACACATATAAGAAGAATTTTGAGAGCCAGGTAAGCAAAAAATGGAATCTCACCAATCCCACTCCAAGTATATTCGCCATTGTATTTTTGAAATCTAGCAATACTTTCTACATAAATGCAAATAAATAATGAATGTAGAAGAAAAATGGTGTTGCAAATGTTGAGTCCAATTTATTAGGATAAATACATTTCTTTTGAACTTTTCCAAATGTAAAACGTCAGCCACATGCCACCTTGTTATGTAAAAATGTTTATCGCGAACGTGACTACTTCAAAGTGGGGCAATGTTAGGGGAATACTTCGTAATTGCACACAGCTACATTATTTTTTCTCTCTACAAAATTGGGAGAGAGAGGATGCTGTTGAAAGGGAATAAAAAATGAAGGAGATTTAACTTTTTGAGCTTTTCTTATCTATCTCTTCTTTGCGTTCTTCTAGTTCTTCTAATTCTTCTTCTTATCGTCCTCCTCCACCTCATCCTCCTTGTCATCCTCCTCCAACAACTTCTCCTTCACCCCCTACTCCTCCACTTCATCCACCTTCTCATCCAACACTTCCTCCTCCTCTTCCATTTATTTCTTATTCTTCTACTTCTGTTTCTTCTTATTCTTTTTTCTCCTCCATTTTCTTCTTATTCCTTTTTCTCCACAACTTTATTCTCTCCTTCATCTTCCTCTCCTTCTTCACCTCCACCGTCTTATCCTTCTTCTTCATAATCTTATTCGTGGCCTCTCCATCATCTCATATTCTTCTCCTTCCTCGTCTTCTACATTATCTTCATCTCCTTTTCTCTATCCTTCTTCTTCTTCTTCTTCTTCATCTTTTACTCCTTCTTCATCTTTTACTCCTTCATTCTCAGTTTCCATCATCATCTTTTTTTCTTGATCTTCTTCATATTACATTAATGTTGTTTTTCTCAGCTTTTATTCATCCTTTACTACTCTTACGTTTTCTTCTTTTTCCTTTTCTGCTTCTTCTTCGTCTTCATCACCATCCTCGTCTTCTTTATATTCTTTTTCCGTCTTCTTCCTCTCGTTCCTCCTCTTCTTTCGTCTTTTTCTTGTTCTTCTTACCTTTTTTCTCGTTCTTCTGCTTCTCTCTACAAGATTGAAACGAGTGGATGCTATTGAAAGAGAATGGAAAATGAAGGAAACCAAAAATGTAATTTTTCGAACTTTCCTAATCTCTTTCTTCCTCTTGTTGTTCTTCATCTTCTCGTCCTTCTTCCTCTTGTTCTTCTTCGTCTTTTTCTTCTTCTGCTTCTGTTTCTTCTTCTTCCGATTCTTTTTCTTTTTCATTGTCTTCTTTCCTCTTCTTCTCGTTATACTTCCTGTTTTTTGCACTCTTTAATTTCTCTCTACAAGATTGAAATCAGAGGATATTTTTGAAAGGGAATAAAAAATGAAGAAAAGCAAAAACATAATTTTTTGAGCTTTTCTTATCTGTTTGTTCTCCTTGTTCTTCTCTTTCTTCTCGCTCTTGTCCTACCCCTTCTTCTTATTTTCAACTTCTCGTTCTCCTCATCCTCCTCTTTCTTCTCCTGCTCCTCCTCCTCCTCTTTCTCATCTTCCTCCAATTCCTCCCTCCTCCTCCTCCTCCTCTTCTTCCTCATTTTCCTCCTCCTCCTCCTCCTCATCCTCGTCCTCCTCCTCATCCTCTTTCTCATCTTCCTCCAATTCCTCCCTCCTACTCCTCATCCCCCTCCTCCTCCTCCCCCTCCTCATTCACCACCTCCTTCTCCTCCTCCTCCTACTCACCCTTCTCCTCTTCCTCCTCCTCCTCCTCCTTCTTCTTCTCCTTATCCTCCTCCTCCTTCTTCTTCTCCTTATCCTCCTCCTTCTCCTCCTCCTCCTCCTCCCCCTTCTCCGCCTCCTCCCTTTCTTCTCCTTCTCCTCCTCTTCCTCATCTTTCTCCTCCTCCTCCTCCTACTCACTCCTCCTCCTCCTCCTCCCTCCTCCTACTCCCCCTTCTCCTCCTCCTCTTCCTTCTTCTCCTTCTCCTTCTCCTCCTCCCACCCCTTCTCCTCCTTTTCCCTTTCTTCTCCTCCTCCTTCTGCTCCTCTTCCTCATCGTCCTCCTCCTCCCGCCTTCTCCTCCTCCTCCCTCCTTCTCCTCCTCTCTTCTCCACCTCCTCCTCCCTCCTCCTTCTTTTCCTTCCCCTCCTCCTCTTCCACCTCCTCCTTCTCCTACTCCTCCTCTTTCTCCTCCTCCTCCTCCTTCTCTTTCTCTTTCTCGTTCCAAGGTCAAGAAGAATAAACAGAAAGAAAGTTCAAAAAAAAAATTTTTTGGTACTCATTTTTCATTCCCTTTCAAGAATATCTGTTTCTTTCTCTCGTTCTTCTTGTTCGTCTCCTCCATCTTATTTTCAACTTTTTCTCCTTCTCCTCCTCATTCTCCTCGTTCTTCTTCTACTTGTTCTTCTTACTCAAGCCTGAGACGACTGAATTAAATAGTGAAAGCTTTGGCTGTGAAGTCGACATGCAAGGCGCGTTTGGAAACAGAGTTGACGTCGGTTGTCATGACAACCAGATAAAAATTGTCAGCACTGGAGCGGCAATGATGAGAAGGCAAATTGCCAGCTGAATACGTTATCACTGTCGTTTACATTCTAAGATGAATTCTCTCTTTCACTCTCTCCTTTCATTTACTTACTCTCTCTCCTTTCTCTCACTCACGATTTACGATAAACTTATGAGTTATGAGATTTACATGAAAATTCTAAAATAGACAGCAATAATCATGGAGTTATTTTTCTCACTCTCGTTCTCTCTTTCTACCTCCATTCATTCGCTCTCTCTCTCTCTCTCTCTCTCTCTCTCTCTCTCTCTCTCTCTCTCTCTCTCTCTCTCTCTCTACCTATCTATTTCTCTCTCCTTTACTTGCTCTTTGTCACTCACGATTCAAGATAAACTTATGAGATTTACATGAATGCAGAATTTGTTACGATGAAAACTCAAAAATAGACTTTGCAATAAGCAAAGTAGGAGGTACTTTCTCTTATAAAGTTCCTTCATTTTTGTGTTCTGAATCATGTATATTATTCCCAACATAGCTGATTATTATTTATAAATTATTTTATTATTTGATAGTATGAACTCTATTCTTATATAATACTTGAAATACATTACATTATAATACATCATCCGTGATAAAAAAAAGAAAATACTAGATATTGATTAGTATCTAAGTTTTCAAATTAAATTTTTATGTTGCAATTAAAAAATGATCGCCAATACAAATTAGCTTTTGTCAGATCAGATCAATTGGTTCATATTGGAGATAAATCATAAACGTACAGCTTTTATTAGTGAGGATACCGTTAGCCTGAGTTTCCTAGGATTGTATTTGGACTAAATTGACATATTGAGATATCAACGAAAAAATATTTTAGGGGGAAACCATCTATAAAAAAGTTCTTTACTATCTCACCTCCTATGAAACAGCCTTTTTTTATTTTTGTTTGAAAATTTCCCCTTTTCCCACCTTGGCTCGCGGCTAGTTGAAACTTCAAGTTTAAGTGATGATAAAGCATTTAAAAATTAAAATTGAAAGTCTTAAACTTCAAATTAAAGTTATAATCAAGTTTTGTAGTAGCTACTTGTAGTAATTAATGTATTCATAAAAGAGTAGTGGAATACATAGTATCTTGTTAACGGACGAGAATGAACACAAAATATAGATATTATACAATTGGCTAAAATTACTAAGGAAAAAATTTATATGTGAAACAATTTTAGAATAAAAAATAAAAACTGACACGGTATTTCTGATTAATATAAATGATTTTCACTCACCTTTATACTAATGATACTGGCGGGGTGCATTTCACTTCCAAAGAGAAGCTTCATCAGACTTCATCAGAGGCTGACGAAGCTTCTCTTTAGAAGTGAAATGCATCCCTCCAGTATATCCAGTATAAGTGAGTGAAAATCATATATTAAATAGAAATACAGAGTCAGTTTTGATATTAGATTGTTCATCGAGTGTTTCGTCATGGAAAACATCACAGATTAGAAAAAACGTTGAAAAATTGGAAGTTGAACCGGAGGGAAAAGCTCCGACATTCGGAGTAAAATGGAACGATAACAGAAAAGTTGAATTCTCGAAAAAAATGAAACCTGGTGGGCGAATAAAAAAGACAAAAGTCCCATACATGAACCGAATTTACTTAGCATTTTCCACCTTGGGAGATTCACGACTGATGATGATGATGATTATGATGATAACAATAATAATAATAATAATAAAATAATAATATTTAATTCACATATTTACATTTCATACAACTAAAAAACTTGAAAATACAGCAGTGTTGATAAAAATTGGAAATGTGGAATCAGGTTCCGTACCCCAAGTAAAGCGAATGTGTAGAATTTACAGAAAAAATGAACTCTGAAACTTTGTCAATCTGTACTCATCCTGTTCTTTGCGGTGTTCCAACTATGTACATTTTCCTGTGCTAATTAGAGAACAGCAAATAGAGAAAATTAGGTCCCAGAATGCTTCAAAGTTGTGCATAACCTAACATTAGTTGTGCATTTTGAAGCATAAGTTTGTTAACAGTATTTCTCCATCGTTCAATGTAGGATTCGTTCCACTTCGTATCAGTGATAGACGAGCTAAATATTGAATTTCTGTGTGTCAAATGAATTGATACTGTACCATTTTCAAAAGTTCTATTTATAGTAATTAATTTACTTTTGTGATTGGAGTTTGTAATTTAGTTTGTTCTGACCAAACTGAGCGGGTCGCCCACTGTTCGCTCACGGGAATAAATGTTTCGTTATCAGGAAGTAATTTTTTTAATAGAATCTTTTTAAAATAAATTATTTACATGAAACACACATCGATGATTTCAAACTGGTGAATAAGCTTGAGTACGAGATTTCTTCCTCTTTTCTTTTCTTTTTTCATATCTTTTTCTTCCTTCTTCTCTAGCTTTTTTCTTCTTTTTTCCTCTCCACTTTCTTTTTTATTCGTCTCTTCTTTTCCTTTCTCCAAATATTATTTTCCTTTTCACTTTATTCACCTTTTTATCTTTTTTCTTTTCTTTCTTCATCTTTTTTTCTTTCCTTTTTTCAACTCATTTTTTCCTTCTCTTTCACTTTCACTACCTGTTATTTTTTCTGAACCGTTATCTTTCTGCCTGTTTCTTTTTATTTATCCATCTCTTTCTCTTAATTCTCCTTCCTTTCTCCTATTTTTACTTTTTCTCCTCTACTTTTCCCACTTTTTTTCTATACATATTTTCTTCTACCTGTTTTTTTATTTTTATTCTTTCCCTTTTCTGTAACTCACTCTCTACCTCCTACTTTCTCCAATTTTTTCTTTTGCTTCTCCATTTTCCTAGGCTCCATCTCTTTCTTCCACACACTTTTCATTTTCATTTGCTTCTCTCATTTATCCTTTTCTTTCTCCATCTTTCGTATATTATGTTCATTCTCTCCTTTGGTCAACTCTTCCTCTTCCTTCTTCTCCCGTTTCACCACCTCTTTCTCTTTCTTCTACGCCTTCCTCCATTTATTAGTTTCTTTCTCATTTTTTTCTCCTTCTCCATTATCCTCACATTTTTTACTTTCTTCTACATCTTTTCCCATTCACCTGCTCCTCTCATTTCTCCTTCTCTTATTCTACATCTTACTCTCCCTTCTCTTTCCTTTACCCGTTTATTTCTTCCATTTCTTCTACACATTCTCAATCTATTTATTTTCCGTCCTCTTATTTGCTTCCTCCATCTCTTACTCCTCCTTTTTCTTTCTTCATCTATTTCTTTTCTTCCATCTCATCCTCTTCCTCCATCTCTTCACCCTCCTCCTTCTTTCTCCAGCTGCTCCTTCACCAACCCTTCCACTACAATTTTCTCGATCTTCTACACTTTAATCTCTCCCCTCTCTTCCCATTCCTTTTCCCTTTATCGTCTCATTCCTCTTCTTCTGCCTTTCTTCCCCACCTCTTTCTGATTTTCCTCCTCTTCTTCCTCGCCCTTAATCATCTCGTTCCTCTTCTTTCACACCTCTTTCTGTTTTTCCTCCTCTTCTTCCTCCTCACCCTTTATCGTCTCATTCCTCTTCTTCTGCCTTTCTTCTTCACCTCTTTCTGTTTTTCCTCCTCTTCATCCTCGCCCTTTATCATCTCGTTCCTCTTCTTTCACACCTCTTTCTGTTTTCCTCCTCTTCTTTCTCCCCCTTCATCGTTTCGATCCTCTTCTTCTGTCTTTCTTCTTCACCTCTTTCTGTTTTTCCTCCTTTTCTTCCTCACCCTCTATCACCTCTTACCTCTTCTTTCACACCTCTTTCTGTTTTTCCTCCTCTTCTTCCTCGCCTTTTATCATCTCGTTCCTCTTCTTTCACACCTCTTTCTGTTTTTCCTCCTCTTCTTCCTTGCCTTTTATCATCTCGTTCCTCTTCTTTCACACCTCTTTCTGTTTTCCTCCTCTTCTTTCTCCCCCTTCATCGTTTCGTCCTCTTCTTCTGTCTTTCTTCTACACCTCTCTCTGTTTTTCCTCCTCTTCTTCCTCCCCCCTTTATCGTCTCATTCCTCTTCTTCTGTCTTTCTTCCTCACCTCTTTCTGTTTTCCTCCTCTTCTTCCTCACTCTTTATCATCTCTCACCTCTTCTGCTTCTCTACTCCGCATCCCTTCAGCGACAATAGAGATTTCTCCCTGATTAGAGTAGAAATACCGCTTGAAATTAATAGCTCGTCAGCTTCAAGAGTTCTGTGCTGTGAGACAGACGCTGTGCTCAGTGTGTTGTATATAATATATAGTTATACATATATATAGTATACACACACAAATAATGTATATATATAGTAGTATATGTACAGTCTTGTATGGTAGTAGGCAGTGGTAGTTTGCGACAATGGTCGTCCATCTTGCTTTCAGCAGTGTCCGGCCACCGTCACACAACTGGGCTCAGGCTACGACATGTCGCTGACTTATTATCGCCCCCTAAATACCTCCTCGTGTGACAGCAGGCTGTTGACGAGATCTGTGGAGCTCAAGCTAGACTTGAAAGCCCAAAAAGATAATATATTATCAGGATCGGGGGCGCTTTTTGGAGATCTCTTTAGCAGTAAGTGAGTGGGCCAACATTTCTGATTTCTGTTCACCTCCTTCTTTTCCTCTTCCTTTTTCATCTCCTTCATCTCTTTCTCTCCTTCCCTCTCCTCCTCTTTCTCCTTCATCTCCTTTTATTTTATTGAAAGGAAAAGATGGAGGAACACGAAGGAGAAACGGATAAGATGATGAAAAACAGTACAGATGAAAAAAGAGAAAAGTATAACAAAATATCATTTATTGAAAGAAAAAGATAGAGGAACACGAAGGAGAGACGGATGGGATGATGAAAAACAGTACAGATTAAATAAGAGAAAAGTATAACAAAATATCAGAAGGAATTAGAAGAAACGTTTTAATTTTGAAAAAAAAATGGAAAAGAAAGGAATGGGAAAGTTGTGGAAGGCAGAGAAGAGGAAGAAAATGAAGAGGAAGAAAATGAAGAAGAAAAAAGAAGACCAAAAAGAAGAAAGTGATAGCAAAAGAAGAAGGAGGTAGAGGAGGAGGAGAAGAAGGAGAAGGAAAAGGAGAAGAAGAAGAATAAGAGAGCAGACGAAAAAGGGGGCAGAAGGAAAAGGAGAAGGACGAGGAGAAGAAGGAGGACAAGAAGACAAAAGAGGAAGAAAAGAAGTAGAAAAAAATAAGAAGAAGAAAAAGGAGGTGGAGGAGGAGAAGGAGAAAGAGAAGAAGAGAAAGAAGATAAAAGAAGAAGTTGAAGAAAAATAAGAAGTAGAAGAAGATAGCAGAAGAAAAAGAAGGAGGAGGATGAGGACGAGGAGAAGAAGGAGGTGGAGGACGAGAAGGGGAAGGGGAATGAGAAGAAGAAGAATAGAGCAGATGAAAAAGATGAAGTAGAAGGAGGGGGAGGAGAAGAAGAAAAAGAAGGAGAAGATGAAGTAGAAGAAGAAGATAGGAAAAGAAAAAGAAGAGAGCAGAAGAAGAAGAAGAAGAAAACGAAAAAGAAGAAGAGAGCAAAAGAATTATTACCATACCAATATCTTTTTAATTGTTTTCGAATTTTTAAAAAAGAATAGAATTTTGATGTAGTGTAGTGAGCGCTATCTGCCAGCTGACCATCCATTCCATTTTTTCTTCATCGTAGGTGAGAAGTAAAATTTGTAGGTTAGAAGTCGATTTATATAAAGAAAGTAAAAATAGTTTTAACCTTAACGCTAATAGGTCAAATATACATTGAATTACATTGCAATGGTGCAAAAATTGAATAAGATGATTTTATGTTATTTTGATAAGCTAATGCTATACAGAAAGGTGAAGCTAAAATATGATAGACCACAATCTCAAGAACGGCTCTCTACCTAGATTGGCCAAGAACGGTTTGAGATACCGATTTTAAGAAAGACTTGACTTTTAAGTTAAGAAGATCTTTAAGTAAGGTTCATCAATTCGAACTGTAGTTGTAGTATTGATTATACTGGGTGAGTTTACTAGCTGACAAGTCAGGTAACAAGCCCACCCAGCTGTCCCCGTCATATTTATGTAGTAAAATTTTTATATTAGTGGAAATTAGTGTTGTTTAATACAAACTATCAGTGTTAAATTATTTATCAGTAGTCAGGCTTTTGTTGGAGAAGCTGGGTTGGCATTTAGTGTTGCAGCTGCTCGATGGCTAGTCACTTTGTGAACTTGTAGGTGTAAGTAAGACTTATTACCGCTAAGTATGACTTATCTAAGTCTTTCTTTGATAAGAACCGTTCATAAATACGGCCTTTGATGTCAGTATCTTTTTTGACATTTCTTTCGTTTATTTTTTTTATTTTTTTGAGGATGAAGCCCACTCCGATTCAAACATGGTTGCATACTGGAATTTTATTTAATCGAAATTTTCTGAATATAGGACATTTCTCCATAACCTTAGATATTATTTTAGATCAGAGAGAACTTGGATGCAAGCTGGAATCTTGTTTAGTTGAAATCGTATTGACTAGAATTTTTTTTCAGAGGATGAAGCCCACATAGGTCTGAGACCTGTGTGTGGGTAATGAGTTGGATGATGTTGATTGATGAGTTGGACCTACAGTTTTAGTTGGGTTCCGAACCACCGGGAAGTGATTTTACAGCAGAGACCAGTGTCTTTTTTGCTGGCCAATCTAATCGGTCACCCTTATAAAGCTGGCCCAGGAGAACGCAGTTTATCTCTATCTAAAGGTTGAGTGTAAGATAGGGTTATTTTGCCCTAACTCCGCCCTTTTGTGTAAATGCTTCACCTTGATATTACAATTCATTTATTATGCAAATATTCTTATTAACGTCAGTGATCAAACTTACAAAACAGTGTAATAGTAACGTATCGTCTTGTATCTATTTTTTTATCTATCTTCCATGAATTTAGGTGATGTCATTCATTGTAACTTGATAGTAAGTAGTCATATAAATTGTACTTTTACTCAAATAAAGCTATCTGAATCTGATTGAACAGATACCTGTTACTGCTCACGGCCATCACTTCCTAGAAAATGACATAGCTAATAATGAATGTAAAAAGTAAACAATGTAAGAATTACCGCCGCAATAATGCAAATCCTGCATATATCTTTCTCATTTTTATCGGTATTGCTTTTCATGGTCCATTTATTTCGTCAGTAAAAGCGATAACATTACTTTCCTTATCCTTAGCGGCTTTCAACACAGAGCAATCATCCCTACATCTCTTATTCGCATTTTTACGGCGAGGTTACACCATCCACAATCTTCACAAGAGACTAGCTTTGATAAGAGAGCCTAAAAAAAGGGAATAAAAAGGAGAGGGTTGTGAAAGGATGAAGAAAATAGAGGCGTAAATAAACCCGGGCACTATTTGAAGGAACAGGCAGGAAGAATTTTATAACTTATTGCCGTTTCTGGCCGACTTTTTTCGCTGCCTTCAGGGTGTGTTTTTTATTCAGGAATGCTCAGTGGCGGTTCGTGTTTTCTCTTTGAGCATCCTTCCTAGAATAAGCTATGCTGTAATTGAAGAGCACCTCACAAAGTAACACCCTTTTTCAACTCTAAAAAGATTCAGTAATTTTGCAAGGCACGATAATTAATTACTCTTTTATTACTTTTATTAACTACTAGCAGGTTGCCCGATTCAATTGAATCAGAATGACTAGAATGTTTAATAATCTATCTACATATTATTTAATTAATTATTATCTACGACCATGTCATAATGTATGCATTACAGTTTCACAATTGATGCCAAAACAGCTGTCTTTTCGAAATGCTTTTTGAAACTCGTTGTATAAAGAGCTCATTATAGTACAGGTTCTACATTATAACACGGGTTCTGGACCAATCAGAAGCATTTTTGATGGAATCAATATCGTAATTCAATATTGTGAAACTATCAGCTGGTTTCATCAAACTGCTACACCAGCTACTTTAACCTAACAATCTACTATAACTTTTCGTATTTGAGATGAGAGGTTATAGGTATCTCTGACAGTCACAGGTAAAATGAAATTGTTTTAATTAAATGTATACTAGTGGTCGTAGATAAAATAGTGTATGCAACGATTTTATTTGGCCATTAAAGCACTCGTGAGATATTTATAACACTCGCATTCGCTCGTGTTATAACTTACATCTAACTCGTGCTTTAATAAGGGTCAAAATAAAATCGTTGCATAAACTACTATTTATTTAATGTGACTGAATTGTCTTGACTTCTACATTTTCGCCTCCAAAATCTCGAACAAAATTCAAAATTATATTCTCTTTCTTTGGGTTATTGAACAGTTTTAGTGCTTCGTTTCCAAATTGAACATATAAATTAATATTCATGTTTTTAGATAGAATCAGGAATTGTACTTCAAAGTGAAATATCCAGTTGAACTTAAACTTAACCTAAAATTTGGATTTTTTAATTAAAAATTTGTAAAGAAAGCAGTAGTGGGCTGTGCCTGTTGTATCTTTACTTGATTGTGCTTTGTAATAAATAAATGGATAAATTCAATGGCCTCTTCATTCTTATTCCTTTTCTTCTCCTTCATGTTCTTCTTTTTCTTCTCCATCATGTTCTTTTTCTTCACCACCATCATTTCCTTCTTCTTGTTTTTCCTTTTTTCTTTTACGTCTTCCTTTTTCCTTGTTCTTCTTTTACTTCTCTTTTCTCCCTCTTCTACTCCTTCTTTTCCTTCTCCTCCTTCTCATCCTTATCCTACTTCTCCTCTTTTCCCTCTTCATTCTCCTCCTCATCTTCCTTCTCACCCTCCTCATCCTCCTCCTCTTCCTCCTCCTCCTCCTCCTCCTCCTCCTCATCTTCCTTCTCACCCTCCTCATCCTCCTCCTCCTCCTGCTCCTCCTTCTCATCCTCTTCCTCCTCCTCCTCCTCCTCCTCCTCGATCTTCTCCTTTCTGTACTCCTCCTCCTCCTCTTTCTCCTCCTTTCCCTTCTCAACCCTCTCCTTCTCTTCCTCCTCCTCCTTGTTCTGTACCATTTTCTTCTTCTTTCCCTTCTTCTCCTTCTTCATCATATTCTTCATTGTCATGATCTCTTTCTTTTCTTCTTCATTTTTCTACTCACTCTTCTTCCTCTCCTCCCTGAATCCCTCTCATTCACTAGCTCTGTTTCGACGACAGATACCAGCAAGTAGATATTTATTATATTTTTGTATTATTTAAATATTCATTGATATAGTATTATTTGTGTATTTATTGATACGTTTTTAATTTTCTACAATGGTTCTCTCATACCCCAATATTTAACATAGTGTAAACCTATTTTTCTCGTTGAAATGATAGGATGGAATTGGTGATTCATGAAAAAATTATTGTTAAATTAGAAAAAATAATGAATTTAAGAGAAATTTGATTAAAAATGAAGGATACATTGTCATTAATTCATTCATCAATTCATGCAACATCACATATCTACATCTGTCACGTAACTCACTTCAAGTTATTTATTTTTTTTTTTTTTTTTTGAGGATGAAGCCCACATACGTCTGAGACTTGTGCGTGGGTAATGAGTTGGATGATGGTGATTGATGAGTTGGACCTGCAGTTTTAGTTGGGTTCCGAACCAATTCCCCAGCTTTGAAAACACAAACTTTTTGAATCTACACAAAATTCGGAAATCCAAATGTTTTATCATTTTGTCACGTGAGCTACTTTATCAGGTTAATCATCTTTGAAACTTTGAAAACACAAACTTAACAATATTCACAAAATTAGTAAATCCAGAATTTTCATCACTGTCACCAAAGCTACTATCAGGTTCATTACAATCTTTGAAAACACAAACTTTAGAATTTTCACGAAATTCCACTATAATCTCAACATTCCTGGCTCTTTCAAGAAGACAGCATATGCAAGACAACCAAAGACAAGTTTAGATTTAATAACAGAATTTGCAAACTGTGTTTTCCTTTCCCGGATGTCTTCAACAACCGGAACTTTATGAATGAGAGTCTAGTAGGGCAGAGTTATGGCGGGAGGGGGTTTGACACCAACATACGCATACACTCGCAGGCACGTACGCTCACACACGCACAGGCGCGTGTGTCAAGTTCGCAATATTCGAGGAGCGTTTTTAGTCTCGCGCGCGTCACTTCCATTGCTGTTGGCCATGCATAGCGCGCTGAATCCATCGGTTGCCATGGCAACTCCATGCCGCCAAACCCTAACACCAAAATCTATATAGACGCAGAGGCTATCTATTATTTTTCTTCCCGCAACCTTGTCCTCCTGCCTCAGAGGACATTTTCGATCACACTTCACTCCAATCATGGCTGCAAGCTGGAATCTTGTTTAGTTGAAATCTTGTTGAAGAATCGTATGTATTTCTAACTCCTTTCAGAAAAAACTTGAATGCAAGCTGGAATCTTGTTAAGTTGAAATCGTATTGACTTAAATTGGATACTTTAACTCTCTGATTCAAACATGGCTGCATACTGGAATTTTGTTAGTTGAAATCTTGTTGAAGAATAGGATATATTTCTAACTCCGATCAAAAGATTACTGCAGAATGGAATTTTGTTCAACTGAAGTCTTGTTGAATAGAATAGGATACTTCTAACTCCAATCAGATCATGGTTACAAACTGGAATCTTGTTTTTGGGTAGATTTTGTCTACTCCAGTTAAGAAGTATATGTCTTTTATTAGACAAGTCAGATTGAAAATTATACAATCTTATAAACTAGTTACTGTTATTACTATATAAATTAGTTGAGGTGAGGCTTAATATTTTAATTTTGATGTGGAAGGAACTCTAGGACACTATGTAGGACACTATGAAAAGCTTTATCATCTGAATGATAAAATGCTTTATCATCTGTTCTCTGCTGAAAATCACTTCCCGGTGGTTCGGAACCCACCTAAAACTGTAGGTCCAACTCATAAATCACCATCATCCAACTCATTACCCACGCACAGGTCTCAGACCTATGTGGGCTTCATCCTCAAAAAAAAAAAAAATAATAATTTTTCAATTGTTTTTTTAAATATTTATATATTTCCAAGACTCTTTGCAAACTGCGGTAGCTTGTTGTAGAGTTTCCTACCAATATAACTAGGTTTTTGTTTGAATAAGCTACTATTGTGTCTCACCAAGTGATAATGTCCGTGGCTTCTTGTATTATAATCGTGTACGTCAAGATTTTGGTTAAAATCACTCTTTTTCACATATAAAGTATAGCCTGTTTAGTTGGAATCTTGTTGGAAGTGTATTGTGTTAAGTGTCATATTTTCAACTCCAATCAAAACATGGAATCTTTTTGAAGTATTGGATATTTTGAACTCTGATTTGAACATTGCAGCAAACTGGAATTTCGTTGAAATTTTCTGAATATCGGATATTTTTCTATAATAATATAGGATATTTTTCTAGTGAAATTGATGCTGGAACAGGAATAGAGACTAATCCTTGTTAGATGATGATGATGATTTTTCTAGTATTAAGGTCTTATCACAAATAGAAACTGAGATAATGTGACGTTAAGTTACAGTATATTTTTTTACAAAGTTATTAAACTGCGCAACTAGAATTAAGTCACGTCTTATTACATTTTTCTTTGGTTAACAAAAATTTAACCTGTGTTACAACATCGAGCTCTATTTGCCATTTAGCTTTCTTTTTTGTTTTGCATTTCTGCTGATGATATGTCATGAGTCTGAGCTTGCGCTTATGTAATAATATTAATGATTACACAAAATATTCCCGGCTGAACGAGAATAGAACCCTTGGCGGAAGGTTAATATTGATTGTTCACTTATTCGATTTTTTTCTCCTATTCATGTCCTCAATGGACCACTTTAGTCAATCTATGGTGTTTCTTGACGTTCTTGGACTTCACTTTTCCCCAATATTTTTCTACCCGGATGATCTCTGTTTCTGGTTTTTCTTTTGAAACCCCCTTTTTGTGGTTTTGTTTTTTTGGAATCTTACATTTTTATTTTTAATTTATCTTGATTCCCCTGAATTACTCTGCAATTCTTTCAACGTTATTCCCGTATAGGAGCTCACTCCTAACTTATTTCATTTTCTTACAATTTTTTATTATATAATTATTCCTCCGAGAAACGAGAAATCGTTGCTCAACTAATCTGATTGAACAGATACGGCTCATGGCTGTCACTTCCCTAATATGATATTTATTTGAGGTAAAACAAAATAGCTGTAGCTGTAACCAATGAAATTCACCCCATAACATTCACCTCCACTATTTCTAAATAAAGTACTCCATCAATATCTATCTACAGTGCCTTATAATATGCTATCTGATCTGTAATCTCTATTAATTTTTATATATTTTTTTTTTTCTAATTCTATTTCCTTTGCAACATGGTGTGGGAGTACAGTTTTATATAAAGGTTGACCAAAACTCCACTGTAAACGTATAAATTTCTATTATTAGTTTTTTTTCTGAGGATGAAGCCCACATAGGTCTGAGACCTGTGCGTGGGTAATGAGTTGGATGATGGTGAATTATGAGTTGGACCTACAGTTTTAGGTGGGTTCCGAACAAATTCATTGTCACAGAGTGTAGAAATAAAGAACAGTAGTCTATCTATCTACTCCTTCAGCATCATAATAAGCTTTAATCGCTATTAAATTTCAAATTAGTTTTTTTTAAATTTAATCTTCATTGTTGAAAATTGTAGAAAAACAGTTTTATATAAGAGTCGACTGAAACCCCACTGTAACCGTAATGTACCGTGTAAACGTAATAGATCTTATGTCGGCGCGCCTTCAATCACCGAAATAGGCAACCTGGCGAGCACATAACGGTTTGCTTTTGGATGGCTTGATGGTGGGGGGAAGAGAGTCAGCTGTGTGCCAGTAGGTCAAGTTCGTAACGGGCCTCCGGTGTCAATGACCTCAGCAGCTCTGTCATTGCTTGTACAACGTGCGCTTGTGCTGTAGTTACATTAGTCCGCCGCTGGGAGCGCTGATAAGTAATGTTTGACTACCTTCAACGAATTACTGCATACATAATTGGTTTTATTCTAAATACATTTTTGAAAGTTGTATTTTCTGTAAATCTCTTAGGAAGTTGTAACCTGTAACGCAATAATTCCATAAAATGATCAAAGACTGAATATTCTTTGATGACGTTCAACTGCTTTCAAATTACTTTGTTATTTTCCAAATAATTAAGGAGTTAGTTCTGCACTGATTTTTTGCAAATAATACTGCCTATTTTTTAAATTTTGTTCTGTATTCATACTGATTTATCATTATTGTTATTATACTATGATCATTATCAGGGAATCGATCCTGTGTAGGTTTTCTCAGGGGTGGGATTAAGTTTGTTTTTTCCAAGTATGAGATTTACATGTAGGGTTTTGCGAATTGAGAAAATATATTCTCTACTTCTTTCTGTTTTTAAAGCATATTGTAGAATACTTTTCGCAAGTGTCTGAATATCAGTCGTATCATCAAACACGGATTGACATTGCATATTTTTTCGTGTTTTAAGGATTAAAAACTCATATTTTCAACTTTTTACTTCACTACAAATAATCAAAATATGCTGCACTACAAAAAAATAAAATGATCATATTTAATGCAATTGGTTAATAGTGAACAATGAATTAATAACGATGAATTTGAACATGACTTTATAGTCTCTGTTTGTTGTTTTACTTAGCAACGAGATAGTATCTTTTGGCTTGAAAGTTTCTATCAAAATTCTATATTATAGACTATTATCTACTGTTTCAGTGTTTCGTTTTGAGTATACCTACAAATCGGTTGCCTTCAAGTGAAAAGAAATCATTTTATTATTTTTCGAGTGCAGGATTCTGGTAAATCTAAATTTTCAGCGTTAAAATTAACTTCAAAGTTTTGGACAATATAACATATATTCAAAATTTGTGAAGAGAGCAGTTTTGGACTTGAGTCTGTTGCGCTTTCACATTCATTGTAATTTTGTTACAATAAATAAATAAATTCTGTAGGATTGACGTTGGTGTTGTAGAACCTTTCAATAGTTGAATTTAGTTGAAGAATATTTCAGTGGAAATAACATTTTGATTAATTACAATATAGATTTTATGCATACCGCCATATTAACTCACCGTTTATCGTTCACACTATTTTGATGTGAACGTTCTGCTCTTGCCTGTACTTGCATGCTACTCTACGCATATGCACGGATTGCGGTAAAGACATCATGATGGTATGAAAGTACTCACTCGTTTGGACAATTACTACTGATAAAGACAATTGGCCGGTTGCACGAAAGCGTATTAAATAAGAAGTTTAATGCCAGTTAACCAACTGTCGTAAGTGTAACAGCTTTATTTCTGTGGCACAATTATCCATTAGTTATTTTTCGTTAACTGAACGGGCACAATCTGGCAACAATGTAATTTGATCAACAGCTGATTCTGAAGTTGAGAAAAAAAGATGAATTTGAATCATTTCATTGTGAATTATTTGAATCATTATTCAACTATCTCAATATTATTATATTCTTAATAGATTTTATTCATTTTGAAAGGTTTTAACACCTACGACCTAATTTGCAGTTCTGTGTTCTGGTACAATAAACATAACCTATAAAATGTAACTTAACAGGAGTTCGTGAGATTTGATTCTCAGTGAATGGGCGGTCAAGTATCTCTTACGCCGGTTATCCTAATCGGCGTTATCGCTTGTAATTGTGCTTTGTACAACTAAATTTTCTCCTAAAGTTTAATCTCCGTAGAATGACATCATTTAAGCATCTCTTACGCCGGTTAGCCTAATCGGCGTTATCGCTTGTAATTGTGCTTTTTACAACTAAATTTTCTCCTAAAGTTTAATCTCCGTAGAATGACATCATTTAAGCATCTCTTACGCCGGTTAGCCTAATCGGCGTTATCGCTTGTAATTGTGCTTTTTACAACTAAATTTTCTCCTAAAGTTTTATTTCCGTAGAATGACATCATTCTACGGGGATTAAATTTAATTGGCTTTTGTGCAACCGGCCGAATGACTTAATGAACAAACATGACTTTATAGTCTCAATTTTGCTTAACGCTCTCACTTGTCACACGCACACAAAGACAAACCTTACTCACACAAATGCCAGTGATACTGTACTCTTTTTAGTTTGAAACTAGTTCGTTCATAACTTGACAGATTCGCTACTGTCGATTTTGAAAAACATTCTAGCTACAGCCGACCCTTAATAAAGAATCTTTGAGTTCGAATTTGAAAATGGCTGAGATTTGCAACTATGAAATAATGAAATACACATTGAATACTACTCATCAATGGCGAATAAATAGAATAACAAAAAGTTGTAAAAACGTTGCAAGAGTTTTGAGCGTATCTCAAAGCCTATTATCATGGAGTGAACATTGTATATTGTTCGGCCAATGCAGGAATGAATAATTTGTGTGATAAGCACTGGCAACTCAGCAACTTATTAAATGTCGCTTTACGGTTAAAAAGAATGGACCAAACGAGACTTTAATCAAAGTTAGTCGGCGAGTCTTTCACATTGGAAGTAATTATCATTGACAGGCTGCGATCTCCGAGCTAAAATGGCGGGATTAGATTTTGTAAAGGACTCGCTGCTCGAGTTCCATGTAAGTCGACGTTAATTAGTTTCTCATGGGTAAACTTGCCAAATGTATTTGCTACGTTAATGGAAACTGATTTCAAATTACTCGATTACTTTTACCTTTTCCTCTCAATTTTTGTCTTCCTTTTCGTTTCATCCTCTTTTTTGCTCATTTTTTCAATTCAATTTTATTGAAAATAAATCATTATTACAATTTCGGGTCCTGCTAAACCCGTAGGTTTTTCAGCATGTGCCCATTCAATGCATATTAATTTTTACAAATAAATAATATTATTAAACCAAACAAATTTTTACAAACAATTTGCATGCAAATAGTGAAAAAAATAGATAATAATAAAAAGCAAAGAGAGAAAAAGAAGATTACAACTAAAAATCAAATAAAAACATTTTACCATTAAGAAATTATATTAATTAAGAAAAAAAAATAAAAGATGAAATGAAATGAAAATTTTTCTACAATAAAATTAAAAAAAATTAATTAATATCAGTCGTATGGGCTGGCGGCAGTGCTTTTACAATAACAGAATTTGAAACCAGCAACATATTGAAAACTTGATTACAAAGAAAATATTCACAAGAATGAAACAAATCAGTATGTTTTTCAATTTTTATATTTAAGTTATTTATCTACTATTTAGTATTACTGAATTGAAATCCTATTGCCATTGTTCATTATATATATCATTATATCATTTTTTGAGTAGTCTCTTATGTTAGCAGGTAGTTTATTGAAAAGGGAAGGCAGTACAAATAACAGAGATCTTTTCCCATAAATATTATTAAATCTGGGTACTTGGTAAGTGGCTGGTGACCTTAAATTGTAATAAGCTGGTGGTGCTAAGAATCTATAGTGAAAATTATTTTTGAAAAGTAATATTATTTTGAATGTGTAGAAATTTTTTGGTGTCAGAGTATGGTAAAAGATTTGTAGGCTGTTAAGGTTATTTAGATTTAGATTTAGACGGATTCTAGAGGTAATAACTTTTAAGGCCCTGAACTGTATCCTCTCCACTCTCAGCAATAAGTAATTGGCTGCACAGCCCCATGATTCAACCCCATATCTGATGATGGATTCTATTAGGGACTTATAAATCAAATACAGGCAGTCAAGTGGGATGTTTCTATGTAAATAAAATATCTTTGCGCTTAATGCCTGAAGTTTCTTAGAAACATAGTCAATGTGAGAATGCCATCTCAGGCTGCTGTCGATCATTATTCCCAAGTATCGAGTATCGCTTACCAAAGACAAGGATGGACAATTACAGGATTTAAGAGAGTTAGTAAAGAGGCACTTACAATTGTGAGCAAAAATTACTGGGGCTTCATCACATGTAAGATGAGGAGATTTAAAATGCATTAATACTGTTTTTTTCCTGTTAATGACTAAGTTTCTATCATGAGACCACCTGAGAATTTGATTAAAGTCCAATTGGAGTAATTGCTCTGCCATCCTGAGATCTTTATGTGCAACTATTAGAGCTGTATCGTCAGCATACATAAAGATCTCTCCATACCTAACTACACTTGATATAGAATTTACATAGATATTGTAGAGGACTGGACCCAGGATACTTCCTTGGGGGACACCAAGATCATCATTTTTAATCAACTCACTGTAGTTTTCACCAATCTTAACCTTGAAAAATCTGTCCTTCAGGTAACTCTCGAACAACTTGAGAACATTTCCAGTTATTCCAATGTTATTTAGGTCTTTTAATAATATTTTATGGTTGAGGGTGTCAAAAGCTTTTGAATAATCGATAAATATAGCTAGCACATGATACTTGTCATTCAAGAAAGAGTTTATTTTATGTGAAAAATTTGATAAAAGTGTTTCTGTACATTTCCCTTTTTGAAATTCGTATTGAGCCTTGGATAAAATACTATTTTGAGTCAGATATTTATTCAAGTTTATTAGTAAATATCTTTCAAAAATTTTCTCTGGTGTGGGCAGCTTTGAAATAGGTCTAAAATTTTCAAGGTCATCTCTTTTTCCCGATTTGAAAATTGGACTAACAATGGAAATCTTTAATGAATCTGGAAATATACCTTTAGAAATAGACAGATTGATCATACGACAGAGTGGAGCACACAGGTAATCTTTCAGGAGTTGCAGCTCTGATACTCCAATACCATCAATGCCTGGTGATTTATTTTTGTTCATACTGTCAACTATTTGTTCTATGTCATGTTTTTGCTCATTCTCTTTCTCGATCTTTCTCTCTTTCTTTTTCTTCTTTTATTCTCTTCCTTATATTTCCTATATATTTCTTATATTTATATTTCGTATTTCTTTCTTTCTCTTTTTTTCACTTTCTCTTTTCTTCTTTGTTACACCTCCCTTCTTTGTTTCCTTCCTTTAACTTCTTTTTTTCCCTTTCGTATTTCTTTCTTTCTCTTTTTTCACTTTCTCTTTTCTTCTTTGTTACACCTCCCTTCTTTGTTTCCTTCCTTTAACTTCTTTCTTTTCCTTTCGTATTTCTTCTTTCTCTGTTATTTCTTTCTTTTTTATTACTTTCTATTTTCTTCTCTATTCTTTCTTCTTTGTTACCTTTCCCTTCTTGGTTTCCTTCCTTTACCTTTTTTCTTTCCCTTTCGTATTTCTTTTCTCTCTTTACTTTCGTTATTTTTCTTTCTAAGTCTATTTTGTCTTCCTTCTCGTCTAATCCTCTTTCTTGCTCATTCTCTTTTTTCCACTTTCTTCTTTATTTTCATTTTTCTTCCTCTTGTCTATTTCTTTATTCTTATTTAATATAATGCATACAATATTTTCCAACAGCTTTGAAAAATTTCGTCACCTATTTTTTGGGATTTTTGTTCTAATTTGACCAGGAGATACGGCCTTTTTCATGTACTTCGGCATCTATTACTAGATTTTTAGTTCAAGGGAAATTATTTTTTCTTTTCCGGAAGATGAAGCCCACAGGTTTGAGACCTGTGCTTGGGTAATGAGTTGAATGATGGTGATTAATGAGTTGGACCTACAGTTTTAGGTGGGTTCCGAACCACCCGGAATTGATTTTCCAGCAGAGACCAGAGTCTTTGCTGGCCAATCTAACCGGTCACCCTTACAAAGATGGCTCAGGAGTTTCGTAGCTTATCTCTATCTGATTGAACAGATACCTGCTACAACTTATCTTATCTAACTGTTATAGGTTTTCTTTTCTATAAGTATTTTACAATACAGTATCTCTACTTCGACCTAGTGCTATTTTATGAAGTTATATTTTGCTGTTATGATGTTATATTTTATTTATTTGTCGAATTTCACATGCTTTTTAGAAGTGGGTTAACACCCAACAAATGTCGGCGTTGCTTTGTAGGTGGATGGTCCCCGGTGTATCGATGGTTCTACCAGAAAGACGTCCTTACATATCATTTATTATTCTTCTTTTATGATTATTTATTTTATCTAGTCTATATTAATTTAGTTAGCTTAGTAAGTGTAGCCATATTTTTTCTTTTTTAGTTTATCGGCTGTCACGGCTTGCGACTATCACTTCTTTTCTTGATTTTCATTTTGAATTTTAACGTGAGACAAGTAAATCACCTTTGTCATGTATTTTGGCCTTGGCTTCTAGATTTTTAGTTTTTTTTTCACCTATTTTTAGATTTTTAGTAGAGACAAATAAATTCAATTGCACAATTTTCTTGTATTTTGGCATTTGTATCTAGAAGAGTAGAGAGACAAATAAATTCAATTGTCCATTTTTGTGTGTGCAGGCTACCTGGACCAAGGCATAATGATCCAGGACCCGAAACTGTTGCGTTCCAACTACTTGGCCAGCTGGTGCTGGGTGTACGATGTGACCAGCATCCTGCCCACAGATGGTGTCTACTGGTGGTGGCCTCCCGATTACTGCAACGCCAAACGTGTGCCCTGCCCGGTGCTGGCACGTGTCAACCGGCTCATGCGATTTCCTCGCATGCTCGAGTTCTTTGATCGCACCGAAACTAGTACCGGGTTTCCTAACACGTTTCGCATCACTAAGGTAAGCATTCAACTTAAAAGTTGGCTTTTAAATATTGTACAGTTTTTTAGTAGGTGACGGTTTTTTGAACGGTACATGGAAAGAGTGAGACAGAAGAGAGGGGAAACAACAAATGAGAAGGATGAATCAGGACTGTTGATTATAGAGTGAAGTTTCCGAAAACTCAACACAAGTAGGAGACGAAGAACAAGAAAAAGGAAAATGATAAGAAGTAACTGTTGTTTTGAAGGTTAAAGAGGTTATGTACATGTTCAAAAACTCATACATTTTTTATATCATTTATGAAATAGCCTACGAAACATATATATAAAATACATGCAAAAAATGAGAAATATTAAAATACAATAGCTGAAATCCCATATTATACAAAAGTAAAATCCTTAAACTATTTTTTTTTTTTTAAATAGTACTGTACTCTATGTGGAGATGGAAACCCCTTCCAACTATGGTTGCCCACGAGACAAGTTCTAGGATTGGAGCACGCCGTTTATCTCAACAATTTCAAATGGGATTGTGTCAAAATCACATTCAAATGAAAATACAGAAAAAATGAGCCGCGGAAACGTATTTTCAACTTTATAACAATACTTTTTAATTATAAAACAACGTTTTGAAATTTAGTTCAGTCACTCACCATTTTCAGCATTTCGGTTAAAACATTTCGGGGTTTACATAATATTAGGAAGAAGGAGAAGAGAGGAAAGGTTAAAGGATTTAATGGGTGAAAAGGAATGGTAAAACTGTAATTTTGTGAAATTAAAGATCAGAAAAGTAGTTGCTCTTGATCCAATTGCTGATATCATTTTTCATTTTCTTGTTTATTTTACTATGGTTGAGGTATTGATTGGGAATTTTGTTTATTTATCATGACATAATTACAATGAATGTGGAGGAGCGACAGACTCAAGTCCAAAACTGCTCTCTTCACAAATTTTGAATATGACTTATTGTCCATAACATTGAGGTTGATTTTAACGCTGAAAATTAAAATTTACCAAAATACTTCACTCGAAAAATATTTAAATGATTCCTTTTTACTTAAAGGAAATCAATTTGGAAGTTCGCTCAAAACGAAACACTGAAAACAGTAAAATAGCCTATTATAACATATTTTGATAGAAACTTTCAAGCTGAAAAATACTATCTCTATACTACCTTGAAAAATACTATCTCTATACTACCTTGAAAAATGAAAAATACTATCTCTATACTACCTTGAAAAATGAAAAATACTATCTCTATACTACCTTGAAAAATACTATCTCTATACTACCTTGAAAAATACTATCTCTATACTACCTTGAAAAATGAAAAATACTATCTCTATACTACCTTGAAAAATGAAAAATACTATCTCTATACTACCTTGAAAAATACTATCTCTATACTACCTTGAAAAATACTATCTCTATACTACCTTGAAAAATGAAAAATACTATCTCTATACTACCTTGAAAAATGAAAAATACTATCTCTATACTACCTTGAAAAATACTATCTCTATACTACCTTGAAAAATGAAAAATACTATCTCTATACTACCTTGAAAAATACTATCTCTATTCTACCTTGAAAAATACTATCTCTATACTACCTTGAAAAATACTATCTCTATACTACCTTGAAAAATACTATCTCTATACTACCTTGAAAAATACTATCTCTATACTACCTTGAAAAATACTATCTCTATACTACCTTGAAAAATACTATCTCTATACTACCTTGAAAAATACTATCTCTATACTACCTTGAAAAATACTATCTCGTAGCTATTGTAAAGCAGTTTTGTGTGAATTTTTTTTCATTGCTGATGATGCCCACATGAATCAGAGACTTGTGCGTGGGTAATGAGGTGAATGATTACATATAGATGCCAGACGGTGGAGCGGGATTCGAACCCACAAATTGATCTATTGAATAGTGTATTCTAAAAAACTTTTTAGTTTGGTTGCTCACTCCTTTCTCAAAAAAATAATTCTCCAGAATTTCCTACGAGTTTTGTTTGAAATAACAAAAATATATTCGATTTTTTTTTCAAAATATAATTTTATTTCTTGTGTGTTGCTTTAGGTTGTGTTCGCTATAATAGTGTTGATCCACTGGAACGCCTGCTTCTACTTCCTTATCAGCTACGCGATCGGTTTCGGATCCGACAACTGGGTGTACAACCTCAACGGCGAGAAGAACACCACTCTCACACGCCAGTACATCTACAGCTTCTATTGGTCCACGCTCACTCTCACCACCATCGGTAAGTAACTATCTCATATTATCTAACTTCTTACTACAATTCTCTTTTTTCTATGATGTTTTCCATGACGAAATACTTGATAAACAATCTAATATCAAAACTGACAGTATTTCTATTTAATATATGATTTTCACTCACTTATACTGGAGATACAAGTATCTGGAGGGATGCATTTCACTTCTAAAGGCTGATGAAGCTTCTCTTTAGAAGTGAAATGCAGTACCTCCAGTATTTCCAGGAAAGTGAGTGAAAATCACATATTAAATAGAAATACAGTATTAGTTTTGATATTAGATTGTCTCTTCTTTCCTCTTGAATGAATACGCTTGGATGAATATCAAACACATACTGTGGAGTTATAGTATTCATACTGCTCCAATTTATTATGCGCCCTAAATAAAAAACGTGAACTATCCAATAATTGAGGATAATCACTATCGCGAAATTATAAAAATGCTTTTATTTATTTATTATGACAAATTTACAACGAATGTGAAGGCGCAATAGACTCAAGTCCAAAACTGCTCCCTTTACAAATTTTGAATAAATGTTACATTGTCAAAAACATTGAGGTTAACACAGACTATAGATTGATTTGCTAAAAACCTTAACTCGAAAAATAACAAAATGAATCTTCTCACTTGACCACTATTAATTTAAAAGTTCACTTGAAACGAAACACTAAAAACAGTTGAAAATATATTATAGTTATACTTCTTATTCATTAAACACTATTCCACTTCTGATTTTGCGATGATAAAGCTCGCATACTTCACTGTTCAAATAGCCTGAGGGTCTTCAGCTGATAAGAGTCTTACACTAATTCTTATCTTTCTTGACCGTCCTATATGCATCGACTATTAATTTTTTTCTCCTTTTTCCTCTTCTCCTCCTTCTCTCCCTCATCATCATCCTCCTCCTCCTCTTCATCTTCCTCCCACTTCTCCTTCATTTTACTGCCCCTCCTTCTTCTTCTTAATTTCTCCTCCTTCTGCTTCTTAATTTCTCCTCCTTCTCCTTCTTCCTCTTTTTCTTCTTCTTATCCTCCTCCTCTTCTCTATCCTCCACCC
Source organism: Conomelus anceps (assembly GCA_948455865.1). Taxonomy (NCBI): domain Eukaryota; kingdom Metazoa; phylum Arthropoda; class Insecta; order Hemiptera; family Delphacidae; genus Conomelus; species Conomelus anceps. Next base: position 47,554,937 of record OX418224.1, read on the forward strand.
ACTCCTCCTCCTTCATTTTTCTCCCCCTATTTCTTCTTTTTCTTCTTCATTTTTCTCCCCCTCCTCCTTCTTCTGCAATTTCTTCTCCTACTCCTCATTCTAATTCTTCTCTTTCTTTTCCTCCTCTCACTCACTCCTCATCCTCCTTTTTCTGCATCTCCTCCTCCTACTACTCCACCTCCTACTACTACTCCTCCTCCTTCTACTCCTCCTCCTTTCCGTACTTCTCCTCCCACTTATCTTCTTCCTCGTTCACCTTCTCTTTCACCTTTTTCTCAGCCTACTCCTCTTTCTCCCCCTCCCTTTCCTCCTATTCCTCCTCTCTTACTCCTTCTCCTCCTTCCTCTCCTACTCTTCTTCTTCCTCTTTCACATTCATTCACATTTTCCTCTCCCAACTCCACTCCTACTCTCCCTGCTTATCCTCTTTCTCCTCCTCCTCCTCCTACGCCATCTTCTTTCTCTTCTCCTTTTATTTCTTCTCCTTTGTTTTCTTCTTCTAAACTTTCTTCTTCTTCTACATCTTCTTTTTTCTTCTAATCCTTTTTCTCTTTCTCTTCTTCTTTTTTATATTTCTTCCTCTCCTCCTTAAATTTCTAGTATTCTCCAATGTTAGGATTTCTCTTCTTCTTCTTCTTCTTCTTCTTCTTCTTCTTCTACTTTTTCTTGCTTCATCTTCTCGATTCTTATTCTCATTTTTTCTCCTCCTTCTTCTCCTCCTTCTTCTTCGTCTTTGTCTACTTCCTCTCTTTCATAATATCTTTCATTCATTCTTCTCTCCCTTCACCACTACTTCTTTATCGCTTATTTTATCCTTCTCTTTTATTATTTTCCCGTGCTCTTTTCACCCCTTTATCTTCATCTCTACTCTCTTTAATAGCTCTTCTCTCATCTCTCTCTTCCATCTTCTCCCTTCCCAAATACCCAAAGTGAGCGCAATTTACTGTGAATTGCAGATAGATAGGTGACCCAAATTAAATGTCAACCCGAAACGAGCTTATCAAGTAGTAATTTTAACATTACGTAGTGGGCTGGCATTAAATAACGCTTATGAGCCGGCTTTATTCAAAATTTCATCCGTAAGTAGTCTTCTAAATAATATATATGACCCACACGTTAATCAGTTGCTGGACCCACCATTAACCACCATCTCTATATTTCATCTTCTTCCATTTCATCCTCCTTCTTCTACTTCTCCTTCTTCTCTTTGTCTTTTGCCCTCCTTTCTTCTTCAATGCTCTCTTTGTCACCCCACATTCCCTTCCTCTTTTTCTTGAACTTCCTCATCTACCCTTTCTTCTTCCAAACATATTCACTCACCAAAATTTCGCTTTTTTCTCTTCCTTATATTTTTCCTCTTCCTTTTTCTATTCCTCTTTTCCCTCCTTTCTTCTTCACTAGTCTCTTTGACACCCAACATTCCACTCCTCTTTATCTTGAACTTCCTCATATACTTCTCCACCCCCTTCTTCTACCAAACATACTAATTCTCCAAAATTTCCCTTTTTTTCTTCCAGTTATTTTTCCTCTTTCTTCATCCCTTCCTCTTCATGCACTCCTTTCTTCTTTACTGATCTCTTTCTCATCACACATCCCACTCCTCTTTATTTATACCTTCTTCATTTACTTCTCCGCCCCTTCTTCTTCCAAACATACTCAAAAATCCCCCTTTTTCTTCTTCCATGTGCTTCTCCACTTCCTTTTCCTCTTCCTCTTTGTGTCCTCCTTTCTTCTTCACTTGTCTCTTTCTCATCACATATTCCATTCCTCTTTATTTTTGCCTTCTTCATTTACTTCTCTACCTCTTTCTTCCTTCAAACATACTCACTCACCAAAATTTACCTTTTCCTCTTCCACATACTTCTCCTCTTCCTTTTTCTACTCCTCTTTGTCTGGACTTCCTTCTTCTCTTTCTCCACCCTTACGTCTTTTCAACCCCCCCCCCCTCTCCAAACTTCTGCTGTCCTTTTCTCACCTCTCTGTAGACCACTTCGAGCTTCCGGAACGGAAGTGAAGTGTCCACAAAATAATATACCTCATGGGAAACAGAGAGAGTTTAAGAGATGAGGAGAGAGTGAGTAGGAGGTGAAGAAGAATAAGGAGGATGATGGGGAGAAGAAGTAATGAAGACGAAGAAGGTGGGGGGAAGAAGAAGAGAAGAGGAATAAGGAGGAAGGAGCAGGAGATGGAGGAGGAGGAGGAGGAGGAGGAGGAGGAGGAGGAGGAGGAGGAGGAGGAGAATGAGCATGAGTAGGTGAAGGGGAACGAAAGAACAGTGTGAATTAGGAGATCATGGAGAAGGAAAAGAAGAAGAAAATAGAAAAAAAATTGTGTAAAGAAGAGGAAGAAGGAAAAAAGAAGAAAAAATGGAGGAGAAGAAAAAAGAATAGAGGAAGAAGGGGTGAAATTGCAAAATGGGACTAGTGGATGCTAGCATGAGATGAAAATAAGAAAAGGTAGAGGAAGAAGACAGGGGAAGTAAAAAGAGAGGAGAAGAAAGAAAGAGAGAGTGATAGACGAAAAAGAAGGCAAACATGTAAGAAGAAGAAGAAGAAGAAAAAGAAGAGGAGAGGGTTAGAATTCGACGTGGGGACTCCATCATGGGATGAAAAATATGAAAAAAGCTTGGGAGTGGAATAGCAAATAAAAAAAATGGATTGAAGAGGCGTGAGGATAGAGAGAGATTGAAAGAGAGATCATGAAAGGGAAGAGAAGAATGAATAAATAGAATCCCTCCTTTATCCGATGAAGTAAAAGGTAAGTGTCAGAAAGAGAAGGGTTGGTAAAAGTGGATGATAGCAAGAAAAACAACAAGAACAAGAGATAGGAGAGAGGAAGCAATGCAACAAGGACAAGAGATAAGAGAGATGCTCAGAAAGAGACAAAACATGAATAAATAAGAGCGAGATAGAATTAGGGAGAGTTAGCAGGAGTGAGATAAAATGGCGATAAGATTGGCCCGGAAAAGATTTATTGCGTTTATGGAGGCGAAAGGCTACTGGTTATAACGGTGGTGGACCTCACTCCCTCAGTTTAACACTCTCTCAAGCTCTCTCACTTATACTCTCTCAAGCTCTCACACTCTCTCTCTCTAATTCCCATGGTGCACCTCCATTTTGTCCCTTGCAATATTTGTACTGCTCACTTCACACTTCAGTATTATATACGCCCGTGCTAGATCCAGCCACTTTCAGCAGGCATTTTAACGTCTCTATTTTAACGATCTGAATCGATGCTGCAGTGGTACTGGCCAATTCAATGGCAGGCACTTCAATTGGGTTAGAGTAGTGAAAAGTGGAAAGGTATATAATTGGGCCTTTTAAGGTCGCATACATCTCTTGCATTTCATTTTTCAAGCTCTGTAATTCAATGTACTAAAGGTGTTTGTTGTGTGCTTAATTGCGAAATTCTAGAAGATAATTTGAGCTTATTTAATGCTTAACTCAAGTCAATGGGTTGAAGAAAGATGGATGAAGAGTAATCATTTCAAATTGATATCGATAACCTACAACGTATCAGTAGGTATTAAGGCCGATTCAGCCTGACCAATGAGAAGACAGGGGGGCGTGGCCACCCCCCTTCCCCCTCCCCCAGGTCAGACATTTTGTAAACACCCACCCTTCCCCCTGTCGCAGTCAGCCATTTTGTTTTTAAGGTCACATACCCCCCTTCCCTATGTGTCCCCACTTTATTCCCAATAGATTAAAGGGGGACCCCCCGCAAGCACCAATGAGAGAGGACCTATCCCCCCTGACCCCACCTCTCACAGAAGGTTCCCAATAAATATAGAACATACAGCTTTATATCTATATATACATGCTTGCAATTGTATATCTATATATACCTGCTTGCAATTACTATATCTATATTTGCTCTTATCCCTAACCCCCCGCCCCCGCCCCCCGCTTTAGCTATTAATTGCATCTGCACACCTGCCACCACCTGCTGTGATTCTCAAAGCCCTCTCTCTCTCTTTCGCACGTGCAGTGTTAATATACCCCCCTGCCCCCCCACCCATCGATTTAGCTATTAATAACACTTCCGCCCCCTGCTGCAAAAAAAAAAACTATTTCATAACGTTTAAAAGCAGAGCACGTGCACAAGTTTTATGTGTGTGTGTGTGTGAGAGAGACGTGCTCTCAGGTCATTAACCTTAGAATTTAACGGTCGCAACACGTGCCTAGCAGGTGGGGGGCTGTACACAGAAATAGAATAGTTCTACAGTCCTCGATTCCTAGATTGATAGCGTTGTAATAGACGTTCTTGTTGGGGAGGTAAAAACAAACTACTATCATATTTTATCGTCGGCTCATCCATCCCAATAAGCCGAAGAAATTCGCTGACAGTATGTTCTGGCAATAGTCCTCGTCCCTCCAACTCTTTATAATCAAACGTTCTGGCAGCCATTACACATTTTTCTATCAAATAATAGGCATATCTATACATCAGATCATTTAAATGCCTCTTGAAATCTCGATTATTATGCACATAATCCATTAATAGGTCCTGTGATATTTTTACAGCTGTGTTAAGTTGTTCATATGAGATGAATCCTGCTTTTTCAATTATAAACTCTTTTTTAGTGAGTAAATTTTCCCTATTGAATTCATCTCGAGTGAGTAGTTTATCTCTTTCTGCCTTTGCCTCTTTGCTAATAATTTTCATCTCATTATTGAGGGTATGTCTACTCACCAGCACACTAGCCTTCTCCTGCTCAAATTCTCTCCTAGTTAAAACAATCTGTTCTAAATCATGCATGCGTTTTTCCAACACATTGTTAATTATACTTAATCCACTATTGAGATTTTCAAACGACACAAGTTGGCTTCTTTCATTGTTAAATTCTGTTCTAGTTAAAACAGCTTTCTTCAACTCACTCAATTCAAATTTCAACTTGTCAAAATTCGCTACTAATTTTTTTAACTCCTCTAATTGCTTCGCATGCACTGTATGCATCCTACCGAATCGATCGGTGTTCATTGTTCGAATGTCGAAATTAATTATCAACACCTCGGTACACCCGCTTTAGCGGAGAGGCTCCGATTTGTGTTGCTTGTCAAGAAGGAACAGCACTGACATCACCACCCCAGCTCATGTCTTTAGTCGGCTATTCTCACTTTACACGATGTTTCGCAGAGGGGTGAGGGGGCGCCCACTCCGCATTTCTTCTAACATACTCTTTCGCAACAGCCGGTTTCACCCAGCCTCATCTCTCTCATATTTCTTTCTCTCCTCTTTCGCTCTACCGAACAGCTTCCTGCCAACACGGCCTGTCCTCGCTTTTTTACTGTATAAAGTTAGCTTCTCGCAGTTCTTGTAATATCGAATCGATTTCAATATCGTGAGCTGAATTTCCTGCATTTTTTGAACCCATTAAAATAAATAACCGTTCGACTAGTTCGTTAACATCATCCCAGAATATGTAGTTTCTATCACGTGATTTATTTCTAACAAAATTCAATAATCCCTTCCCATACTTTGAACGTTTTTTGGGTGGAAAAAGTTTCTGTATAATTTGAGATTTTTTACCAGAATTGCGAATTACGTAACCCTGGTTATTAATATGTACAGATGTCAGTGATAATATTTTTTTATATTTCGCCAAATCTTTGTTATTGTAGAGATTTGAATTTGGTCTACTGTTAAACAATAGCTCCAACAAACCATGAGTCATTCTAAACCTTTGTTCGCCGACAGTTATAAAAACATCATCAAAACTTACGGGCTCATCACCGATAAAATATAAATTTTGTTTATGATCAAAACGTATACCATAAGGAATAGAATTATCTAATTTCTCGTTATGAAACACGCCTAAATAGTTGTCTAAAATTTCTTCTATTCGAGTGCGACGGTTAGTAATATTCAAAGTCGAATCAAAGAAAGCAGATTTATCATTAGCAGAAATATTTACATCCTCCTCCCCATCCTCCTCCTTCTCCTCCACCTCCTCCTCCTCCTCCTTCTCCTTCTCCGTTACCAACGGTTCAACCTTGTGTTCTTTTTCGCGCTTTACTGTTTCATTGGCAGAGATTGTGCTCTTTTTGAGTTCAATTAATGGAGTAATTATTGGTTCCAACCTTTTACGATTAAATTCTTCACTCTGTGTTTGAAAACCCAATAAATTTCTGTGTTTTTCAATAATAGTTTTTCTCAATTTTTTTATTCTATCTATTAAACTGCTTCTCTCCCCAACAGATGATGCTGCGGTAGGAGCAGCACGATCGCGTTTCTTACGCATATTAACTTTCTCCATTAATGCCGCGACGTTGAATGACAAAAAATCGTGCAAACACCGAAGTTACCTCATTGCAAAGGAATCTTTATGAATTTATCCAATTGCTCTCTGTATCTTCCATTTTCAGCCTTACATTCAGTAAAAATAGAAACAAATTTGTGAGCACCTTTTGACCACACCTCCCAACATAGTTTTCTAAACTCACTGAAACTCATATCTTCCCCTACAAAATCCCTATAAATTAATTTCAAATTTAATTGATCAAGTTTGAATATAATCAATACGTTGCAATTATCTCGGATGTGATGTTTCATTATCGCACCGTAACTTTGTACCAAGTAGGCTGTGTCAATTTCGCGATGTCTACCCATTGTAAAGTAATTACGAATTTGAGGTACATTGCTTAATTGTAAATCATCAAAAATGACAAGAGAGTTTCTCTCAACTTTGTTGGGATGCTTTATCATATCAGTATTGTCTGATAAATGAAAAGTAACACATTTTATCTTTGAAAACACCTTTTTCAAAAATTCATATTTATCTTGATATAATGACTTACTGTATACATATAAATGTTTAAATTTCAATCCGTTTTTATTGAAAATCAAATTCAATAACGTATTTGTCTTACCACTGTTGGATCTTCCAATCAGGATAATGCGTGCATTATGCGGTAATAAACTACCATTTTTACTCTTGCCAATGTTCGGTTTACCTGTAATAACCTCATCAAAATTGATGATGGGTATGGTCGTATCCTTTACCATTGTATCACTATGATAGCCAATGGATAACTGAATAAAACACATGCTTCAACATATTATATCAATTTATTGATAATATTTTTCAGTTCTTTTCCAATATACAACATTTCGCTTATTTACAATATAATACATAGTATTTACAATATAATACATAGTATTTACAATACAGTTCTTAACCTAGTAAATTCTTTCTCTCGATCCATGTAGGTTCGCTGAAACCTAACCATTTAACCAATATTTTATCTTTATTTTTCCTTATAATTTTCTCTACTAAATAAACTTTCTGCTCCTCCTCATCCAGCTTTGTTTTTTTCATTTCTTCTTCGTAGAAACGGCCAGAAATTATTTCCCCTTTCAAATCACGCAAGATGTAAGTAGGTGGCTTAGTCGGATAGACTGAATGAATTATAAATAATTCCCCACTCCAATTAATATTATACGATTTGTCGAAAACCTGTCTGTACTTACTAATGCGTACAACATCGCCCAATTTAAATTTCGGTTTTATTCGTTTAGATTTCAAACGCAAGTTCTCATTGGCCACCTTATTAATCGATGCTATTATATGATTTCGATGTTTTTTGCGAACATCAGATGGCCGCATTTGAATTGTTCTGTGGAAAGCATTATTATACTCTTTAACCATTGTTGGTAATGCACCCACCCATCGTTTTGTTCCGTGCTGCGTTAAATATTTATAGATTTTTGATTTAATAGTTCTAATAAAACGTTCGACTATTGCAGCTTTTTTCTCACTAAAAACATGGTAATGTTTAATATTATACCTATCCAATAATGCTTTTACTTTTGTATTAAAAAATTCGGTACCTTGGTCTGTCTGAAAAAATTTAACATTTTTATTTTTACGAATAATTGGTTCAAGTGCAGCATACACAGAGCCGGCACTTTTGGATTTTATTGGCACACAATAAGCATATTTAGAAAAACAGTTAATTACAGCTAAAATAAAAGTAAAATTTGAATTATCTCTCGCCAGCGAGCTCATATCAATTAAATCTGCCTGAAGCAGATCCACCTCACTTTTAATCTCATATTTTCTCCTATTAAAATGTACTCTTGGCACAGAATGCAATTCTTGTGCTAATCTATGTCTAAGTTCATTCATTTTTGTCGACATCACACACGTGTGATATATCTCAACTGCCTCGGCACGCGCCGTGTGGGTAATCTATTTTTAGCCACCCTCTTTTTGTGAAGCAGCACGCCTCACTTCTCCTCTCCTCACTCACCGCCTCACACTTTGAGAGGAAGGTTCTTCTTCTACTACTTCTTCTTCTTCTTCTTCTCCTTTTTCTTCTCCTTCTTCAACTTGGGGGATTCTATAATGACCCCATGCCAATGTGTCAACCGAATTGGGCATGATGTATCTTTTATCATCATAGCATGAGAGCGCTGTTTTTGCACATGCAATCTGATATACTTTATGACAATAGCTCCTTATCATATTGAACCTCTCGTAATGTGTGCTTCTTTCGAATAAACATTTTTTGTACAAATCATATGTTAGACAGCGATCTTTAACAGATTTCTTTACACCCTTAGCTACGTTTTTATACAATTCATTCTCATCATCTACATATTTAAAACTATACATTTTGGGCCGTAAGCCAGCAAAATGTGTGATAATTTTTGAATTTGTCTCATCTTTAAATTTCCCAACCACTTTTTTATTTACAAGACTATAACATTTGTGAGTGGTTGGGTAATCAGATGTGTCAAACCACGTCAAATTATTCCTAATATCCTGGTACACATCCTCAGTTTTTATTTCATAGAAAAGACTATCTGTATCCGACATTAATAGATTCACATTTTCAGGACGATATATGTTCAAAATTTTGTTGTAGTGGAAATCAAACATTAGGTGTTTACTCAATTCCAAAATGGTGAAACCCGCATAAATTGGTTTGTTCAAGCATATTTCAGATTTTCTTGAAAACACCCCAATTACATTTTCATCAAAAATCACCCAGCGTTTACACAATGGCCTGGAAACATATTTATCCAATTTTCTCTCATCTGTTATGAGATTTACGGTGCAATGGTGTCGATTACCCTGGAGAGATTTTCCGTATATTATATTCGATAAATTTTTAAAGTTCTGAACTTCAAATTTATTCCTGGCATTTCGCCTACATTCCGTATTGAATTGAATGTAAGGTTGTAGCCAACGGGACTGTGTAAAACTAATTACCCTATGAATCTTCGTTAAACGCATACCCAACTGAGTGTAAAGCTGGAGATTGCGATAATGAATTACATATTTTGTTCTATCATAAAGTGTTGCAAGGAGTTTTGTTGATGATTTTTGTGAATCGTGTTTTTGATATTCAGACATCAGGTGAAGGGGGGCTGCTTCTTTTGTGGGGGCAAGGGGAAACTGATTGTGAGAATCGTGTAAGTATTGTGGATACTGCATATCAACCTCCAGAATGTAGCCAATTTCTGAATCGGCACTCAAGTTTAAAAAATCTACTTGTGCGATTTCATTCTCATTCAAAAATTTAAAATTTCCGCTCGGGAGAGGTTCACACATTGCGTATCCATATAAATTGTTAGCATCCAGGTAAACAAGGTAATTAGTAGGTTTACTCTCATCATAATTCGACATATATGGGTTGTTCGCTTCAGCAAACCTATGCGGAATGACCGATAATCCACCTCTCACTGCACCCTCAATCATAAGATGAATATCAATGTCCCGAATCAAACCAAGCTCCACCTGTGTGTATTTTAGCATGCAATTCCATGAGAAATGTGCCAATGAGAGAAAGTGGATAGCATCCAATCCATATTTGTCGAATAATGATGAGCGCATATCCTCAAAAACATCGGCCAAAAGCAGAACATCCGTTAGAAGGTATAGATCGTGATATTCGCCAAGAGAGGAAATATTACACGCTTTCCACACCTTCTGTGCATGTTCATATTCAGCAGGATCCAATGGTGAATCGTTCAAATCATTGTGGAATGCTTCTATGGGAGGAAGACATGTTTCATTGAACTTTTCAGCACAATCAAAATAAGTGTATGGATACACACCCTTTTTGATTAAAAGCTGGTGCTGTTCAGGTGTTCTGAATACAGTGTACATCCTTTTAAATTTCGTTTCCAATTCAGTACTTTCTGACAAATTTTTTACAAGTGAATCTAATGAAGCATTCATGAACTTAAAACTATCTAAAAACCTAATTTTACCAATACTAATTGTCATAAATTTTTCAGAGGAATTGGCGATGCAATGTATTTTTCTTTTGCATTTCCCCAAAGCTTGCACAATAAAATGGGAATCGTACCCTGCGAAATTATGTATATAACATGGAATAAAATCGGGTGATTTAGCATTTAAATTACAGGCTTGGTGAGCTGCACAAATAAATTCGCCTGATTCGTGCGAGTGGTGTTTGCATCTCACCTCACCAATCAAGAAATCCTTCCCACATAAACCACATTGTTTTGCATCATCAAATACTTGTTGTTCACGCTCATTTAATGGAATCATCGGTATTTCACGTTTCATATCATTATAAAGCATTTCACCAAAATCTGTTACATTATCAACGAATTTTTTAATAATTTTTTCACTTTCATTTCGCGCACGATAAAGAATGGGTCCGTGACAAATTTCACCATGTATATTTAACACTACAAAGCAATACCCGCACGCAACATGCTCACGTGTCTTTTTTGTGAAGCTACTAGTAACAGGGTCTGAAGCATCAGCTTCTTCTTCCCCCTCTTCTCCGCTTTTAATTGGTAAAATAAACGATTCAAAATCGGCGTAAATTACATATTTAGGTTTAAGTGTATAAGTATAGTTTGTAAATTTGATTACATCACCTTCTTTGGGTAGCACCGTTCTTTGCGCCGCGAACTTTGAACAAAGCTCTTGATGCCTTTCCAAATTTAGTTTTCCATCTCTATTTACCATTTTGTCAGTTGTGAAACGATGGAAACAAAATTCGCATATGTGTACTTGATGCCCTCTTTTTGATAAATGACTCAAGAGCCGAGACAACCCGTTTTTCCCGTTCGCGGTATTGATCAAGCAAAAATGTGATTTATGTGGTGCGGTTTTAGTTGTTAAAAGCAAAAGATTCACCTGATGTCTGCGTTGCCTATATATACTACATCTGTAGGGATAGAATTTCTTTCCATCTTCGTCGTACGCAATTACATTAATCGATATGTTGGGATTCAAAATTTCAATTTTCCTAACATCTCTCATGGTGGCTGGGAAGTTAACACCGTTTGTGTTGAGTGTGTGAGCAAACTTGCTCAGATATTCAACAGTCATATTTCTGCGACGATGATGGAAATAAGCGAGAATTGACCACAATAGGCATTTCTCGTCATTGAAATTTTTTATGTTAATCACACACTTTTTCCTTACAATAAAATCGGGAGTCACTACAAAGGAAGATGAGGATGTGTACATAGGATTATACCGAATTATGTTTAAATCTAAAGAATGTATTCTACTCAAAACCCACCCACTACCAAATTTTGTAAAATTCTGGAAAGAATTTAAAATTTTCTTAATAGCTAATTCATAGTACTTGTTCAATTCATCTAAATTTTCACGAACATTCACACATATTGCCGAATAGCTGTGAAAGTTTACAGTACTCGAAATTTGTTCACTTTCCTCGGGCAAAACAATCAATTTTTGTAATATAATATTTAACACTAAAAACCATTTTACATTTCCGTGGAAACGGTCTGACTCCTCGACGATCTGGTTCAATACTATGGGTTTTGTAGCTTCCAAAGTCGATTCCACGTCCAGCTCCTCGTCTAGATAGGTTATACGGTGACGTATCGCGTTATTGTTCAATCCACGCAGATCCTTGATTGTATACCGCATTTTGACGAATTAGTGCTCTCTCTCTCTCTCTCTCTAAAACAAAAAAGTTAGTAGCAGATTAGAAGTTGATCACCACGGACTATTCTAAATTACGAATGATTGACTTTCAAAGGAAGCGATTCCACTGTGTTCTCCAACTGAAAGGTTAAAAAAGATTATGAGTGTGAAACAGATTATATCTATGGATATAAACGTGGCGGTAGACAAGGAAGAAGAAAAGTTTATTAAAAATAAATCCTCGTTCGAAAAACAATTAATACATAAATTACGCTTCCACCGCTATGAGTGCTATGGAAGAGAATATGGACACTATTGCATGTGTATAAATCCTGCACTCAATGAACCATTACACCAATTTATTGGAGAATGTAATTCAGATACTTGTTTTTATCGAATAATGCAATTACATATTGCAGATAACCATCACGAATCGTGTAATGGCGTCTATCATACATTTAATATGTGTAACAACAAAATTGATAAATTTTTGTGTAATTCGTCCAGAAGATTTCGGTGTGGGAAAAATTGTAAATTATTTCAAACACTCAAGTGTGCTGGTAAAACTAAGTAGGAATACTGAACGTAAGTTTACTCCTCCAATGTACAACAATCGGCAGCAGAATTAGTTGAATGGAGATACTCGCATGCAGTGTGATTTCTGCAGAATAATAGTTTCTACCGAGAAAAATAATTCGAAATAATGCGCAGTCAATAATCGCTACTTACATTGTAAAAGGGTGATGGCAAATGATGAACTCTCTCTCTCTCTCAGATGTGTGCTCTCTCTCTCTCAGATGTGTGCTCTCTCTCAGATGTGCGCTCTCTCTCAGATGTATCCTCTCACTCAGATGTGTGCTCTCTTACACTCCGCTGGTACAACTGATCTAAAACAAACAAGTTAGTAGTGGATTAGAAGTTGATCGGCACACTATGGATCAATCACACGTTTTAATGTACGAAAGATTGAGGTTGTTGAGTTTTGATGAGAGATGGAAAAAATTCGAATCTCCCCTTTTATCGCCTAAACATTTAGCTAAACTGGGATTTGTATTCAAGACGCCACCAGACTCAGTGCAGTGCGTGTTTTGTTTAGTTGGTTTGGAAAAATGGCTAATAACAGATGATCCCGAAAAAGAACATGAAAAACATAGTCCGAATTGTGGGTGGAGGAGAATGCATAATATTTCTATCGAGAATGAAAATTTTAATAATCTTCGGGATTACGACCAGCGAATAAAGACATTTTATCAAAGATCAAAGCCTCACTGGTCAAACTCATTTAATAAGAGGATATTGGTTTTTAAAAGAAATGCTGAATATTTCGCGAGTAATGGATTTTTTCTACATAAAACGGGTTATTTGCAATGCGTATATTGTAAAGTAATTATTGCAGATTCGAAAAAACTGTGTCATGCATCGTTTTGTATATATAATAAGAACAGTCTTAAAGGGGAAGGAGGAGAAGGAGGAGGAGAAGGAGAAGGAGAAGGAGGAGGAGAAGGAGGAGGAGAAGGAGAAGGAGGAGGAGAAGGAGGAGGAGAAGGAGAAGGAGAAGGAGAAGGAGGAGAAGGAGGAGAAGGAGGAGGAGAAGGAGAAGGAGGAGGAGGAGGAGAATTAATTAAAAAAGTAAACAAACCTGCACGAGAAGGAAGCCGAGGAATCACTTGCGCTCTGTTGTAGACTTGAAACACCTCTAGTTGGAACTGAAACATACAAAATAGGGAAAATGGATCAGATTGATGTTTAAAAATTTGGATTATGCACACTTATTATCAGATTATGGAGATGTCGTCTGCATTAATCAGGTGTGAGAAGATTTATTGTAAATATTATTGAACAATTACTATTTCTATTACAATTGCTCCAATTTAATATGCAAGATTTTTTGCACTAACAGTATTTACCCAAAAACTTGTAAAAATGCGTGATTGGGTTGAAGATAATTTTTATGAGTTTGATTATTTTGTGGCTTTATTTCGAGTTTGTTATAATTGATTAATGTAAATAAAGATTTGAATTATTATTGCTCACCTTTGTTTCAAACTGATGTGATGCTTTCAAAATGATCACTCTTCTTGTTGTGCCGTTCAAAAACGCAAATGCTCTTTTATCGCTGTGCGCGGATAGCTAAAGTTCAAACTGTTGTGACGCTTTCAAACTGATAAAGATGATCGCACTTTTTTGATCCGATAACTATGACGTTCAAAACGCGAATGATCTTTTAGCGGTGTGCGCGACAATCTAAAAAAGGATTGCGGGATGCGATGAGCTTCCTTCTTTTAGGTGAGCACCTAAAAGAAGGAAGCTCGCAGGAAGCTCTCGCTGGCACGCGCTCGCTTCTCCCCCTCAACACGGTGTTCTATTTTTATCAGTATGTTTACATCTGTCAACATGGAATGTGCTTTGGCGATGCGGCACGTGTGGAAAACGATAGTACTATTTATATTTCTATTATGCTGTCTAAACACCGTACTACTTTTAAATAAAGATAAATCGTGCAATCTGCATGAGAAACGAAATGATACGCAATTTCTTTTCAATTCCTTTGGATCGTCAACTTCACTGAGAAATCATACTTTATTCAATATTAAATCTTGCGTTAATTCGTATTATAAAACACCAATTTCCTTTGAAATTGGGTTGATACATTGGTATAAATTTATGGTTGATGAGCGAGAAACAGTTTGCAATTTCTACAAATACTATAGCGTTCTTGCAAATTGTGCCGAGACTTTTAATGAAAAATCGAATTTTCTTTTGAAGAAAACTAATCAATTATGTAGTAGTAGTAGTAGTAATTACAGTTCAGTTTATGTTTAACCTTTAAAGGATGAACACTGTTAAGAAAAAGCGCCGCACTGTTCGTAAGCGTGGTAGAGGTATTTTATCAAAAATTGGGAATATTTTGGGTACAGTGATAAATAGGGGGGTTGACCTGTTACCTGTAGAAGCGCACCTAGATGGGTATAATTTCTGCGGTCCAGGAACGAGGTTAAGGTCGAGGTTAGCACGTGGAGATAAAGGAATAAACCGTCTTGATGATTTATGTAAGACGCACGACATAGTTTACTCCCGAGCGTCTGATAACAAGACGCGGGCGGAGGCTGACAGGCACTTGGCAGATGGAGCTTGGGAAATTTTCAAGGACCCAAAAACGGGGTTATCTGAGAGAGCATATTCTTATCTTGTTACAAACATTATGAAAGCGAAATCCGCATTTGGTGGCGGTTTGAGAAAACGAAAAACGAGGGGAGTTAGAAAAACACATAGTGATAGTATTAGGCAAAAGGTGATCAATAGGTTAAAAAATCATATTGCTGGTCGCGGTTTTTATCTGAAACCATATCCAACAGGCGGAAGAATACTAGTACCTCCCACCCAATACGGTGTAACACTATTTCCTAAGGTTAAAAAGAAGCAAGGAGGAAAAAAGCAGAGGAAAAGACAGAGAAAAACGCAAAGATGAACGGCCCGCTGTCAAACTATGACCTGATAAAATGGTGCAAATTATTAGATATTCCACTAAGGGGCATATATATGATTGATACACTTCCGAGTAAAATTCGAAATAATGAGCTCGCAATTGTTAATTTAGACAAACAGATTGGAATGGGAACACATTGGACTGCATATATTAAACGAGGAAAAAATGTGTATTATTTTGATCCGATCGGTGACTTGCAACCGCCACGCGAATTGGTAAAATATTGGGAAAAAGAAAATAATGTAAAAATATTCTATAATACCAACCAATTGCAGCGGGTAAACACAGACATTTGTGGGCACCTAGTGATTTTGTTTCTTGCTAACCAGTTGTAATTTTACGCTTGTGTTGAAAGCATTAGCTGAGTGAGTGATGGCTGTTATTACACTAACCTCAAAAACAAGTAATCTATATGAGAATTTAAACCATGCTCTGGAATTGGATAAAAATCGCGAATGGGAAATTGGATTGGTTAACTTGTGGACGTTTAATAGTATACCGAATATAATAAGGGGGAAAAATTCCAGTTTTAAATATGGAGATAAACTGGTGAATCTTGATACAGGATCGTATGAAATTGATAATATAATAAGCGCTATAAAGTTGAAATTGAACTTGAGCGATGAGAGTCTTGTTATACAACCGAATAATAACACTATGAAAGTTGGAATTTATTCCGATAAACCAGTAGATTTAACTTTTGACGATTCAATTGGTAAGACACTTGGGTTTGATAAACTTCTACTCGAAGCAAATACATGGCATTATTCAAATCATTTAGTCTCAATCAGTCATATTAATACAATCGTGGTGTCATGCAATTTAGCATGTGGAAGCTTCGCTAACGGAGATGAAAAGCATATTATTTACGAATTTCTGCCGAGGGTACCGCCCGGTTATTTGATTAATGAAACGCCCGCAGAAATTATATATGTACCTCTCAATACGCGCAGAATTCAGTTTATTAATGTGACGGTAACCGATCAAGACGGATCACTTATCGATTTTCGAGGGGATAGTATAACTGTGAGGTTACATATTCGTGAGAAAAGTTAGAAGATGGGTTTTATTGTATTCAATGCCGTACCTAAGCGTCGAGATGAGAACAGAGAAAGCGTCAGTAGGAGTTTAAGCTCAGTAGCGTTAACACCTATGTTAACGCCGAAAAACAGATTAACAGCTAAAAACGCGAGAATACTAGAAAAATTGGGATTTATAGTTAATTGGAAAAATGTCGGGAGCCGCAATAAGTGAAATTCTAGATGTCGATAGTCAAATTCAATTTTACTCTGATATTACTAAGTACGAATTTCACACGCACACAACATATTCTGGACAGAAACTAGGTAATTCGGATGAAGTAAGGCTTCCTGTAAATCAGCAGGATATATACACACTGCCTTGTAAATCCTTTCTATTTATTGAGGGGAGTGTTAAATGTACAAAGCCTGGTGCGAAACCCGAGGATCCGCCAGTGCATGCCGAATATAAACTTGTCAGCAACGTGGTAGGCCATCTGTTTGATGAGATACGTTATGAATTGGCGGGACAGCAAGTAGCGAAATCGAGACTTGTCGGAATTACGTCTACAATTAAAGGATTGCTTTTGAAAAATGTTTTCGATACAAATACATACCAATTGGCAGGATTTGATAGAGATGGATATAAGTTGACGGATAATAAATTCATTTTTTGCGTACCGCTGAAACTTTTGTTACCATTTTTCGAAGATTTTCAACGAATAATTTTAAACTTGAAACAAGAGCTTGTATTATTGAGAAGTGCGTCGGATCTAAACTGCGTTGAATCGGCTACAGGAACAAATGTTTCTTTAACAATTGATAAACTACAGTGGAAAATTCCGTACATCCATTTGGAAGATCACGTAAGGTTGAAATTTTTGAAATTACTCGATTCTGATCGTCCTTTAAAACTTGCGTTTAGAAGATGGGAGATTCACGAATTTCCAAACATGGCAACATCGAGAATTCATTCGTGGGCAATAAAAACATCGTCGCATTTAGATGTTCCACGCTATGTAATTTTAGCCTTTCAAACGGCTCGGAAAAATGCTGTTAATAAATCAATGTCTGATTTTGATTCGTGCGAGTTGTATAACGTTAAATTATTTCTAAACAGTCAATATTATCCCTATGATAATTTGTTGGGGAATAAGCAGATAATGTACCGTATGTTTTTAGATTTCGCGCCGAGTTACTATAATCGCACTATAAATGCTGAACACGGGAACGCAATTGATTTTAAAGCGTTTTGCGAAAAATCACCAATAATTGTGATTGACTGTTCACACCAATCTGATCATTTGAAAACATCCACAGATATAAGATTAGATATGGAATTTAGTAAAGAACTACCAAACTCGACTTCGGCATATTGTATTCTTATAAGCGATTCAATAATGGAATACACGCCTTTAACCTCATTAGTTAGAGAAGTACAATAAATTGCCGGTAGGGGTATGTTTAAAATATAAAAGGCGAAATGTAAAAAATAATTTATCATTCGTGTGGGCGTGTGTGAGAGAGCAACATGTCCACTTCTTCGCTGTTTCAAGAGGCGATTGGAGATTTTGAGGTTAGTGAAGAGGGAAAAACACGTACAGTGGGAATACAGTGTGAGATGGAAGAAAAGAAGAAGAAGAATTTTGCCGTTGCGGATCTACACTGGTTTAAGGGAGATAATAATCAAATAATTTTAAAAGAATTCGCGCTGGTTGATCGGGCTGGTAATTATGTGGTACTACACTTTAAACCGCCTTTTCCGAAATCTACTTTGAGCTGGAAAATGTTTCGCGAGGCTACCTGGTTAGAACAACATTATCATAAAATATTATGGGATGAGGGGGAGACTGAGTTTACAGATTCATTGATAAGAGGATATCTCGGCGCGTATGATTGCATTTTTACAAAGGGAACAGAAAAAGCGGCATTTTTGAAAAAGTATCATAATGATGTACGTACCATACCGGAATATTTTGCGAAACCAAATTTCACAAAGTTTAAAGATACGTGGTGTTTTGAGGTTTGTAACATGCACAAAAATGTAGAAGGTGGGAGATGCGCTCTAATAAGTGCACAACATTATTTGCAACTATTAACATCTAACACGCTTCCAAAGATAGGAGAGGAGGGGGATTATACTTGTGAAAATAATCGAATGAAAAGTATGAGGAATTGTGCTTTTTATAGTAGAACAAGCAAAAGAAATTATGCGAGACAAGGATTTTACTATGATGGAAAAAAGGTCGTATGCGTTTACTGTGGTTATGAGTTGGAATCACACAAAGTGAGAATTTGTAGCGTGGGCGTTGGTAGGAAACCTATCAATTTTTCGGTATTAATCCCGCTGTATAAATAATTAGTTGTAGATAATGGATCCTCAGAAGTGGATGTGTGCGGATAAAGAATTAGAGAACAAATTACGAGAATATCTGCAATGGTTTGATTTGTGTGAGGATGCCATTAGAAATTCTACTCGTGAAAACATTGGACTTGCGAGACAGTTGAAACAAATTTTTTTAAACACTGTAAATTTGAGCGATATTAACCATTATTTATCCTGGTACAGGCCGCATAGGCTTTGTGTGAAAAAATTATTACAAATTGAGGAAGAAGCTACAAACTGCGCTTGCGCAAACAGTGGTGGGGAGAATGCATAAAAGGAGTGAAATTGAGAAACTTGAATCATTAGGAAAGATGAGTCGTTTCAACATAGCTGCATTCAACGCTTTGGCGCGTGAGGTGTTGCCTCTAGAATCAGTACCTCTCGGTTCATATCTAACCGTTGAAAACGCCATAGTCTATGGTACAGGCAGAGTGTTACTAAATCTCTACGATCCCGACAGTGAGGGAGACTCTTATTTCGATTTATTACTATGTGATAAATTTAAAAGCGTAATAAATAATGAGAACTTGACAGATTTTAACAAGAGAAATTTTGTATTAATATGCGAACATGAGAACGGACAAGTAGAGTTGAAAGAAATGTAAATTTTTACAATGGGTTTTTCTCCATAGCACAGGTTTATGTGACCTAGCCCTGTGTGAACCTCTTTTTACCCAAATAAAAAAAGAGTGACCTCCAATAAGGCGGTGAGGTTGACGTTCCTTTGGAGGCTTTTTCTAACTAACAAACCGCCGGTCATTCAGTATGTGTTTAACTATCATAGAGGAAGGATGCATTGCTACAGCTATACAAAATTTAAAAAACTATCCCGTTTACTGATGGCCATTTCAGTAAGCGAGTTTGATATTATTGCAAAGCATATTAAATTTTCAACTGAGGCAGATGATGGAACTTTGTCCGCAACAAAAACTGTGAATTTCTGCTATCCTATTTTATCTGAAATATATGATCTCCTAGATATAGTTATAAGTGAGGAGGGTCATTTGCACTATGGCTGTTCTAACGATTCCCCTATACAAACTATTTCAGATACAAACGAACTTTGGGATGCTCTATATGATTTAGCGGATAAAAAATGTAAAAAATTTTAATCATGAGGGGGAAACCAACATTGTAATAGGCATGTTTATTCATGCAAAGGTTAATGACCTGAAAAGTACACCAGCATTCTACACCTATTTGTGTCTAACAACATTTAATGATGCTAAACGCGATTATGTGTGTTGGGTTTGCCTAGAAACCGTGTTACTAATAGCAGGTGCCTATGAATCTATTGGAGGATCCAGTTTCACTTGCACACCTCAAAAGGTAGTGCACGTGATTCAATAATACCATGTTTTGGTCATTCAGTTTACTTATTGGTATAGCTATAGATGAGTTTAATATTATTGCAAAGCATATTTGAATTTTCAACCGAGGCTAATGAATGAGCTGAGAGAGAGTGAGAGAGAAAGCCTCTCTCTCTCACACAGACAGGTTAAAACATGTTTGTGACCTTCAAATGAGCTGAGAGAGAGTGAGAGAGAAAGCCTCTCTCTCTCACACAGACAGGATTATTCATGCAAAGGTTAATGACCTGAGAGAGAAAGTGGGGGTCGGATTATTTGAGCAAACAGCATGGGGTATTGTAGAAATAACCTCTCTTTCAAAAAGAAAGAGAGAGAGGATTATTATTCCACAGCTTAATGAGTCATATAAAAAAATCTACATAAAACTTGTGCACGTGCTCTGCTTTTAAACGTAATGAAATAGTTTTTTCACAGCAGGGGGCGGAAGTGTTATTAATAGCTAAATCGATGGGTGGTGGGGCAGGGGGGTATATTAACACTGCACGTGCGAAAGAGAGAGAGAGGGCTTTGAGAATCACAGCAGGTGGTGGCAGGTGTGCAGATGCAATTAATAGCTAAAGCGGGGGGCGGGGGCGGGGGGTTAGGGATAAGAGCAAATATAGATATAGTAATTGCAAGCAGGTATATATAGATATACAATTGCAAGCATGTATATATAGATATAAAGCTGTATGTTCTATATTTATTGGGAACCTTCTGTGAGAGGTGGGGTCAGGGGGGATAGGTCCTCTCTCATTGGTGCTTGCAGGGGGTCCCCCTTTAATCTATTGGGAATAAAGTGGGGACACATAGGGAAGGGGGGTATGTGACCTTAAAAACAAAATGGCTGACTGTGACAGGGGGAAGGGTGGGTGTTTACAAAATGTCTGACCTGGGGGAGGGGGAAGGGGGGTGGCCACGCCCCCCTGTCTTCTCATTGGTCAGGCTGAATCGGCCTTAATACCTACTCGTATCTATTCAAGAAGTTAATTTCACTCAAAATGAAAGAAATAAAATGAAATAATTTTATTTCAATCTAAAAAATAGTTTTTCAAAATGAATTTTTAAAAAACGAAACTTTGTTACAGATTAAAAAAAAAATATTTTGTAAAAACTAATTGTTTCATCGGGGTAAAAAAGATGTCATTTTGTTTCTCAAGGAAATAATCACCTAGAGAATCACATTTTATCACCTAGTAAATGAGTTTTAAGGCTGTGCTGCGCTGGGCTTTTGGACATAATTTTTTTTTCGAAGTTTATTGCATTGGATATTGTTAGGGCTTTGAAATGTTATCTATTAACTTACTGTGTGGAAAAATGTTTTTCTTCAACTATTTGGTGAAATATAGTGGTTCAAAGTTGAAATTTTTCGGCTTTTGGGGGCAATTTGATCTATTCTACAAGTAAATTTAAACTTTGATTTATTTTCTATAACAAAAAGACATATTGAGGAATAAAATGACGTAATTTTTATTTCAATCTACCAATAAATAGTTTTTTTTTTCAAAATAAAATTTGATAAACTGACTTTTTTACAGATTAAAAAAAAATATTTCGAAAAAACTAATTGTTTTTTCGGAGTAAAAAATGTCATTTTATTTCTCAAGAAGTCTTACTTATAGAAAATTTATCAATAGTTTAAAATCACTCGTAGGTAAGATCAATTGCCCCCAAAATCGAAAAATTTAACTTTGAACCTCCATATTCTACAAAAATGAATGAAAAAATCTTTCCTCACGGCAATATATAACATTTTGAAGCCCTAATAATATCCAATACAAGAAACTTCGAAAAAAAGTCTAAGGCTTGTTTCACACATCATGTTTAACATTGATTATATTGAATCTATTTAAGTTTTTTATTTACTTACAAAAACTCACAGATCAATCTGTTAAGAGCCTTAATGACGCACAATAAAGAATAATTTATTAAGTAATCACAAACACACAATCAAGCAGTTTTAACAGGCTATTTTCCACAACTGCTTCCTTCAAAAAATTTTATCTGAAAAATCCAAATTTTAAGTTATGTCCAATTTTGACTAGAAGTCTCACTTTTAAGTGCAATTACACATTCTTTTCAATACAACAATATTAATTTAGAGTTTCACTTTAAAACAAAATTGGAATGAATCTATCTTACGGTAAATTCAAAGGGGGCGCTCTCACTGTCCCAATAGTGAAATAGCTGACACAGATCAATACAAATTTTCCAATTCACTAGAACTGAGAGAAGGCATGCCTCAAAGCGTGCCTCAAAGCCGTGCCCCATACAAGAGTTCTTTATTAGTGAGTCAACTGATTCTCAGACTTGAAGTACGTCACGATTTTTGACAGCGACTTTTGAATTGAAGTACGTCACGAATTTTGACAGCGACTTTTGACACATGGAAATGAAGTCTTCCGCCTAAGAAAAATATAGTACCACTGGAAAACTTAAATTTCAATGTCCAATAGTCGTATAAACTTATTTTTATGGTTTCTTCTTATGAGGTGTCTACTACCTCCTGAAAATTTGGTACCTGTATCCCCTGTAGTTTTGCTCTGTAGTTTTATGCGTACGGACAGACGGACGGACAGAGCCTACGCATTATGCTCCCCCACTATGTACTTCGTACAGGAGAAACAATTAGTCTGGGCGCAGGGCCGTTTGATAGTCAGCCAAAGCGAGGGGAGTGTTTATCGCTCATTTCTAAAAACATGTGGCCCGTGCGACGCTGCAGATGTCTTCAAGGCCAACTAGTCAACTTTTACAGGACGGCTAGTAGTGAAACCAGAGCCACGTACCCAGACTAATTGTTTCTACTGTACATGTGTATCTGATAATGTATCTGTCACCATAGGCGACAAGCCCAGTGGCAATTAACAAATATCTATCTATTTATCTACTTCGTACAGTGAGCTAACAAGCACTAAAACAGTCCAATAGTCCACAGAAAGTGAATGAAATTTCGAATTTTGTTTATGATTTTAAAGCCGAAAATATAGAAGTCAAATCGTTTCAATCACATGCTTTTTCTCCTCTCTCTATTGATAAGGGAAGCAGTATTTTTTATGTAAATCGACAAATTTCAATGAATTGTTCCTAGATGGACAATAACAGTTGTCCAATTCTATTGTTCAGGTTACGTTGTATTGTGCAATCACATTGTCTAAACGATGAATCACGATGCTGCCGCTCGCTGTTACATGTAATGAACAATTGTCCTGTAACAACAATAATAATTACAGTAGTTGAACTGTTCAGCTACTTGACTGATCAACTGAAACAAATGTGCAGCAACTGTTACAATATTTGAGATGAGTTCTAGCTGGTAGACTGAGGATGAGGTAGCGCTTGGAGGTTTCGAAATCTCAATTAGCACTCCAAAGGGATGATGTTAGGGGGGGAGGGTTGAGCGGGTTTGATTGTTAGATGGGCGGAGAGGGTTAGTGGATCTGAGCGTGCTTCACTCAAAGCCCGGCACGTATCGAAAGCGACCAATAGGAGGACGTGATGATTTGTTCAAGGCGGTGTTACTAACCGTTACAAATAGGACGCCTAGAAATTAGCCCGTAAATGAGCATTAATTTGTGGTATATATATATCTCAATCTTAATCTATGTATACATCAAACTTCCTTTTAGTCACACTTTCTCACTCGCTCTCTCTCTATGCCTTACTTTCACTTCTCTCCCTACCTAAGTGTACTTTTCCTATAACTGCTCGTAAAGTAGTTCTTTACGTACTGAAAACTGATTGTAATAGTATATTTCGCACCAAGGGCCGAAAATGTGTGTTTGCCGGCTCGAGATCGCGGTTTTAAGGTTCGAGACGAAGACGAAAACTTGAAGCGTTTGAGAGCCGGCAAAACACTTCTGCCCGCGTTGCGAACGCTATTTTTCGCCACACCACAAAAAAAAAACAAATATTGTAATAAAATTTTTAAATATTGATACAAAAGACTGTATTACACAATGCAACATGCAACCAACACAATTGTTGAGGTTATGAAAATATCATCGTATTCTATTGTTTGATATCAAAATTTCGAAATAAACAGGATAATACATATCAAATCATGAAACAATAATTTATAAAATATATTATAAATTTTTTCTACGATATATATAGCTATTAACATAATATTATGTGATCATCTCTCTATGATTTGTGTGATCGGACACGATCAGCTGTCATTCAAGGTCATTTTCTTTTCCGCCCTAGGGCGGTAAACGTTTACAGACCTCGTCGGAAACTTTACACTTTCGGCTTCCATATGACGCACGAAAAACAGTGGCGAAAAATACCTCTTTACTGCTCAGCGAGCGGTAAAGTCAGCTGACGAACGAAAAAGGTACTTTACCGCTTGCCAGCTGTGTTTGATGGCTTCTCATTGGTTGATCATGAAATCCTCATAACCTCAACAATGCACGCTAACCAAATCCGCACACGGTTTGTGATGTTACAAACTAAAAGTTTTTATTGTGTTGGAATCCAATACTGCAGTTGTAGGAACAATATTGTATGTAATTCGCGCGTGAAGCTTCTTTATCGCTCTCGCAAAATTACTGCGGTCCGCTATGCGTCGCGCAGTAACTGTTTTGGCTCGAGCGATAAAGTCGCGCTTCACGCTCTTAATACATAAATAACACTATTTCCGCACTTCAGATTTGCAACCTAACAACACAAAATAGTGAGCATGTAATAAGCAGGTTCCCTATTCTGCATTCAAAAATAGGTTGGCTACTCTGCTTCAGCTGCGAAATAGTCGTTGTAATTGTTGTTGTTGTTGTTGTTGTTGAAATCGATTTGATTCAAAGATAGGTTATGTGAGGAATTGTCAGGTTATGTATGCCCTGAGTAGTATAAAAAGGGGGCTTCTGGGACATCATTCCAGGAATAACTATGCTCCAAGAGTAAGTATGCTCCAAGAGTAAGTATGTTCCAGGAGTAAGTATGTTCCAGAAGTCCCCATCAACCAGTAGTAAGTCTGAAATGGGAGTAACTATTAACCTAACCTAATCCACTTCAATCTAACCTAACCCACTTCTACCTAACCTAATCCACTTCTATCTAACCTAATTTACTTCTACCTAACCTAAATTAATCTATAGGGGGGTTCTAGGACATCTTAAGAAGAGCGTCCGGGAGTTTGAGTAATGTAACCTTTCATCATAATGCTTTTGATGCATTAACCTTGAATCATATCAAGAAAAGCGTGCAGAGGTTATCAAAAGTAACCTACCATCATAAAACTGTTGATGCATTAACCTTGGAAACATTTCAAGAAAAATTATATAGAGTAATTAAACTCATCATACCATCATGAAAATGTTGATACATTGATCTATAAATTATTTGAAACATCTCTAGATGTCTTAACTCTAGAGGAGTGGTGAAGGATAATGAAAATGCATAGTTTTTATAAATTGGTAATTAGAATAGAAGTATATTGATAGTAGAAGGGTGATTGAAGGTTGTTCCAATGAAAAAAGAACTAGTTATAAGAACTGTATAAGCACATAGTTAGTCTCTAATTGGAATGATTACCAAATCAAATGCTTTTGCTGAATGACATGTTCTCTTTGATTAATTAATTGACAGATAGAATTGAACCTATCTATCATTCCATTCGAAATCAGATCAGAAAATTGCATCACCTTTTTAATTGGAATGAATAGGAAAGTTGCTTGAACCAATCAACAAAAAAAACAATATGCTTAGTATATAAATCGGCTACCTCTTAACACTGATTATCACACAACAGTTGTCTCAATGTGATAGCACTATCAATGGATCAACACCAACTGTGATAATTGACTTTTCCTACTGTCGATTTTGAATGTAAGTTTTTTTATTTTTTCATTCTAATTTTAATAATTGTGATTGGTTGAGTATGAATAATTTTCTCTATCTCTTTGTATATCTATCTCTTTATGAATTTTCTTGCACTTTGATATTGTTTTCAGAAAATGTCATCAAGTAGTATAATAAGAAAGCTTCTGGAGCATATACTTTTTTGAAACAATATTTATCAATTGTATATCTATCTCTTTATGAATTTTCTTGTACTTTGATATGATTTTCAGAAAATGTCATCAAGTAGTATAATAAGGAAGCTTCTGGAGCATATACTTTTTTGAAACAATATTTATCAATTGTATATCTATCTCTTTATGAATTTTCTTGTACTTTGATATGATTTTCAGAAAATGTCATCAAGTAGTATAATAAGGAAGCTTCTGGAGCATATACTTTTTTGAAACAATATTTATCAATTGTATATCTATCTCTTTATGAATTTTCTTGTACTTTGATATGATTTTCAGAAAATGTCATCAAGTAGTATAATAAGGAAGCTTCTGGAGCATATACTTTTTTGAAACAATATTTATCAATTGTATATCTATCTCTTTATGAATCTTCTTGCACTTTGATATTGTTTTCAGAAAATGTCATCAAGTAGTATAATAAGAAAGCTTCTGGAGCATATACTTTTTGAAACAATATTTATCAATTGTATATCTATCTCTTTATGAATTTTCTTGCACTTTGATATGGTTTTCAGAAAATGTCATCAAGTAGTATAATAAGAAAGCTTCTGGAGCATATACTTTTTGAAACAATATTTATCAATTGTATATCTATCTCTTTATGAATTTTCTTGCACTTTGATATGGTTTTCAGAAAATGTCATCAAGTAGTATAATAAGAAAGCTTCTGGAGCATATACTTTTTGAAACAATATTTATCAATTGTATATCTATCTCTTTATGAATTTTCTTGCACTTTGATATGGTTTTCAGAAAATGTCATCAAGTAGTATAATAAGGAAGCTTCTGGAGCATATACTTTTTTGAAACAATATTTATCAATTTTATATAAAGTCTGCTCAGGGACTTTACCACTTGTCTGAAACAATATTCAATTCTTTGATTCATTATTAACTAATGATGGAGTAGGATTTTAAGAAGTGAAAACACAACAGCTTCAGTTTCATGTATTTATTCATTGTAATATGAATGATACTCACATTTTTACACACATTTTTACATTGATAAGCATTTTCAATATTTTATCAAAAAATACAATTGCTAACTGAATTTCATTACTGTAAAATAACAACAACAGTTTCATATATTCAATAACATAATTTTCCTATTCTACCATTTATCAATAAAGCCTGCATACATCTTATGATCTATTAAATTTGATTCTACATTATTCAGAACTATCAAATCATCATTATTCAGAACTATCAAATCTTCATTTTTCAGTTATTGAAAAATGACCATAAGCTAGTGTGTTTATTCCATCTTTACATATTAATCTTTTATCATCCTTGTTACACAATGTAACTTTATTAATTTCTATGGTATTGATTACATGCTTTTCAGATCTAAATGTATTCATTTTTCTGTATCTTTTAATAATGCTCTCTTTCTTATCTTCTTGACTTAATAAGTTTTCATCATTTTTTAATACAAAATAGTAATCATCCAGAGAAATATCATTTTCAATTACATTATATTTGATTCCTTTTGCTTTTTTCTTTACAATATTTTTTTTTTCATCATGAATTTCAAAACAATAAAGCTTAGATCGTAATCCAATGAATTCTCTAATCGGTTTCCCATTACATTCATCTTTGA
Source organism: Conomelus anceps (assembly GCA_948455865.1). Lineage (NCBI taxonomy): Eukaryota > Metazoa > Arthropoda > Insecta > Hemiptera > Delphacidae > Conomelus > Conomelus anceps. The sequence continues at coordinate 47,582,698 of OX418224.1, forward strand.
ATTTTCCTAAAACTTTCTTATTTTTATTTGAAAAAAGTTGATGATCTGTAGGGTAATCAGACAAATCAAAGAAGTTATTAAGAAATGTTTTGCTGACATCATAATAGAAATTATTTGTTCGAATCTCATAGAAGAAAGAATCTGTATCTGTATACAACAGTTTTATGCATGATCCATAGAATGTTTTCATTATATCATAATGAAAAGAATACATCAATGTTTTAGAAAGTTCTAATACTGCAAAACCAACATATATTGGTTTGTTTAGTAAAATATTTTTCTTATGTAATTCAACCGCACAAAGATTTTGTGAGTATATTGTTCTATCTTTGAATGCTGGATTATTAATCAATTTTTGCAATTTCTTAGGACAACTCACCAAAGATATGTTAATTCTTTTTCTTAAGTTCTCCATACATTTCCCAAAAACTGAATTGTTCAATAATTTGTAGAAGTCTTTTTCAAACTGTGTTTTTGCTTCTTGCCTACGGGTTGTGTTTAAGTCTATGTATGATTTCATCCATTGTGATTGACTGAACTGTAATATTCTATGAATTTTTTTCAATATTAGTCCATGTGCAATTGCCTGTTTCAAATTTATATAATGACAAACATAGTTTTTTTTGTGTTCAAGAGTTAATAACAATTTCTTTTGTTTTGAATTTGGTGGGGGTTTATTCTCTGGTAAGAATGGAAGACAATTATGATCGTTATGCAATTCTTTTGGATATTCAACATCTACTTCTAGGATATAACCTATGTTTGAATCAATAGATACATTTTCTATTTCAAATTTATCAATTTCTTTTGATGTCATCCATCTAAATTTTGAATATGGTAATTTACAAGATAAAGCATAACCATACAAGTTATTTGCATCCAAATAGACTAAATATGACCTCTCTTTATCTTTATCATATAGATCTTCTATCAGTGGATTGTTTGCTATTGCATGTCTTTTCATACAAACTGAAATTCCTCCACGTATCCCTTCTTCAAATAGTAAATACATTTCATAATCTGTAATAAGTTCCAATTGGATTTTAGTATGTGAAAGCATAGCATCAAAACTGAATCCAGGTAGTGTATAGTAATGAGCACAATCTAAGTTATAAGAGCTTAAACAAACTTTACGAAAATTCTCAAAAACATCACATAATAAAATTACATCCAACTTTAAATACAGATCACTGTATTCTCCTAATGTTTGTATTTTGAATGATTGCCATACTTTATGAGCATGTATATAATCTTGATAGTCTATTTGTTTCTTATTCAAGCTATCATAGAATTTAGAAATAGGAGGTAGTTTTGATTCATTCAGTTTTTCTAAATCATCTAGGTATTCATATGGAAATACCCCCTTACGAGTGACCAAATCCAAACTTATTTGGGGAAAGATTTTTTTTATGTGAAGAAATTTATCTCTTGGAAGGATCTTCACTAATTTATCAAGTGAAGTGTTTATGAACTTCAAAGTATCAATGAATCTAATTGATATTTTGCTTGAAGTTTGTTTGGTAAAAGAAATGTATTTCTCACTTGAATTAGGAATAATATTGATAGAGTGTTTATCTAAACCTAATTCATGTATAATTATATGATTATCATAATTTGCCCCATTGTGTAAATAGACTGGAATATATCTTTGTTTTTGACGAGAAAAATTACATTTATTGCATAAAGCAGCTCTATACTTTCCTGTCATATGACAATGATCACGTACTGCTTTATTAATCATTGTAAACTCAATATTACACATTTCACAGGCTCTTTGTTTCTTGAAATTGATCTTGTCTACTTTATTAAAATTCATTTCAATGTTATCTTTTAATAGTTTTCCAATTGTATTTGTTAAATTTGTAATGTATTGCATAAAATGATTTGCTACATTTTCTCCTCTATATAGATAAGGTTGTGATGGAAGTTTTGATTTAATATTTTCAGGAACCTCTTCATCAATAACTAGATAACAACAAAAACTGAATGGTTGATGGATATGAGTTTTATTACTAAAACTTTTTGTGTTTGATGGGGTGCAGGAAATGTATGGAACTAGTAAACATTCAAAATCTGCATATACCACCATTGGAACCTTAAATTTATTTTGATAATTTTTAAATTCAAGTATAGGACCAATATTATCATTTATTTCCGGCATTAAAATTTTTGTTACTTTTTTCTTCTCACATAATCTTTGATGGGTTTCAAATTTTTTCTTTGCTCTCTTATCAAAGTATGAAAAACATCTTTTACAAATTTCTATTTTTTCTTTATGTTTTGACATTTGTCTAGAAACAAGTCTTGATAAGTTTTTTATTAAGCAGTAATGATATTTTCCATTTTCTTCTAATAACAATAAATCAAAGTGATTTCTTTTCTCCTGATCACATATTCTCAATGGATATAATTCATGTTTATTATCCAAAGAATAAACATTTATTGATACAAGCTGATTGTTCCTTTCAAAAACTTTGATATTTTTAATTGGTGTTGGGAAAGAGATTCCTTTAAAATCAAATTTAGATATTAGTTTTTTATGATGATATGATAGTCTTTCTGGTTTTATCTTAACATAATAAGAGAGAATAGCCCACATGAAACATTTGTTATCACTATTCTTACAATTAATTATAGCATGTTTTTTATGTATTTTTGTAGGGAGTGGAATGTAAGATCTACCTTTAAGAGGTTTGTATTTGTTTACTCTGATAAGGACACCATCAATTTTTGAAAGTGTCCAACCTGATTGATATCCCTCATATATTGATTCTTCATTACAAATCTTCTTTGTAACATTCTTTAATACATTTTCCAAATCTGAAGACTTCAAAATAGAAATGTTTCCTGTCTTGAAACATCGATCTTGATAATCAAATTCTTGTGTGAATGATTTTTTTTTATAAGTACATTCTACAAGAATATTGATCTTTAGGGCTTGATGTTGAATCAAAAGAGATGATAATAACATTACAATTTTAAATTTAATACCAACTAATAGTTTACAGATATCTTTGTATTTTTCATTTTTGTAATAGTAAGTTCTCAATGTATTATTGAATGCATTCTCTAACTCAGTAAAATCATTAGCAGTAACTTTAATCCGTTCTTTTTTTCTTCTGCCCCCTCTAAATATTTGAATATTGCTGCTCATCTAAAAAATAGAATAGAGAAATGAGAAAAATTTACATTAGTAGATCCAAATCCACCATCTCTTATTACATAACAATTTTGATATAGATTAATTGGAACTATAACTAGGTATACTAAATATGTTTTTCCCTAATCCAAAGATCCAGAACAAAATGTAATCAATTTGATACATTGTTGTTGAAAGAGTTGATTTTGCGAGACTCTTTCACAACATTGTTCTTCTTTGATAGTTCTTTCAAGAATATTTTCAACCCTTCATTGATTTTTACAAATTTTTCATCATTTTTATTCTTTGCAACAAAAACAACTTTCTTGTTAACTTTTCTCCATCTAGATCCCTCATCAATATTTTTCAAATCATTAACATCTGTTATCTCCACTTTAACTAATATTCCTCCTTTACTAATACTTTCACCCTTACATGATAGTATTTCCTGTTTTGATACATCCCTAATCATGAATGATTGAGTTAATGTATTATCACTTGATTTTTTTGAATCAATTTTTCTGAAAATTGATTCACAATCAGTCTCTTCATCACTCACTACAGCATCTTCATCACTAAAACTATCAGAATCAATATTAATATTTGTATTAATGGAAGATATGAATTTTTCTGAAATTTTCACAACCAAATCACACATTTCTTGAGAGTATTTTTCTTCATTGATTTTAATTTTATATTTTTTTATTAGCAAACCAGATGAAATAAATTCTTCAAAATCACCCAGTCCAAATTCTTTAGTTTCTGCATTCATGAGACTTTTTTGACTAGGTGAAGAATCTAGATATCCACATTTCATACATTTGTAAAGTTTTTCTAAATCACTAAAAATGGATGACAGTTTTTTTTTAAATTTTGATTCATTATAGAGATAATCAATGAATTTTTCCCATAGTTCTACTGTGTTGACTCCTTGAATATGGATAAGAGAGAACAAAGTAAGCAAAGAGACCATCTAAAAGACAAAAAGAAAAAATGGAAAACATTATTTTTACAACAATACCATAACACCAGAAAAAAAATCAAAAACACAATATAAAATATTACTTGAAATTATTAAAAATATTTCACTACACTTTTGAAATCTTAAAAATCATTAATAAGTTTTTATGAACATATACCATCATCTGCATTTTTTCGTTTCTTACTATTATTACCATCTTCATTAGTAGATCCAAATCCACCATCTCCTCTTTCGTCTCTTATTACAAAACAATTTCCAACATCATTAACGATTTTGTGGAAAACAATCTGTGCAATCCTATCTCCCTTTGCAATAGTGAAATCTCTCTCCCCCAAATTGTACAACATAACTCCTACATTTCCTCTGTAATCAGCATCAATAACACCTCCTAAAACAAATATTTGATTGTTCCTAGCCATTCCAGATCTTTCATATATTTTTCCAAAAGTGTTTTTTGGACAGTTAACAATGATATCTAAGAAAATTGTTATGAGAGAGTTAGCTGCTATTACCCTTGATACTGGACTCCTCAAGTCGAAACCAGCTGATTGTGCTGTCCCCTTTTCTGGGATATAAGCATTCTCTGTTATTTTCTCAAAAAGGTTTGACATTTTTGAAAAAAGAAAAAACTCACTGTTTTCCAAGATGTTGTGATGATTGGATTCGGATGGCTTGATGCAGATGGTTAGATTTCAGATGGTTGGTCTCAGATGGATGGATCTGAGAATACTGAATAATCAACAGATGTAGAGGTTGGTAGAGACTGGAGCTGAACGTTGGATCTGAGAAGAGTGAATGATCAACAGATGTAGAGGTTGGTAGAGACTGGAGCTGAACTTGATACTTGTAGTCACTGAATGATACTAACACTTGTTGTATGCTTGAAATGAAATGTGCTCCTCCTTTTATACCAGTTGATTTCATGAAGAGTGAATGGGGGAATAGATTATCATTAGCTCTCACATTCAAAGTTCACATTATCTGCTGAGTGAATAAATTAACAAGGACAACTAGTTGAAAACATATAACTTCATTTGAATCATTCCTGCTTGTTAAGCATTCTAGGAAACACACTTTTTTGTTGTGTAATTGAATTGATAAAGTCAACATGAGGAAAACAACCAACTCTATTTGCATCATTCCTGTTTGTTAAGCATTCTGGGAAAATACACACTGGTTTTTTCTTGTTAATTGGTTGAAACAACTTTGTAATCTTCATTATATTTTATCAAAATGGCTTTTTTCAAGGAGAATTTTTTCAATAAAAACAGCATAGTAATCAAACCAATTACCAAACTGATGCAATTTTCTGTTCTGATTTCAAGTGGAATGATAAATAGGGTCAATTCTATCTTTTAATTAATTATTCAAAGAGAACATGTCATTCAGCAAGAGCATTTGATTTGGTAATCATTCCAATTAGAGACTAACTATGTGCTTATGCAGTTCTGATAACTAGTTTTTTCATTGCATCAACCTTCAGACACCCTTCTACTATCTATGTAGGCTTTACCCCTCCACTCTCAGATCATTGCTGCTCTCACACTCAGCTCATCAGTACCAGTCTCATTCTGTCTTCAGCACTTCAAGCAATCAACACCTCCAGTCTGATATTCAATGTAAGTACACATCTTAGATTTTCTTTCATACATAACTAATATTCTGTTTAGGGATATGAATTGAAACAAATCTTTTCACAATTGAATCTACTTTTATTCAGTAAAGAAACAAAATAATATTATTTTACAATCCATCATCTTAAAACATTTCAATTTCTCACAATCAACTGAAATAAAAATAAAATATTTTCTATAAATTATCTACTACAATTTCTTCCCTCAAAAATAATTATTCTTGCTTAAATCTATTTTAAATAATTCATAGTCTTTTCAAATTGTTCTAACTAATCCAGATAGTGGAGTATATGTCATCATGCAGTCATGTATTAACAGACAATAAGCTGATGTTTCAGCAGGGATGTTGTTTGCTGTTTCAAATTCTAAACGTACATCAACAGATCCTGACTTGATAGAATCATTCTGATAATTACAATCTATAACATAAATAGGATAATGTGAAATAAAATCTGGACCACTTATAATAGGTTCAGAATCTTTTCTCATATAATATGATTGATTGGCTCTCATAAAAGCATTATAAAGGAGGATTTCAGATCCTTGATAATTTTCATAAGGATAGTAAACTGAATTCAAATACAATCGAACATTGATCAATCCTAATTTATCAAAATTTGATGCAGATTTCTCTTTTTTATTGCGTCTATTGGTTTGGAAAGCTAGAAACATATATCTAGGCTTTTCCATTTGATTTGTTGAACGAATAACCCATGTCTGTTGTTTAGAGGTGGGTAAAACAGGATATTCATGCAATTCCCATTTCCTAAATGCCATACGTATAGGATAGTCCTGTTCAGTTAGTTTTAATATTGAAAGTTTTCGTTCATCTGATAATTCAATGAAAGGCATTCTCCATTTAATATCTGTGATACTTAGAACAAATTCTTTATCTTTCTCAGCTAATGGAAATTGAACTGCATTAATATCATTTGATGATCTATTCAAAATTAATTCCATTTTTGTGTTAATAAGAACTCTTTTGTAATCATCACAAAAACCAAATAAAAATTTTAATGGTATTTCTACAACAAACTCTCCAGTAGAATCAATTGTAGCATTTGATGATTTATTAAAAGTAAAACCACTCAAAAGTAAATAGTTAGTTTGTCCTTGTCTTGTTGTAACCAGATTCTTCATCAAACATGTTATTCCAGGATTCCTTACACGGTCAATTTCAGTACCATTGATTTCAATTCGAATTTCATTGAAAAAATGAAGAGCATATCCTTCACATAAATTTAATGCTCCATTATATTTTATCACTCCACCATTATTTTCTAATAGTTTTCCTCTCACATGAAGATAACTTTCACATGGTAAAGTACAAACATCTGATTGCTTTATTGGAATCCGAATCTCATCATTATTTCCAAAAGAAGAATTGTTATATGGTGAATGTGAGTGTAACTCATAACGTATTATGCTTTCTTCAAACTCAGCATTTGAAGTATCAATGTCCAGAATTTTTGTTCCAGCCATACTGATTAGTTTGAAATCCTATTGATTTTAAGAACTTATTATTTTCTATTGATATTCTAGAATTCTTTTGAAATTTGGTTTGATATGATTGTCTAGATGGAAGAGATTTTGTTTTTTTATCTGTGAAAATTAGTACCATACTATCTCTTACGAAGATGTAAACGAATATTCACTCTTTCCCCACGAAAATCAATTAAATTATCAAAATCATCTATAATTTTCAATGTAATATTATCTATTCGTTGAGTGTTCACTGGAAGATAAATTGGTGTATATGGGGTTGATTCAATCTTGTACCCTGGATCAACTGAAATTGGAAATTCGTGAATTATATGATCTGCTTTTCCATTTGTGTATGATCCTCCCACCACATTACAAACTACTCTTATGAGAGATGATCCGCTAATGGCAAGTGGAATATCCGACTTATGGTATATATTAGCTTTCAAGATACGATTTGAACTGAATCCTAAAAGTTTCCCAATTGAATGAAGTTGGGAGAAATCAATTTTTGCTGAACACACTATTTCCACTTTCATAGTATGTCTATTCAATTTCATTTTGAAATTGATATTCTTTTTTAAAAAAGTTTTCTCAAGCAAATTTTTAATATCATCAGCTTCATAAGTCCCTTGTGGTATTTTAATATAATGAAGTTTCATTTCATCTATTTCATTTAAACTTTCATTCTCCAAATAATCTGGTGATTCATTACTATCCAAATCTCTCTTATTATTTTCATTAACACTCTCACTTTTCTCAACAAGTTTATCATTATTTTCATTTTCTTGCCTTTTTGATTCTTGTTTTCCATCTCCTGCTCGATATGTAGTTTTATCAACCCAATAATGTATTATATTATTATAGTTCTCTCTCACATTTGATATAGAATTCACAGTATTGAAATGTAATAACCCCAATTCCCAAGAATTATCTTCTAATATGATTGGTGGATAGAATTGACAATCAATTACAGATTTTGTATCACTAAATGAAAACATTATTCTGACTTAGATATATCAAACACAACCGCCCACAATTGACTGAGCTCATTCTCTGATAACAATCATAATTGTAATAAATTGTAATTTTACCCCCACTTTTATTGCTAGAAAAGTATTGTATCAATTCAAGTGGTGGTTTCAAGTTTCCAAAACTATCAAAATAGTAGACTTTATGTTTATTCTTATGATAAGCAACCCAATGAGTTCCTTCATTATGGAAACTGTCCAGATTCACAATTGCACATTCATTTTCTTTTGGAAAAAGTGGTAATGTATCACGCATAAAAACACCACGGAAATTTTTCAGTTTGAGTTTTCTTGCATAATATATCAAATCATGATTGGATAATGCTCTTGATGGTATATCATTGATAATATCTGAAACTAATATCGCTGTTTTTTCTTGTTTTTTTTTTTATTACACTTCTTTTTTCTTACACCACCACCAGTCTTTTTAAAGTGTCGCAAGTACATCCCTTCTCCACTTTTTCTCTTGACTCTTCTTTTTGTTTTACGTTTTCTATTACCCCCACCCAACTTTGATTTAATTTTCATTGCGTTAGTAATTGCCCAAGCTGCTGCTTTCTCTTTCAAATCTGAATCATTTGCAGTGAATCTCTCCCATGCACTTTCACTTAGAACTTTATCAGCTATTGCACGATTTTTTGAATCTTTAAATTGATAATAAGCAATATCATGAGATTTGCAAGCTGCATCTAATTTATTGATTGGTGGATCACCCCTTGCTAATCTTTCTTGTAATCTTGTTCCTGGTCCACAGTAATGATAACCGGGAATATGAACCTCAAAAGGAAGGATATCTATTGTCTTATTCAACACAGTACCAACAGCATCAGACAACTTTGATAACAATCCTCCCCCACCATATTTGCTTCTCTGACTGCTATGAACACTTGCCATTGAATGAATAATATTTTTTATATCATCACTACTTATATTCTTTACATTCTCTCCTTAAGAAGTTCTAATTTTTTTGAAGTAATTTCATATAATAATCTTCCTTGAAAATCTTCAAAACTAAATGATTGAACTCCATTCAGCACATATAAGTATAATAATAATGTTTTTAAATTTACTGCATCATCATTATAAAATGGATCACTTACTTTAGTTAATCTCTTATTATCAAAATCAAAACAATCTTCTGTAAGATCATAAATTTTCTTACCAATCATTTTATTCATTAATTGTTCACAATCAAGCCTATTAATTGCATCAGATTCATCCTTTGCAGCTCCTAAATTACACAACCTTCTTCCATGAATGGTGATATCATCATCCTCTGTTAATCCAAAATGGTTATCGCAAACTCTGCTTCTCTCTATCCACTCTTGTACTTTATCTGAACCATATTGGTTTTTCATCCATTTGGGAAATTTTATAGAATTACAATTATCATCTTCATCCTCATGTAAGACTTCTTCCACATCTTTATCGGAAATGATACTCATTTTGTTGCTCAATTCATATTAATAGATTTTATCTTCTTACTTGTATTTATATAGTCAATTTTCCACCAATTATTATCCCCCTACAGTTTTACTTCATATTTATTCCATTAGCACATTCTAATGCAGTTTTGATAAATAACTGTTGTCTCTTTTCACTAGAAATTCTTTTTTTATTAATATACTGACGTATTGTACTTAGAATTCCACCAATTTGTAAACATGGACAGGTACTAGGACAGTCTGATGGTCTTGAACTTTTTTGTGATTCCAAAAAAGCTTTGTTTGACCACCAACAAACACTAAGATGTTTGTAACCACCCAGTTCACCAATTTCCTCTTCTTCATTAGGATTTAATGTTATTAGATATTTGTTTCTCTGTATCAATAAGAAATTTGTAAACTCCAATAAAGTCAGTCCTTTCTTCTCATAGTTGCTCAAATATTCTTTAAGCATAGATTTTGCTCTAGATAAAGAGTAGGGTGGTATAACACAATCATAAGTGTCATAATCACTTTCACTTGAACAAGATGAAGACATTTTTTTCTCTCTTACTATATATTTCCTGTATTATGAATCTGAAACATAAACATTAATAGAATTTAACTTCTCACTTGTATTTATATAGTCAATTTTCCATCAATTATTATCCCCCCCTCTTGCAATTCTTCAATGATTGAATTTATTTCATTATCATGTGATGTATTTCCAGCTCTTTTTGATGAAACAAGAAGTTGTAAACGATTACAAAGTTCATTGGGGTCATTATAATAGACATAATCTGTTTTGGCTTCATTATTTAATGTCATATCTAATCCTTTTCCAGTTACTTCAGTTTCCATCAACCCACTATTTTGAAATTTCAATCTTCTTGCAGGTAATGGAGGAAAAAGATTTTTTATCAAATCAACATATTTTTTCCCCTTATTCGTTTTGATTCTTCTATCTGGTGAATGTCCAACTCTGTGTGCATTAGTGAATAATAAGATATCTTTATAATCATCCAATTCTTTCTCATCATAATCTTTAGGTTTTGCTTTGAAGATCAATTCATACAATCCACTTGTTCCTTCAAATCTTTTCACTAAGCCCATTGTCATACCCATTTCTTCTGATATATCATTAGTGGTATTGTTTAATATTATATCATCATTTTCAAATGTTACAGTTGCCGTACCCAATCTAAGATCATTTCCATAAAAATATATTCCATAGGTATAATCATATTCTTTTTTTTTATCATTGATTAATCCTTGTATATACTTCATTGCTATAGTCCCCCCCTCCTTCATCCATTCATGTTCTCTATTTTTAATGAAAAGCTGTGCTTGATACTTACCAGCAGGGGAAGTCATCATATCTTGAAAAGTAAGAGGGGATGTATCAGATGATTCTTGTAGTTGTTCTTTTTGTAACATTCTTTTAGCTTTTAGGGGGGGTTCACGCCCATCTTGAAGAGGTAAAAAATCCATAACTTGAGTTGAGTCTGATGGTAGTTCTATAGATGCTGCTGAATCTTCATTCATTGGTACATTCAATTCTAAGTAAGGGTGTTTATTAATCTTGTTAGTGTCTTCTTCATCATCATGTTTACGTTTATTCTCTCCATCAGTCCTGTTCATTTCATAGTCTCCATCATCATCATGCATGAGATCATCACCCCAATTATCTGGTCTTTCAATTTTCTCTGATTTTTTTTGTTTTTTAGCATTAGTATTAATAAACTCATTTAAAGTATCAGTAATTGGTTTGAAACGATTTTCTAATGCTTTCCTAGTTTGAATTGATCCACGAACCATTGATCTATGTTTACGTTTTATGCTTTTTTTCAGTTCTATAATTTCATTCTTCTGATCCTCATTCTCAACTGTAGACATTGTTGAATCAGTGAGTACAAACAAAGATTAACTAAAGTATTTTTTGAAAATAATCAATCATATATTGAAAAATAATAAGCAATGATCAGTGTTACCATATAAATTTTACCCATTCATTTTTGAAAAATTATCAATATTGGATATATAACTATTAAACTGTATACGATATCTCCCTTTATTTTTCCCACTTTCTTTATCAATAACTAAGAATCCATTCTTATGCATCATCCAAGCATGATGACAAATTTCTCTGAATAAATCAAAACTCATATCAGGAGATACATGATCTCTGAATATATATTTCAAATTCAACTCATCTTGACGAAAAACTAATATAAAATTGGTATTATCTCTTATCAATTGTTTAGGTATTTTGCTATATGTCTGGGAAAGATATAAGACATCAATATTGTTGTGTCTTCCCATTACAAAATAAGAAACTATGTTATTTTGTTTCTCATTAATTACATCATCAAAAATTATAATTGAATTGGGAAGAACATCCTCTGGAGAAGGAACTGATTCATTTTCTGTAAAAGGAAAAAAGTTCATTCCTGGGATATCACTGAGAATTTTATCAAGAAATTTATATTTTTCTTGATATAATGATTTTGAAAAAATATATACATTACTAAATCTTAACCCATTAGCATTAAAAAGCAAATTGAAAACAGCATTTGTTTTTCCACAATTGGAAGGACCTACAATAAGTGCTCTTACATTATCTGGTAAAAATGTACTGTGTCGTCTTTCCTCCTGAATCTCCTTCAATCCTTCGCATTTCTCTATAACCTTATCAAAGTTCATAACAGAAAGTTCGCAATCATTGTCTATACACTTCATATTAAATCTTTGCTTTTGATCCATGAATCATATGTTTTATCATAGTCCTGCCAGCGTACTAATAATTTATCCCCCCTCCGTTGAAGTATTTTTTCAACCAGGAAAATATCTGGAAATGAGGTCTTACTCAACTCTTCTCTATAGAAACAACCTTTTATCAGTTCTCCTCTTGAATCTTTAATAATATATGTTGGTGGATTTGTTCTTTTTATATGAGTTACTGTAAAAACCTCATTGGTCCAATTTGGAAGATATCCTTTAGCAAACTGAGCTTTATATTTGCTAATCCTTACTTTATCACCAATTTTGAATACTGGTTTAGAAGATTTTTTTTTATCTAACAATGATGAATATTTTTCTAATAGATATTTCTCATTTGTTTTAGTTACATCATCAGGTTTCATTCCAATAGTTCTATGAACTCTTTGATTATAGAATTTAATAAGTTTCTTTACAATTTTTAACCATTTATAATTTCCATTTACAGTAAATTCCTTCCACATCCATGTTTTCAATGATCTATTGAACCTCTCAACAATACTTGCTTTCTTATTGGTATATGATGTATAATGATTTATATTATATTTTATAAAAAGTTCTTGAATTAAATTATTAAACCATTCTTTACCAGCATCTGTTTGTATATTCTTCATTGTATTTTTCTTTAGTATAGGTTCAAGAGCTAACTTCACATCCATTGCTGTTTTTGATTTTAAAGGTATTGCATAAGCATATTTGGAAAAACAATTTATAACTGTCAAAATATATTTGAATCCTTGGTTTTCCTTAGCATATGGTATCATTTCAACTAAGTCAGCTTGAAACAGATCATTCAAACCTCTTAGTTCTACATTTCGAGTTGGATAATTTCTTCTAGCCTGTTTATGGAGTTCATTTGCAATCTGATGTTTGATACTCATTTTATTCTTATCATCAATGTTTACTTAATGAGTATAAATTGATAACTGAACATGATTTGGTTTATAATGTAGCTATTATAATAAATTAAAATGGGGGGGAAAAATTAAGAACAACTTGATTCATTTTGATAAAAATTTTTTATTTCCATTATAACATTGTTGAAAAAAAACATGAAGGCGATGCTTGTCTATGTACATTACATGGATCATCTTCTTCATCCCAATCACAAAAAACTGCTCCACAACTAATACATTGAGTGTCATCTTTATATCCAGTATAGAAAAGTCCAGTTGCTACCATTTTTTCAACATTTGGTAGAGATTTTGGATAAATAGCAAAAGAAGATTTCAATACACTTTCAACCTGTTCAACACATTGAGAGGCTACATCATAGCATTCATAGTTTTCTTTCACTTTTTTAGCTATTCTACAATGAGGATTATTAATTTTATGCATAAAATTAGCATGGTTCAAACTTAAATTTGTATTTGATCTCCATCCACATCCTTTACAATCAGTATTATCAGCATACGGATGATAAATTAATCCTGTTTCAAGTGGTTCATATTTATTCCATTGTCTCATCATATTTGAAAAAATACAAGTGGGAGATGATTGTCTATGAACAAACCATGGATCATCTTTTTCATTCCAATCACAAAAAACTACCCCACAACTAGCACATTGTGTGTCATCTTCATATCCAGTATAGAAAAGTCCAGTTGCAATCATTTTCCGAACATCTGGTAAAGATTTTGGAAAATTAACAAAAGATGATTTCATCACACTTTCAGTCACTTGAACACATTGATAAGCAGCTTCATAGCACTCATAGTTCTCTTTCACTTTTTTAGCCATTTCACAATTAGGATTATTGATTTTATGCATGAAATTGATATGTTTCAAAGATAATTTTGTGTTTGATTTCCAATTACATTCTTTACAAACAATACTATCAACAAAAGGATGAAAAACAAATCCTGCCTCAATCACTTCAGCTTTACTTTTATACAAAATTCTATCAAAGAAATCTGATAACTTGAAATAATGTGAACCTTCCATTTCAAAGTTTATTCTTCTACTGAAGAACATTCTTTTCTATGAAACATTTATAATAAAAAGAATCATGTGTTCAATATTATCTCTATACTCGAAAATATTACATAATGTTACACAATTTTTCTGTTCTATTAAGCATATAGTTTATAGGTGATAATTCATTATCATTATCTCTACATTCATTGATATGACAAATTTTAAAAAACTCACATAGTTCATGATCAACTTTGGACTTCATCACTCTATAGTACAATATCCAAATAGTGTTATTAAATGTAGATGTATTCATATTTCTTGGATAGTATAATGAAGATAGCACACAATGTTTAATCCACACTACAATTACTTCACTTTTTTTTTCTTCAGCAGCTAATTGGAGACTGTAGTTATGTGAATCTAAATTATCATCATCAATATCTTCACATGATGAATATGAGAATATAATGACTAGTGATAGAATCAAATAAAAAGAAAAAATGAGTAATCCAATGAATTTCATTGTTCACACTGTCTTAAAGGGAGTATTGCATTCAAATGATAATTTGTTTGAATAAAAACCTATTTATATAACAAAAATATGCTCACTCATCATAATAAAATATATGTTATCTTATCAAATTTAAAAAGTTTTTTTTATTTTGCAGATAAATCATAATGGCTTCAAGCTTGCAGAGCCAAAAATGTTTCACCATATTTGTTGAAGGAAACATTGGATGTGGAAAATCATCACTTCTTTCAAATCTTTCAAATGAAGGAATTGAAATTTGTAAAGAGCCTGTGAGCACATGGAAAGACTTTCATGGACACAATGTACTTGAACTTTTTTATAGAAACCCAAAGAAATGGGCGTTCATTTTTCAATTAATCATCCAACTGACAACAATTGATTCCCATTTAAAATCAATGAAAATTACAAGGAAACTAATAGAGAGATCAATTCATAGTGCAAGGTACTGCTTTGTTGAACATTTATTCAAAGAAGGATTGATGACTGATTTAGAATACAAAATAATTGATGATTGGTACAAATGGATAACATCAAACATTGAACTTGAGGGCAATTTGATATTATATTTAAGAACAAATCCAGAGACTGCATTGGAGAGAATACGATCACGGGGGAGGGAAGAAGAAATGGAAATCTCACTCTCTTATCTCCAATCAATTCATAAATTTTATGAAGATTGGTTGGTGAATAGAAGTGAGTTTTCTTGTATTCCCATCCTCATTATAGATGGTAATCAATCACAAGAGGCTATCATTGAAGAGTTTAAAAGAAAACAGGCAGATTTCTTCCTGAATGAATAAAAAGATAATTTTGATTTTCAAAGCATTTTTTATTTCAAACCTAAAACATAATAATTCATGATGAGGTCTATTGAAACAGGAAAAAAACTGATGAGAACTTGGTGGATAGAGACAGGGCTCCCCAAGGTGAACAGAGTTAATATATGTTAGGTTAGATAAAAACCTAATTTAACACAGTCAATTCTGTTTAAAAGTTTTGTTTTATTCAAAAGACAAAAGATATCCATTATGGTGTAATGGTATTAACCTACACCATCCTGCATACCCCCCTGAAGATTTGAACCTTGGACCTCTGGAATAGAAAGCAGAAACGCTAACCACTACACCATAATGGATATCTATATACTAGATGTTTTTGTTGTTCAGTTAACTTCACCTCCTCTAAAAGTTGAAGCTTATATATGGATAATATTGACAGTGACATCCACTTCAGATAGAGCTGTTCTTGAGAGTAGAGTATGATGTCAGAGGCACAAAGGCTATACAACATTTCCATGAATAAAATTGCGGAATCTTATAAACGGCGTGGTGGAGTGAGTCTATGCAAAAACCTATTGGTTGCTAGTGTTCTTCAAAAAGCTAGATACATCTTGATGGAGGAATGAAGTAGGACAAAAAAACCTGTACAAAACTGTTAATAAATAACCATTAGTAAAAAACTATGCATTTTCATTATCCTTCACCACTCCTCTAGAGTTAAGACATCTAGAGATGTTTCAAATAATTTATAGATCAATGTATCAACATTTTCATGATGGTATGATGAGTTTAATTACTCTATATAATTTTTCTTGAAATGTTTCCAAGGTTAATGCATCAACAGTTTTATGATGGTAGGTTACTTTTGATAACCTCTGCACGCTTTTCTTGATATGATTCAAGGTTAATGCATCAAAAGCATTATGATGAAAGGTTACATTACTCAAACTCCCGGACGCTCTTCTTAAGATGTCCTAGAACCCCCCTATAGATTAATTTAGGTTAGGTAGAAGTAAATTAGGTTAGATAGAAGTGGATTAGGTTAGGTAGAAGTGGGTTAGGTTAGATTGAAGTGGATTAGGTTAGGTTAATAGTTACTCCCATTTCAGACTTACTACTGGTTGATGGGGACTTCTGGAACATACTTACTCCTGGAACATACTTACTCTTGGAGCATACTTACTCTTGGAGCATAGTTATTCCTGGAATGATGTCCCAGAAGCCCCCTTTTTATACTACTGCCCTGTTTTGTTCTGTTTAAATTACTTTATACATTACTGTTGGAAAAATTTAATGTGTAATTCGAGCGCAAAGTATTCTGCACTCGAGAAACTGTTTTCGTCTCTCGATGCAGAAAAACGCTACTTTGCACTCTAGTTACACAAATAGCTATTTCGACCACTCATATGTAAAATTTGTACATTTACATGAATAAAGAAAGATAATCTGATCTAATCTAATCATTTCTCTTTCTGTTTATCTCTCCGTCGCTATCACATTCTTTCTTTTTCTCTCCCAGGCTTTCTCTCTTTCTGTCTCTCCTTCTCTTTATCCCTCTCCCTTTCTCTCACACTATCTCACTCTCCTCTCGCACTCACTCTCTCTCTCTCTCTCTCTCTCTCTCTCTCTCTTACTCTCTGTGTTTTACTTTCTCTACTCTCACACGAATCCCTCACTCTATCTCTCTTACACTTTCTCTATCTTACTCTTTATGCCTTACTTTTTCTTCTCTGTCACGATCACTCTTTCTCTCTCACACACACTCTCTCTCTCGTTTCCCATTCCTGACGAACTGTCTATGTTATCATATCACGTCTGCTAAATTTCTCATGTGCATGATTGAGCCTGGCTCAGGTTCCACGCTTTTCAGCAACGTTTGTTTGAATGAGATTCAAAGTAAATATTGTTCCGAGAATCGTTTTCAATGTGTCTGTAGAGTATTGATTTCGTTCGCCGTTATTCGAAACTGCTATTGATTTCTGCAAAGCATTGATTTGAATATGGGCATTGGTAGACTAACAACTTTTCGCTTGTAAATAGAATATCATGTTTAATTAAGTCCTTTATACAGGGTGTTTCGGAACTCTCTACCAATACTTCTAGGCAGTGTTTCTGGACCACTAACAAAAGCAAATATCATAATAAATCTTTTTAAAGTCCCCAGTCACTCACACAGCCGCCATTTTGTTTTTTCCACGCATTATTTTTTATTCGAACACCATTGAACGTATAACTTTGAAATTTCGCATACAGATTTATAACAATTAAAACAATCTAAAAAAAAAATTAATCAAAATTTTCCGACATCAAAAAACTAAATGGCGGCTATTTAAAAATCTTTGAACAGGATTAAATTAATAATGGCTCATGGTATCAAAATTTGACTAGAATACCTTATTTTTAGATATTTTTATTACAAATCTAAAGCCGCGTCTACACCAACCGAACATGCTCGGCGAACAGTGTTCGCTGGAATTATCTGATGTCGCCGAACATTATTCGGTGTTGATTTGGTGTGGACGCCTTCTCGAACATTATGATCGGTGTGGTGGGAGTAGTGGCGGGAACCTGATGTTGGTCGTCACTGTTCGCTCACAGACCGAACATTTCAATTGAACTCACGAACATGTTCGGTGACCAATATGTTTAATGTTTGTCCGTTTTTTGAATTCGCCAACAATGTTCGGCAGACATGTTCGGTTGGTGGAGACGCGGCTTAACGATACCTTAGTTTTCAAGATTGGCCAACAATTAACAGAGATATGCTACTTTTTAGGGTGTGCGGTGGTTGAGAGCGGGTTGCAGTTTTTCGCTTCCAACCACAGCACATCCTAAAAAGTAGCATATCTCTGTTAATTGTTGGCCAATCTTGAAAAATAAGGAATCGTTAGATTTGCAATAAAAATATCTTGAAAAAAGGTATTCTAGTCAAATTTTGATACCATTAGCTATTATTAATTTAATCCTGTTCAAAGATTTTAAATGGCCGCCATTTTGTTTTTTATGTCGGAAAATTTTGATTAATTTTGTTTTAGATTGTTTTAATTGTTATAAAGCTCTTTGCGAAATTTCAAAATTGTACTTTCAATGGTGTTCGAATAAAAAAATAATGCGTGAAAAAACAAAATGGCGGCTGTGTGAGTAACTGGGGACTTTAGAAAAATTTTATTACGATATTTACTTTTTTTAGTGGTCCAGAAACACTGCCTAGAAGTATTGGTAGAGTTCCGAAATACCCTTTATTCTAGTAATACCATCTATCAACAACTTATTCCAATAACTTTGGAAATATCCAGTTACTAATAGGAGCGGCCCCTATACTGAAAAGTTCGGGAGGGTTAATAAATAGAATTTTTCTGACCTTTTTCCGCGATTGCCCCTCCTTCCTGCCCCTTCTCCAGTAAATTTCCCCGATTTTGGATGCTGAGACTGCTTTTAGTTACTTAAAATCATTTCCTAGCTCCCAGCTAATCTTTCTGTGAATAATTTTTTTGATATTTCCTTTCTAAAGCACATGATAGGTAATTTTTCAATCATGCATTCATGACTCAAAAGATGGATGATCTGACATATGAATGAATTGATGTTTGAAAAGTCGCAAAAAGTTTCATTACAGACTCCTAGTTCCGTCTTCATAAGAAAATCGTACTAACTGTCAAATAAAATTTATTTTTCATACACTTCCAACGTTCAACAGTATTAAAAAAAAATTATGCTTGGTAAAAATGTACCCACAAAGAAGCAAATCTGTGCGTGGATTCGAGTTGTGCATTTAACATTTGAATATATTGTTCAAAACATTGATATCAATTTACACTAATAATGTAAAAAGATTATAATAATAACTTTTCACTCTTAACTCCACTCAATCCACACAGAAATCCCTGCAGCAAGACTTTTCCATGTAATCTGTCAATTAAAAAATCACATAGGATCTTTGACATTTTTTAGAACATTCAACCTGCAACAGCTTCTTGGCCAGGAACATCATAAAAACAAACGGCGGCTCTGGTAGCGCAATTGATTGGAGTGCTTGTCTATGATTAGATAAGGCTCTGGTTGGCTTCGTTTCCTTCATTGCCTTGTGTTCGAATCTCATTTAGACTGTGCGCAGGGTTTTTGGTCATAATTTTTTATGAAGTTTCTTGTATTGAATATTATTAGGGCTTTGAAATGTTATCTATTGTCGTGAGAAAAAGTTTTTTCAATTATTTTGTAAAATATGGGGGTTTAAAGTTCAAGTTTTTGGGGTTTTAGGAGCCATTATTATTATTATTGTTATTGTTGTTGCTATTATTTTTCACTTACATCTCTGTAAATTTGCTTGTATGTGTGTGTAAAATGAATAAATAAAATAAAATTGATCTCACCTACAAGTGATTTTAAACTTTTGATAAATTTTCTATAACTAAGACACCTTCAGAAATAAAATGACATATTTTTACTACAATAAAACAATTCGTTACTTCAAAATTTCAGTTTTTCAAAAATATATTTTGAAAAAACTATTTGTTAGATTGAAATAAAAGATATTTAATTTCATTCGTCAATATGTCTTAGTTTAAGAAAATTTAACAAAATTTTAAATCACTTGTAGAATAGATCAATTGCCCCCAAAAACCAAAAAAATCAACTTTGACCTCCCGAAGGCCTATTTCAAAAAAATAATTGAAGAAAAGGTTTTTTCTCTAAGCAATATATAACATTTCAAAGCTCTACTAACATACAATTCAAGAAACTTCAAAAAAAAATTATGATCAAAAGCTCTGAGCACAGTCTTAAGCCATGGGTGTTTCTCATCATTCACCTCATCACCCACGCACAAGTCTCTAGACTCATGTAATCATCACTTGCAATAAAAAAAATGCAGCCTAGATTAATCAGGATTACTATTTAAGTTCATATGATACAATTCAGGAATCCAATTCCTCTATACTGTTACGGGTTCTATGTCTAAAATAACGCTGGCAACACTTGAATTTATCACTTGCACTTATAACACAAATAATCTACAACTCACACTGTTCAGTGATTTCTTACAGAAAAATAAGCAATTAAAACCAGATAACACGATATTGTTCAACTGATAATGAGTTTTCAATAAACTGTACAAAAATCAATCACTAAATGTCAAAAGGCTGATCTAATATTAAATAATAACTGTACAATAAACTGTTCAATAATATTAAAAAAGAAACGTTGAAAAAGAACAATTAAGGCTGTGCGCCAGCTACCATGACTCTGATCAAGTCTCGAGTCCCGACTCAAGGCAACAAACAAACGAGTCTACAATCGAGTCGAATCGAGTTTGGTCCGGTTTTGAATCAATCTGGTGGATTAGTTTGTAACTAGCTTTCCATACCCCTAAAACGTTGCCAGATCTCTCGGCTCACGTCTACTCCCCTCTTCGCCTGGTCTGACTAGGCCTTCTTGGGAGGGAGGCAGAGTCGTTCTACTACTCATAATCTAGTAAAGCAAATATCGTTTCCAAGCCTGAGCAACAGATTTTCCAATACCTGAGCTTTCATTCACAAAAATAATCTGATATGTCTGACGGCTAGATAACCTGGTCAGTTTGAGTTGGGTCAGCATTAGTTGGGTCATGACTTTCAATATTTTGTTTTTTATTTTTCAATTCACCCAGGGTTACTCCTAATCCAATCATATCCTCTCTCTAATTTCCTTAATTATCTTCTTAAGTTGAAATAATTTTAGTTATTTTTTCAGTTATTCTATACATTTATTTCCAAAGAATCACATGTCTTTCAATTTTTGTGTCTTTCAATTTTTTGAACAGACATACAGTAAAGATACACCTAATAATTTCATGATTATAAAAAATAGTTTCTGATTGAGTAAAAACGGGGGCCATAGCGTGAGTTTTTGGCGCCCGAGGCAAATATCTTAGATTTTGGGGAAATTTATTAAATTGGAAAAAATAACTAATAAAATATAAGAATAAAATTGATTATTATAATTTGGAGAAGGCTTTTTTACAAATAACACTTTATTACCTCATATTCAAAACATACTATAATATTTTTTGTAATTTTCAAAGTCAATTGGCAAAGCAAAGCATTAGTTGGGTCATGACTTTCAATATTCTGTTTTTTATTTTTCAATTCACCCAGGGTTACTCCTAATTCAATCATATCCTTTCTAATTTCCTTAATTATTTTCTTAAGTTGAAATAATTTTAGTTATTTTTTTGCAATTATACTCTTCATTTATTTCCAAAGAATCACGTATATCTTTCAATTTTTGTATGTCTTTCACTTATGTCTCAATTTTTTAAAGTAAAGTAAAATTCACTAAAGATACACCTAATAATTTCATGATTATAAAAAATAGTTTCTGATTGAAATAGTTTCTGATAAACCTTTATTGCAGCAACTCCTGAGTTCGTCAAAAGCATTGCAAATTGTCATATTTCACATCAAAATAATTTTGTCTCATACAACATTGCTAGAACGTTAAAACAGATAATAACACAAAATCACATTCAAAATTAGCCTACCTATCTATAACAGTGTATCATTTAAAGCTGTCTATAAATTGTCTGCAAAGTCTTGGCCCTTTCATAAAAATCCTCAAACCTATATAATAATGGATTATTCATAAAAAAAGTTTCAGTCTATGCTTAAAAATTGGACATGGCAGATTTTTGAAGCTCTCTGGAATGGCATTGAACAGTTTTACACTTCTAAAAAGAAAAGTCTTTTGTGTGTTTGAGTAATTGTAACGGTGAGTAATCAAGTTATTTCTTGTGTTGTGAGTATGTATCACCCCCTATATAATGAAGTTTTCCAAATTATTTTTCACATAGATCAAACATTGTAAAACAAAGAGGGAAGGTAGGGTCAAAATTTGAAGCATTCCATGTGGAAATATAATAATTTCCCCGGGTCCCTGGACCCACTATTCGATTATGGTGGGGGGGGGGGTTACTATTCCTTACTTGAAAACCCCCAACATTTAATGTGGACAATGCAACATTAAAAATATTTTTCCTACAACTGCTCGTAAAGTAGTTCTTTACGTACTGAAAACTAATTGTAAAATACCTCTTTACTGCTCCGCAAGCGGTAAAGTACTTTATGCTCGCCAGCTGTTTTCTTTACACTTCTATTTTGATTTTGATGCCTTTTGGTGGATCACGGAATCCATGAAATTCACATAACCTCAACAATGGCGAACGCTAACCAAATCCGCGTATGGTCTGTGATGTTACAAACTACAAGCTTTTATTGTGTTGGAATCCAGAACTGCAGTTTTAGGAGAAATATTGTATGCAATTCGCGCGTGAAGCTTCTTTATCGCTCTCGCAATAGTTTCTCGCCAATGTTTTGGCTCGAGCGATAAAGTCGCGCTTCACGCTCTTAATACAAAAAAAACTATTCGCTCATTAGTCAGTTAAAATTAGCTGACTATATAGCCAATTTTTTGTTAACCGATTTATTTTGAAAATTTATTATTTTTTGCCTATTAAATTTAATTGTGTTGTAAGTATAACGTTATTATTCTGTAGCTTTCGACACTCAATGTATACATGCTTTTCTTAGGTTTTTATGATTTTTTAGCCAACCAAAATAAGTGTTTATTTTAAGAGTAAAATTGTAAAGGTATGTAATGCTAGGATAAGTTGACTGAAGAGTTGTAAGATAATCACAGCGTATTAGCAAAGACGATAACATTGAATGCTTTTTTATTTATTGCCTAATTTTTGTGTTAAATAATGAACTTAATTGTAATATTTAAATAATTTTTATTTTTTTAAGTTTTTCATATCATAATTTGTAGTAAATTTCTGTTTGTAAAGCACCTTTTTCAATTACAGTTCCACGACAGTTTTTATTGATAGTATCTTTGTTATCTTTCAAAAAAGTATTATAATATAATTCCATTCACAATGTAAGCTCTCCAATAATGTAATCATATTTTATGATTAAGATGCAGTATATGTAACAATCGCAAGAATTTCCTATGAAGAAAAATTTGTTTCCTTTGTTTGACACAAGAGCCCACTCAAATTTTGTTCACTCTTTTGATGGACAAAAATTGGTACAAAGCTGGAAGTTTTTTTAATCCACTCTAGGTATTCTAAGTTTGCAAAAGTTAAAATTGAAGAATACGGAATTCTACTTCGATTGATGTATATCAATATTGTTCAATTGTTCATTCACAATCAATTTTCAAAAATCAGGTATTCCTGGGCGCTCTATGTAAGGGTGACCGATTGGATTGGCCAGCAAAAAAGACTTGGTTCTCTGCTGTAAAAATCATTTCCCGTTTGTTCGGAACCCACCTAAAACTGTAGGTCCAACTCATCAATCACCATCATCCAATTCATACCCACTCACAGGTCTCAGTCCTATGTGGGCTTCATCCTAATTATTGAATTTTTATTTTTATTATTGAATAATTATTCATTGCCTAATTTTTGTGTTAAATAATAGGGTATAACACAAATTATAATATTGAGTATAATAATATACTCAATTGTAATATTTATACATAATTTTTTAGTAACTTATTTCATCTCATAATATTTGTAGTAAATTTCTGTTTGTAGAGCAACTTCTTCAATTACAGTTCTACTACAGTTTTCATTGGAAGCCTCTTTATATATTATCTATCATAGAAGTCCTACAATATAATCCCATTCACTATGTAAATTATCCAATAAACTATAATGTAATCAAAAGAGTAAGGTACAATATATGGAACAATCGCAAAAAGAATAATTCGTTTCCTTCCTTCCAAAACAATTTGGCATATGTTTATTTGAGAGAAAAAGAATGAGGGTGAAAGAGAGTGAGAGAGCGGAAAGGAATGTGAGAGTGCTACTGGAGACATGTCATTCAAAGCAATTATTTTCGATCGCATAATAATTATTCAAGACTGTAAACAAAATACATCCGGCAGACAGAGCGAGTGCTGGTGTTGCGCGTGAGGGAGCATTGATAAGGGCGAGTAATGAACGAATATGGTGCAAACCGGCAACATAGCAAGTCCTTGCATATGTGTGAGTGAACGTGCTTGCACATTTGCATGCGGAAGTTGACTCTGTAAAACTGAAGAGAATCCAAGAAAACTTTGGGGCAACTTAGCTACCCAACGATTTAATTTGGATTTACAATAATCTCTCTATTACTAGAAGGGATATCAGAGATTTCAATGACATATTTTGTATTTCAATCGGAAATCTAGTTTTACTGTAATTAAGGTTTCAAAAAAATGATTATTTTTTAAAATGAAAATTTTGAAAAATGAAATACCTCATTACAAAAACAATACTTTGTTCCATTGATCCTGAAAATTACACTTTTCTATTCACAACCGTTCATGATACTGGTTGCCCCCAAAAATTAACTTTAAGTGCTCATATCTCAGAAAATAATTGATGAATTTTTTTTTATTTATTGCAAAAGACTCTATTTCAGTAGCCTAATAATCTACAGTCGAAGATACTTTGAAAAAAAAATATGACCAAAACCCTATTGCACAGCCTTAACTTACGCAGCACAAGTCGGTAATACAGTAATAGGTAAAAGAATTATCACTATAGAACTGTCAAGAGAATTATCACTACAGACAACGAAAGTTCATTGCATGGTTTGTAATAGCGCCAACGGGATTGCACTGTCTGTATTAATGGGAACTGTCACTACTGCCACTTATCAACGTAGAACAATAACTGAACTACTTAACTGTCACACTTGTTTATCACGACGAGTTTCGAAGACAACTGAACTAGTTTCTACAAATGCGTTCGCCTTAAATACGTTTTTCAACAATCGAGATATCTCTACATTTTTCTATCATCTTCTAAATAAATAAATAAGGAAACTCTCACTTTCCACAATATTCGATAAGATTCCATTAAGGTCTAATTAAACAACCAGAACATTCTACGAAGTATTAAGTAAACACCATAAAAGTGTCAAAAGCAGAGTAATTAATTGCTTAGAAGTAATCATTTACATAGCAGATAACGCCAATGCTGTGCCTTCTTTCTCTCTATTCTCTCCATTTTCATATTTATTGCAATACAATTCAGGAATCCATTTCCTTTATACTTGTCTTTGGAAACTGATGTCTAGGATTCTTGATTGGGAACTGTACAATCCAACCAAATAAAAACAAAATTATACTTGATTGGGAAAATTGTACTTCTCACGTATGAAAGAATGAGTACCTTATCAACATTGAGTAAAATGTACTACTTGCGTTGCAAATTATTGAAAGAATGGGTACCTAATCAAAATTCGTACTGCAAGACGATAGAAAATACAATCCACAATACTACTCTGCAAAAAACACACCCACAATACTGCTTAGTATTCAAAAACCAGTGTTCTATCCACTACAGTATTTCGTGGTTGTTTCTGTACCGTGGCCTAACAAGTGAAGTTAGTGAAGGCTACGCTTTCTGTACCGTGTCCAGACGAGTGTACACTTTATAATTTGCACTCGAGGTGCAGATGGGAAACGAATAGTTTGTTCCAAATGAGTTCTGACACTGCTAACAAACAAACAGTGAACTAATCAACGTGTTGAGTGGGGAGCAAAACAGCATTGATTATCCGAGGCGCGCATCCATCAGTCTCCTGCGTTCTCCGGCTGAGGCAATATGGTTGTCTAGTGGTGGTCAGTGCTCGGTGATGGTGCTCTGGCCTTGTTTACCGTTGCTATGGCAACCGTACTGCTGCTAAGTCAGTGATCCTTGATAATTATTGTCAGAGAACTGTCTGTGCAGCCAACTCTGAACAAGTCTTCCAGTGATTCGAATTGGAATCATTCTGTGTATATATATATATATATATATATATATATATATATATATATTGATGAGGCACTTGCTGTTATCATCTGTTGACGGTATTCTAATGCTGGAGAAAGAGGGTGGGGAATGAGGAGAAAATGGAGGAGAAGAAGGGGAAAGAGGAGGAGAATAGGAGAAGAAAAAGGAAGATGAAGGATGGAGACAGAAAAGAGAAGAAAAAGGGGAAAGAGGAGGAGAAGATGGAGAAGAAAAGGGAAGATGAAGGTTGGAGACAAAAGAGAGAAGAAGGAGAAATAGGAGAAGAAAAGGGAAGATGAAGGATGGAGACAAAAAAGAGGAGAAAAAGGGGAACGAGAGAGAGAAGAAAAGGGAAGATGAAGGATGGAGACAAAAAGGAGAAGAAGGGAAAAGAAGAGAAGAAAAGGGAAGGTGAAGGATGGATACAAAAAAGAGAAGAAAAGGGAAGATGAAAGTTGGAGACAGAAAAGAGAAGAAGGAGAAATAGGAGAAGATGAAGGATGGAGACAAAAAAAAAGGAGAAAAAGGGGAACGAGAGGGAGAAGAAAAGGGAAGATGAAGGATGGAGACAGAAAAGAGAAGAAAAAGGGGAAAGAGGAGGAGAAGATGGAGAAGAAAAGGGAAGATGAAGGATGGAGACAAAAAGGAGAAGAATGGAAAAGATGAGAAGAAGAGCAGAAGAAAAGGGAAGATGAAGGACGGAGACAAAAAGGAGAAGAAGGGGAAAGAGGAGAAGAATAAGAAGGAGAAAAGGGAAGATGAAGGACGGAGACAAAAAGGAGAAGAAGAGGAGAAGGGAAGGGAAAATGAAGGATGAAGACAAAGAGAGAAGAAGAAGAAGGGGAAAGAGAAGAAGAAGAAAGAGAAGAGGAAAAAAGGGAAGATGAAGGATGGAGACAAAAAGAAGAAGGGAAAAGAGGAGAAGAAGAAGGAGGAGGAGAAAAGGGAAGATGAAGGACGGAGACAAAGAGGAGAAGAAGAAGGAAAGGGAAGATGTAGGATGGAGACAAAAAGAAGAAGAAGAAGAAGAAGTGGGATGAGGAGAAGAAGAAGGAGAAGGAAAGGGAAGATGAAGGGTGGAGACAAAACGGAGTAGAAGATTCAGATGACTTTGTGCAAATTTACAATGTATATATATGATTTCAGTGTTATTAAGATTGGCAACTCTCAGATTTAATAGTTGTTATAGTGATATACAGTGATTATTGATGGGACAGGTAGTGAGAAGAATGAGAGTTTGGAGAATGAAGACGATGAATAAGAAGAAGAAAAAGGAGATGATGATGCAGAAGGAGGAGGAGGAGGGAGAAGATCAGGAAAAGTAAGAATAAGAAGGAGGCTGAAGATGATGCAGGATAAAAAGAAGAGGTATGTCAACAAGAAGAAACAGAAGAATAACAATTCAATTTTTTAAAGAAATTTATTGGTGAAAAAGATACGCAACTAACCTTTTAATCAAATAATTGCCATCCAACTTATTATGTGCTTATTGTAACAATTTCATTGCATATCTATTTCTTTAATTAATTTTAACTTATTTAAAAATTGAATATTCAATCTTCCACAGTACGGTACTTGGAAATTAATTGAAGTGACTTTAAAGACGAGTTAAATAATTTTAATGTTTCAAAAGGTTGTGTGGTAGAGAAGACTTATATTATTAAGACTTAACTTAAGACTTAATAGTGTTAACTCAAATAACTAATAGACTTAACTTAATACTTACAGTGTTAACTCCGCCTAATAAAGAATCATTCCATTCCATTTCGATACCCGAGAAGTACTATTCTTGATGTGATGTACATGATATAGCACTATCAAGTGCTCTGAATAAAATAATTGTATGATCGTATTAAAAATGCTGAGGATTAACAACAGTTAAATATAACATGAACCATTGAAGACGTCAAAGTTTCTTGTAAAGCCTAAATATACGAGAATTTTGAGAGAAAGACTTACAAGTTATGTAATTTAACATGTAAAAGATAGGCGAAATCGTGGAAAGAGACCCTGATGACGTCACTGCATCAGCTGACTTTAGCTTGCTACTTTTTACGCTGTTGAACACTACCTTGTCTTCTAATTACCTTGATTTCAACAAACATTAACGTATTCAGCTACGTATTCAACAAACATTAGAGCCCTTTTATGCGTGCGTTTTCGTACGGACGATAAAAAACGGACCGTAAATTTTGTGTTGTGCGTTTTGATTTTATGTCGTGCACATAGAACTATAAACTATAAAGTTTATAGTTCTATGGTCGTGCATCTTCAATTTTCTGTCGGGCGTTTGCTTAAGGATAATGGTGGCGGTGGCAGTGCTACCAATATAGTTCTAGTATCATGGATCCTGTTGTACTGTACGCTGCTTATTTGCATTATGTAAAAAGAAAGGTTGGCAGCACTGCGGCTTGGAGTGGGAAACGTGCGTTTGTCGTGCGTCTGCATAAACACGGCCATATGCTACCATGTACTTTGAGCAGACTTCCGTCACTGCGTTTATCATCCGTTTCTAAAACACTGCGACATGTTTTAGAAACGGACGACAGTGCATAAATGCGCTCATTTTTTCCAATGTATTAAAAAACGTCCGTTTTTTTATCGTCCGTACGAAAACGCATGCATAAAAGGGCTCTTAATATAATTAAATACGTATTTCAACAAACATTAACGTATTCAGGTATTTCAACAAACGCAACTCGTGTGAAAAAATAAATCTTTTAAAAAACCCTCTTGATAATGCAGATTACAAACCCAAATCAGTGCACTGCCCGTTAGTTTGATCTGTAGTTTCCCCATTAATCTAGCTAGCAGTAAAAAAAGCTGTTGGTTCTTTTTTTTCGTTTCTCCTGTCCGAAAATACTCGTCCGTACACTAGATTCCATTCATCGTGGGTATTTTTTTTCAGGTGAACTTTTAGCAATAAATGCGAACTTTCCACCACCGCGCTATAAAATAGCAAATTGGATGACCGTCCTATTTGTAAAGCTATCGTTTTCACAGTGTGACGCTTGGCATTTTCAAAGTGAGGTTTTTGAATGCACAAACGCCTGGCTGAAATGGGAATCCATTTTAATTGGAATTTATACTTGTTTTTAACTTTTCCGGCTGGCGATCATGTGATCAAGCCGTAAATGTGTGTATTTATTATTATAATTTTGTATTTATGATTTAACTGAGAATAAAAGCATTTTTCTATTCTATTCTATTCTACTTGTTTTTAACATTGAAAAACAAATTTCGAACTCGGTTTATCTTATTGGTAAAATAGATCTCAATCTATGGTTGTTTGATTATTTAGCGTTGTTGTATTAAGTGTCCGCGTAAAGTCAGAGTGAAGCATTCTATCTCCTCATAAATGCAAAATAATGATTAAGAATAGTAGAGTTTTTCCAATTTTCCACTATCATCCTAATGTAGAATGCATAAAATAATTAGAATCCCTTATTTTTATGAAGGATGAAGCCCACATAGTTCTGAGACCTGTGCGTAGGTAATGAATTAGATGATGGTGATTGATGAGTTAGACCTACAGTTTTAGGTGGGTTCTTAAGGCTGTGTGACCGAAAAACAGTTCTCAGTTGTGTAGAAGCGCAGAAAGAAGTTGTATTTGTATTGGGTGGAGTGGTGAGTGTGGAAGAGTGGTGGTGAGAGGGGTCTAGAGAATTATTGAGTGGGGGGTTGGTGACGTTATGGTGAGGGGGGTAGTCTACCACACACATGCAATTCGTCACAACATCGATACAGTGCCCGACATCTAGCGGCAGAGATTTGGCTAAACTATTCCTCGCACTGCCGGGAAGTGATTCTACAGAAGAGAACAGTCTTTTTGCTGGCCAATCCAATCGGTCACCCTTACAAAGAGCGTCCAGGAATTTCGTAGCTTATTTCTGATTGAACAGATACCTGCTACGGCACTCGGCTATCACTTCCCAAGGCGCTCTCATATTATATATTTAGAATATAATGAGATTCAATGAATTACCATTTTTTATAATCATGACTTTAAGTTATCAGCTTTATTATCACTAACTTGGTGTTTTGGAACCCACCTAAAACTTCTTCATATTTCACACAACATGGCACAAACGGTTCTATTTCTATCTAACAAATAGTTTTTTCAAAATAAATTTTTGAAAAACTGAAATATTTTACTACTAATTGTTTCATCGGAGTAAAAATATGTTGTTTAATTTCTCAAAGTGTCTTTATGTTCTAGAAAATTTATTAAAAGTTATATAAAATTTATTAAATTTAGTTTTATATAAAAATTTATTAAAAATTCAATAAAATTAAAAAAAATATTATTTAAAATTTTTTAAATTAACAATTTATTGAATTTATATAGAAAATTCATTAAAATTACTTGTAGATGAGATCAGTAGCCTCCAAAAACAGAAAAAATTCCATTTTGAACCCCCATATTTTACCAAATAATTGATGAAAAAACCCTTTTTCTCACAGCAATAGACAACATTTGAAAGTCCTAATAACATCCAATACATACTCTTCGAAAAAAAGTATGACTAAAAACCCTGCGCACAGCCCTGTCATGAAATCACCACCGCGCAAAGAGTGGCGAAATATTGAAAATTCCTACATGCAAAAATTTTAATGACTCATCTCCAAAACACGAAAATCATTTTTCGCCACACTAGGACGTAATGAGCTGTTTTTCGTGCGTCATATGGAGGCCGAAAGTGTTTGGTTTCCGTCGAGGTCTGTAAACGTTTACCGCCCTAGGGCGGAAAAGAAAATGACCTTGAATGACAGCTGATCGTGTCTGGATACAGCAGTCATGATTGTAAAAATGAATCCTTCCAACTTTTTTGTAAAACAAAAAGATTTAAACCATCAATAAATGTTTATTTTTTATAATTTAATATGTAATATTTTGTAGTTTTGATATCAAACAATAGAACCTTTTTATTCAACCTACAGAGCTCTGGGTGGGAATTTTGTGAACTACTACAACTGTTGCTAACCTCTCTTGGTTGGTTAGGTTTTTTGTTTTTAGGAATTTTGTCTACTACTGCAACTGTTGGTAAAGGTTACTGTTGGTATAGAAAGGTTAGTTGGTTAGGTTTTTGGTTTTTTATGCAGGTTTTGAATCAGGAACAGGAATAACAACAAAAAACCTAACCAACTAACCTTTTGGCGTACAGTTGTAGTAGTTTACAAAATGCCCACCCAGAGCGCTGTAGGTTGGATAAAGAGGTGATAGCCGTTCCTTGTATTCTTGCAAGTACCATAGCCTTAAAATTTCGCTTTCAAAATTTCCAACTTAACATTGTTGTTTTGTTTTTTTTGTGGTGTGGCGAAAAACAGCGTTCGCAACACGGGCAAAAATGTTTTGCCGGCTCTCAAACGCTTCAAGTTCTCGACTTCGTCTCGAACTTGAAAACCGCGATCTCGAGCCGGCAAACACATATTTTCGGCCCTAGGTGCGAAATATACTATTCTAGTTCCTGGTAATGATGAACATGCCCAGTTACTGCCAAATTAATCTTTTCATTTGTCATTTAATGAGTGGGGCACATTTTCACCATCGAATTCTGCCATTTCAATTTGACCGTTGCCTCATGCACTTAATCAAATGCAGATGCTGAACTGATTATGATAGATTGGCATGGCGGGACTCGCTTATGGATGTGTTTATGGACGAGTTTATGGAGTAGAGAAGCTCGTTTATGGATGGACGAGTGGTATGGTGCCACTCCATAAAATTGATTCCAACTTGACGAATCGTTCAAGCCGCCATAATCGTGCTGTTTGCTCTGCCCCTGATTTCTGTTCATTTAGAACGTGCTTAATTTGTTTGATTTCAGCAGGTTAATGATATTTCGCGTTGATTGCATCCAGTGCATCAAATATCATTGAAATCCCACTATCATTAAATATCTGACTATTTATAGATGTGAATTGATTGTGAGTTGAAAACAAATACGTCTGCAAAAATTATTAAAAATAATATTTTTTTAATTTTAATAAGTTTATTTACAGCTATGTAATGATATTTCGCGTTGATTGCATCCTTGTCTGCTAGTGCAGACTGATAATCTTTTTCTCCTTTTTCTGCCCTTCTCCTTCTTTTTCCCTTCTCCTTTTTCTGCATTTCTTCTCCTTCTTCTACTTCTTCTGCCCTTTCCTCCTTCTTCTGCTTTTCTTCTCCTTCTTCTGCCCTTCTTTCCCATCTTCTGTCCCTCTTCACCATCTTCTGCCCTTTTTCTCCTTTTTCTGACCTTCTTCTCCTTCTTTTGCCCTTCTTCTCCTTTTTCTGCCTTTCTTCTACCCTTCTTCTACTTCTTCTGCCCCTTTCTCCTTCTTCTGCCTTTCTACTGCCCCTCATCTCCATCCTCTGCCCTTCTCCTTTTTCTGCCCTTCTTCTCCTTTTTCTGCCCTTCCTCTCCTTTTTTCGCCCTTCTTCTCCTTTTTCTGCCTTTCTTCTCCTTCTTCTACCCTTCTTCTACTTCTTCTGCCCCTTTCTCCTTCTTCTGCTTTTCTTCTCCTTCTTCTGCCCTTCTACTGCCCCTCATCTCCATCCTCTGCCCTTCTCCTTTTTCTGCCCTTCTTCTCCTTTTTCTGCCCTTCCTCTCCTTTTTTCGCCCTTCTTCTCCTTTTTCTGCCTTTCTTCTCCTTCTTCTACCCTTCTTCTACTTCTTCTGCCCCTTTCTCCTTCTTCTGCCCCTTTCTCCTTCTTCTGCTTTTCTTCTCCTTCTTCTGCCCTTCTTCTCCTCCTTCTTCTGCTCTTCTCCCCCATCTTCTGCCCTTTTTTTTTGTTTGTTTGTTTCGGAGGTTGAAGCCCACGTAAGTCTGAGACCTGTGCGTGGGTAATGAATTGGATGATGGTGATTGATGAGTTGGACCTACAGTTGTAGGTGGGTTCTGAGCCACTTCTCCTTCTTTTGTCCTTCTTCTACCTCATCTGCCATTTTTTCTTCTAATCAAGTAACAGCATCTTAATTTATAATAAAATATTCTATTTATGTCACTTTCCACTCCTTAATAACACTAACTTAACGTGATTTTGTGATTTTTAAGCAGAATCATCTTGATATCTCCATAAAGTGATACTCCATGAAGTAGAATCATCTTGATATCTCCATAAAAATAACTTAATCAGATTTTAAGTTGAAAAATGAAAAACGTTTTCAGAATTTCCTGGAATATAATACTTTATTAATGTTACTTTCCATTCTTCTACAACTATTTTGAAGTGAATTTGAAATATCTAGATACCTTCATAAAAATGTCTCAATCAGATTTTTAGATTAAAAATAAAAAGACGTTTTCCAGAATTTCTGCCAATAAAATATTTTATTATTGTTACTTTCCTCTCCTTAATAACTAACTAGATACGAATCCTAAAGCCTAGTTTACTCGCTCAGTTCCAACTAACACAAACATAACTAACACGATAATAGTCCAGTGACACTTGCTTTGAAATGGAACGGACTCGACGATAATAAGGCCATAGGCAGAAGTAAGTTGTTTATGGAGTCAATAAAACTTCGGCTATGGTGGGCCGATGCAGCCCCTATTTTGGCCCCCAGCCAAGGAGTCTTTGAATCTCAAGGGACGGCTGCTACTACTGCCTTTGAATTACAAACCTCACATTGAGTCCTGCTTAAATACAGGAAGTCCTTAAAGCACCCCCACAAATATCGTTGCCAGAAGAGCTCAAGTTTCCCCATGAAATTATTATGCTAGTTCAATAGTGAAGGGATATGGGTATTATTCTATCATCTTTACTTGATATGTGGGTCTTTAATATTGTAATTTTTTATTTTTTTTTCAATTTAGATTCAAATGGAGATTTTATTAGATATGATAGATTGATCAAATCTTGATAGGGTGTTTAAGATCCAAAAAAATATACATATCTTGTTCAAAGATTTGTTCTTTCTCCGAATAATTAAGTTATTGTTTTCTTTTTCTTTTTCTTAATTTTTATCCATTGATCTTTTCTGTTTTAGGTGAAACACCACAACCCGAAAACGATGCTGAATACATATTTGTGGTAGTGGACTTCCTAGCCGGCGTGCTAATCTTCGCCAGCATTGTGGGTAACATTGGCAACATGATTTCCAACATGAATGTGGCGCGCATGGAGTTCCAGAACAAGATGGACGGTGTCAAGCAGTACATGAACTTCAGGAGGGTGTCCAAAGAACTCGAGGCCAGGGTCATCAGGTGGTTCGCTTATACATGGGCTAATAAACAGGCAAGTTTATTAGCTTAGATTTGGTTGGATTAGGTTAGGTTAGGTCAAGTTAGGTTAGGTTGGGTCAATTGGAAGGCCTAATGTTAATAGAAACGCATGCTTGTTTGAATGATGCAGGATGCCTTTTTTTGAATACAGAAATAAATGAGAGTGCACAAAATAGGAAAAAATTCCAAAAAATTTTCCAAAAAGTCATCCTGCAAAAAGGTTAACTAAGCCTTTATTTGTATTATGTTACATTGAAGATTTTTGTAGATTACGTCTTGGAGACTCCAGTTATGGCAGGGGTGCCCACCCCCCCTAAGCCTCATGACGAACCCCCCCCCCTAAATTTAGCACCAAACCCCCCCCCCCATAAATTAGGCCCCCCCAAAAAAATGCGAAAAAAGCCCCCCGTATTCTTTCTAAAACTAAAAGAAGATTTTTATAACTATTGAAAAAATTCAAACCCAGTCGATAATATACAAAATGTATGTATATTTCTTGAGATTCTTTACATAGGTAACATTTTTTTGTAAAGGTAAAAAAGAAATATCAATGAAATGAATATATGAACTTCTGCTCAATAAACTTAATTGCAAAATAGCTAAATAAGAATTTGAACCTAAATGGTTTTTAAACAATAAAATATTATTAAAAATACACAATGTTCAATAAAAATGAAATACCTATAAGTTTATGTTCGGTGTACCAATTAGATTAAGGTTAAATAATTCTACAAAGTTGTTCCTTTAAAGGAAGTGAAAACAATGAGTTAATAACTTCATTTGTAAAACACAAAAATTCAAAATACTAAGTCATTTATTGGACAGTAGTTAAACAACAGGTTATTTACTTAGTGTAGTATCTTGGGAGAATTTATGTATGGATGAAGTACATAAAAGGCACACATTTCATGTAGCCTATAGTTATTTACAACACACAATCGAAAGAAGTGTCTTTCAAAAACAAAATAAAGACATAGTTATGAAAAATTACTGAATTTTTAGTATTTAGTAAGTTTTTCAAAAGCAGTTCTTACTTATTAGTAAGTAGTTATCGTAAAATACATGAAAAACATCAACAGTTTGAAGACAAACATTTTAAATTTGTAGACTGTGACCATCTACAAGTTAGCTAGGCACCTTCTAAGTTTTTTTTTTTTTTTTTTTTGAGGATGAAGCCCACATGGGTCTGAGACCTGTGCGTGGGTAATGAGTTGGATGATGGTGATTGATGAGTTGGACCTACAGTTTTAGGTGGGTTCCGAACTACCGGGAAGTGATTTTCAGCAGAGAACATTGTCTTTTTTGCTGGCCAATCTAATCGGTCACCGTTACAAACAGGACCTACGAGAACGCAGCTTATCTATCTGATTGACCTGCTACGGCTCGCGGCTATCACTTCCCTCTAAAATCTATTGTTAAATCTATCTCTCTAAACCCCACATAGAAGTTTTTGTGATGAGGAAACAGAAAACCTTTCAATTATTTCTTCGTTAGAAAAAGACTCAAGTACATCTGCACAAGTTCCTGCACAAATCCTAAACATTATTATTTTAGCTAATTCATATTCAATTGTATAATAATAATAATAATAATAATTATAAATATATTTTCATTAATTGACATTCTATCTGGTGACTTCTTAGTATATGTTTTAATGTTGTCACGTTAAACACGGTTTCAATCAACTTTACGACCCCCCCAAAACGTTTTTTGGAACCCCCCCCCCCCCCCAAGAATTTCAATGACGCAGTCTGCGTCATAGCCCCCCCCTGTGGGCACCCCTGTTATTAATATACGGTAAGCCAAAAGTGAAAAAAGCGGTATAGATAATTATTATACCAAACAACAAAATTACTTTATTGGAATAAGATATTAACTTGAAAAAATAGTAATAAGAAACAAAATTGTGACAAAATTCAAACTCTTCAGATAGATTTTTTAATAAATGCCCCTTCCCCCTCATAAGCTGGACAAAAATGACGCCCTTGCTTAGACCTAGTTTTTTGATATGAAGGTTTTTGCGTTTTATTCCCATGATTTTTTTTGGAGGATGAAGCCCACATAGGACTGAGACCTGTGCGTGGGTAGTGAATTGGATGATGGTGATTGCTGAGTTGAACTTACAGTTTTAGGTGGTTTCCGAACCACCGGGAAGTGATTATACAGCAGAGAACAGAGTCTCTTTTGCTGGCCAATCGGTCACCCTTACAAAGAGTGCCCAGGAGTTTCGTAGCTTATCTCTGATTGAACAGATACCTGAAAATGGAAAGCAGAAATCCAAATCACGCACTATTTCCACATCAAATTCTACTCTAAAGAATTTTCACATCATTACAAGAATTTAAAGTTACTATTCTTTAGACGTCCTATATGTTCTGCTGCTCGCATGAATACTAGCTCAAAATATTAAGTTTAATTCAATTTTTTCACATAATTTAAAATAAAATAATTAAACAACAATCTAAATAAGAACTGCGAATGATAGGATGATAAAATAATAGATGCCTACATGAGAAAATAAAAAAATTAAAATTAACAACACCTATTACTTGGCCCCAAAAGGGAATTGAGAACAGAAAGGAAGAATAGTAAAAATTCATGAAAAGCGGTAGTGAGAGACCACCAAGATTAGTAGCAGATAGATCTGTCTACTAACTTTGGGTGTCCCTAACTTCGCCAATCGCCAGAGCCTTGTCGGCCGCAGTCACTGTGGTATCCCACCGTCAGGGGACATCTCAACACTGCCTCCAGTCAAGAGATGAACCAAACCGAGGGCACCCAGGACGTACGTTTCCCAGCCCACACGAGGTGTGGCATCAACACCATTCGAGGACGTAAGGTTGACTTGCCCCCCTTCCGGGAGGGGCCTTGTGGGCCACGCGAGGTGGATACTGCTCCTAACTACAACCCATTAACGGAGGGAAGTAGTGTTGGAGTTGAGAGGCAATCCCTGGGGTACCTCCAGAGATCACCTCTGTCCTGCCAACCAAACAGTATCCCCTGACCACATTTTCTATTAATAGATAATAATTGTTTTAAAAAGAATATATTTTAATATAAATCTCATTTGCTGGGTTTTCTGCAGTACTCCTCTGATACAACAAATAGACATCAAAAGCTATTCTACAAACTGACACCGTAGCAACACAATAGAACCAGTACCGCAAACAATACCCCCCTCCAGCAAACAATACCCCCCTCCCTAAACACCAAAAAGAGAACACCATCAAAATACACCAGAAGAGCAGAACTTCAGATGTAATTCAAGATGGACAAAAAGAGCCTCTCAAAATTCTCCATCGGTTTGTACAGCAGAGAACCCAGTATAAGATTTTATAAATGAAATTCATACAAAAGAGAAAATAATTTTGAATAAATCATAACATTTAAAAAACAATGTTTCCTATCTATATAACAATAAAATATTATTAAAAGTGGAAATTAAATTAAATGTTGATCATTCAATATAATATACTAAGAAAGATGGAGAAGCCCGTGGCCTAGACCTCCCACCTTTCTCGCTTCTTCCTTCTTCTGCCCTTTTCATCCTGTATTTTTATTTATTATTATATGAATTTTTTAAAGATTAAGCCTTGAAAACTCCACACATGGAGTACAAGACAAGTCAATACCAACAGTATTCTCACATTACATTAGTCACCATCGATAAAATTACAGCAGTTGAAACTTGAAATTATACTTAAATTATAAATCATTATCAACTAGATATATCTTCAATTGTTTGAAGTGGGAGCTGACATTTTTTAACAATGATTTAATTTTTTGAATAATTTAATTTTTAATTCAAATAATCAAGAATAGTTTAGAATTGGATAGCATTTAAAAAAGCTAAGTCGGATTGGCTGGATTTATTATCTGATTTATTGATGGAGATTCAGAATCATCACTCATGGAAACATTCAATTATTACTGCGTTGAGATATCTGGACAAATCTCAAAATGCAATGCTTGAAACTCAGCACTGGATTAGATATTTGAATTGCTCTGAAACCGAATCTGTTAAGCTATGAAGGCTATTGTGATTTCTTCAGTTATTTAGAATAGATTCTACAAGAAAAGAAAAACAGTTAATTACCTAGTAGATGAAGCTTAAAAAAAGACTGTAGCATGAATGGAGTTGAATCTGTTTGAGAAGAATACCCGAGAAGAAGTGGTGATGACAACAACACAGTGTGGCTGAAACAGACTTGAGCAAGAGTGATTAAATGGGGAAAATTCCTTATTTAACAATAGATAGTATCACATATTTGCACTCCTACCATCTGCAGGCAAGCGCCAATAATCTATCAATAAATAGTATCAAATTTTTTGCACCCACACATCATTAGGCAAGCGCCAATAATCTATCAATGAATGATTTCAAATATTTTTGCACCCCTACATCTGTAGGCAAGCGCCAGTAATCTATCAATAAATAGTATCACATATTTTCATTTCCTAGCAAGTATAGGACAGCACCCTTAAACTACCCTTGAATTATTGCTTCCATGCTTGAATGTACCTAAGTGAACTCTATTCTCAGTGTGGTAGAGCTTATGACATTTTCACTGCCAAAGCATTGACAGAGAGAATGGCATAAACTCTAAGCACAAAGCCAGTAGCTGAAGCTAAAGTGAGAGCCACTTCCCCAAATTTTGAATAATCAATGTCTAATCTAATTTCTTATCACATTCACCATACATGAATAGGCAAGAGCCAATAATCTATCAATGAATATGGTATCACATATTTTTGCACTCCTACCATCTGTAGGCAAGCGCTAATAATCTATAAATAAACAGTATAATATATTATTTTGCACTCCTACATCTGTAGGCAAGTGCCAATAATCTATCAATAAATAGTATCAAATATTTTTGCACTCCTACATCTATAGGCAAGCGCCAATAATCTATCAATAAATAGTATCAAATATTTTTGAACCCCTATGTCTGTAGGCAAGCGCCAATAATCTATCAATAAATAGTATAATATATTTGCACTCCTACATCTGTAGGCAAGCGCCAATAATCTATCAATAAATAGTATCAAATACTTTTGCACTCCTACATCTGTAGGCAAGCGCCAATAGTCTATCAATAAATAGTATCAAATATCTTTGCACCCCTACATCTGTAGGCAAGCGCCAATAATCTATCAATAAATAGTATAATATATTTGCACTCCTACATCTGTAGGCAAGCGCCAATAATCTATCAATAAATAGTATCAAATACTTTTGCACTCCTACATCTGTAGGCAAGCGCCAATAGTCTATCAATAAATAGTATCAAATATCTTTGCACTCCTACATCTGTAGGCAAGCGCCAATAATATTTCAATAAATAGTATCAAATATTTTTGCACTCCTACATCTGTAGGCAAGCGCCAATAATCTATCAATAAATAGTATCAAATAATTTTGCACTCCTACATCTGTAGGCAAGCGCCAATAGTCTATCAATAAATAGTATCAAATATCTTTGCACCCCTACGTCTGTAGGCAAGCGCCAATAATATTTCAATAAATAGTATCAAATATTTTTGCACTCCTACATCTGTAGGCAAGCGCCAATAATCTATCAATAAATAGTATCAAATACTTTTGCACTCCTACATCTGTAGGCAAGCGCCAATAGTCTATCAATAAATAGTATCAAATATTTTTGCACCTCTACGTCTGTAGGCAAGCGCCAATAATCTATCAATAAATAGTATCAAATATTTTTGCACTCCTACATCTGTAGGCAAGCGCCAATTATCTATCAATAAATAGTATCAAATATTTTTGCACTCCTACATCTGTAGGCAAGCGCCAATAATCCATCAATAAATAGTTTCAAATATTTGCATTCCTACCATCTGTAGGCAAGCGCCTCTAAGCAATTGATAAATAGTATCACATATTTCCACTTCCTAGCATGTGTATAAGAGCCCCAGAAATTTTTTTGATTCTTTCAAATCATGATTTGTACTTTTGAAACTGGTATATAAATACCATATAAACTAGTTATATATTTGTTCATTTAGTGCAATTTTATTTTATATTATTCAGATGTATTTTTTATATTTTTATGTTTCTATTTTTGTTGAGGAGGATATATAAATGATTTGATTTAGTGAACTCTATTCTCAGTGTGTTGGAGCTTATGGCATTTTCACTGGCAACAGTAAATACGGCATAAGCTCTAAGCACAAAGCCAGTAGCCGAAGCTAAAGTGAGAGCCACTCCCACAATTTTTGCATAATCAATGTCTAATCTAATCTCTTATCACAATTACCAAACATAAAGGTGCTAACACCTGCACTCAACATATGTCGGAGACATCATTACTCCAGGGTTTTCACCTGGCAACCGGCATCTCTTGATCACAGGGTAACACAGTCCATGCACAATGAATGTGACATGAGAATCCTGACAGGGACCTAACAGCAAATCCCTATTTACATTTGTTAGCCTTATATCAACCCACCAGCTGCAATGAAATGTACCACACCATAATAAAATGGTTGTGGCGACTGAGCAGTGCACCCTGTTCTCCTTGTGGAACTAACAAGTAGTCACAAGGCCTTAGCGAGGAGAGAGACTCTCGAAGCATCCGTGAGAGCCACTGAACCCAGCCAAAAAACCATCAAGCGCGATAAGATTATGTCATGGCACAAATCAAGAGCCCGGATAGAAAGTGTGATACATGATTAACAACTGCAAATGCCCTACAACCCAACAAATCTCCATTCACGATTGTTAGCCTCATAACACATCCCACCAGCTACAATAAACAGTACCACTCCATCATAAGACGGACGTATAGCAGCGTTATCTGACAACTGCGGTCATGAACTCTACAAGAGAGACATGGACTCTCAGATGCAGACCCTGCCATCGAAGCCACAAATATGACTTTGTGGCACAATCCAAGAGCATGGTTGAAGAGTGTGGTACTTGACTAACAACTGTAAACCTCCTAGCATATGCAGGAGAATGGTGGGAAACTTCTAACCTAACTGACTATAAAAGCAAGATACATAATACCAAATCTCCAGTTTCACGTCCTGGCCAGTTTGTACTCCACCATCTTGACCTACTGAAGAGGTTACCGTGAAGTTGAGTCTTTTCATATCTCCTTCTTGAAGTAGGTTGAACTGATCAGTCATCCTGTTGAAAAAAAAAATAGTTCAGTTAAGCTATTACAAATTTGGAGGTGTGTTGATTGCTTTTCAATTATATCAAAATATGTGGTGGTGTTACATTGATAAAAGTTTGTAAAGTTGATTGGAAATTGATATGTGCTGGCAATATTCAATTGACTATAGAATGTGTTTGAAGTGATGATGTTGATTAAGATCAAGTATCTTGAGCATTAAACAATGTGTCCTAATATACTGATACTGCATCATATGTTTTGCTGGATATAGTTGAAAACTCAGAAATACTTGTTCTTAAAAATGGAAAGCCATACAAAATAAACCAGTATCAATACGGCTCCAACAATAATTATATTGAAATTTTGATAGGGTAAAACAGCCACTTCATTCATCAAGTATATCAATGAACAATCTCTGCCCTTGAGAATAATGTTGGAGGATACTTGGAATGAATTAAAATTTCCTATTCAATCCCAATAAGACTATCATTAGTATATATTAGAATTAATTGGTGATCCAATGGAATTGAATTTGGAATGAGTCATTTCGATTCACTGGCATGGAAATAATATCATGATCAATTTAATATATGGTTCATGCCTGGTTTCTTAGTCGTTTAGAAAATCATTCAAAAGCTATTGATTCATTAGAGGCCCTAAGGCTTGTTTCACACATACCCAGCAGTTAGGTAACCATTATTGTTTATCCGGTATGATTACATAGTCCCATATAATGCAATGTTCGTACAGCTGGGCAAACAACACCAGTTACCCGACTGCCGGGTGTGTGTGAAACAAGCCTTAGGGCCGCTTATGAATCAATAGCTACTGAATAATTTACTAAACGACTGAGAAACCAAACTTGAAAAAATATTTTACAAACTAGCTTCAAGTTAATAATCTTGCTAACTATATTCAGCAATGCCTGAAACGACGTCAAATAGTGGAACCCAATTTTATAATATCCTAAAAATAATTGTGAAATAATCAAAGAAACTGGTCAATTTGGGTTGCAGCAACATAATTTTGAGAAAATGTTGGATTAGTACAGTATCTATAGTCACTGAACATGTCAAATTGCAAGTGGGATGTGTATATATTTGAGTAGTGAGTAAGTGGAGTTTGAGCAAAAGGACAGAGATTAAAGATAATAATTAAATGAGACTGAAAAACATTTTCTCATTGAAAAGAATATGGATTAATTATCTATAAGGATTGGAATAGTTTGAATCAATTATTGGTAGATCATGGTTCAAATCAGTACGGTAGCTGCTGGCTTGTAAGAATCATTTCTTGAAATCATAAAATTAAATTAGCCCAGTATGCATACAAGTTCTAATAAGAGGTTTATCAATATAGTTACTAGTTACTTGGATGATCATCATGATATAAAAGCTCATTAAAATTCCACTAAGAGGCTACTAGTGTGATAACTAATTTTAATTTGATTATATAATATCACTATCAATTTATAATAATTATAATGTAGGCGACGACCAGTTCTGAACTTATTTTTCAAACAATGAATTATTTCTTTTTTCAGTCAAAAACAATTTAATTCTCTGCTTTTGATTTTTGAAGGACGTTTCAATTGATGGATAGTTTTAAGATTGACTTTTGAAGCACACTGTCTGGAAAATAATGTCCAAGGGAAAATAGAAGCAATAATAAAAATAAATTCATGAGAAATTTGAAATCAAGCAGCATTGGTAGATTAAAACTAACAAAATGAGAAAATGCAAGTTCACTGAGAATGTCCCAATAAAATTTATAAATTCTAATGATCTATAAAATAAATTGGTACCATAGTCAAGGTCAATGTATAATATTGAATAGCGAGAAGTCTACCTAAAAATGAATAACAATTCTTTCTTGGTTTTTATATTAAAAACTGTAGTTATTAAATAGTTTCTTAGCTTGGCTTTGAAATAAGTTAATAAAGGGGAAAACTAGTAGAGTTTACCCTACCCGAGTATTGAAACATAGTTATTGAATTAGAGTTGGTAACTGAAAATGACTAGACAGATTTCAAAGAGTTAGTGATGATGAACTTTTTAGGTTAAATTTTAGCCATTTCATTTTAGTTATTTCTCACTTCAAAATAATGGAGCAAAGCTATGCAATTAAGAAACTATGGTATTTAAGGGTGTCTTAAAATAGACTAAATTGCAAAAATTGATATGAAACTGCTTACCTTGTGAAAGATATCCAGAATTGATTTTCCATTTATTCATCACTAAATCATTTGAGCACTTCAGTATTTAATCAGTAGGCACTGTTTAAATAGCAAATTTAAGGTAACATTCCAGTGATGTGTGTTGAAAAATCTACTGGAGCACAAAACAGCTCTTCTCTCTATCAGTGCTA
This sequence comes from Conomelus anceps, assembly GCA_948455865.1. Classification (NCBI taxonomy): domain Eukaryota; kingdom Metazoa; phylum Arthropoda; class Insecta; order Hemiptera; family Delphacidae; genus Conomelus; species Conomelus anceps. The sequence goes on from OX418224.1 coordinate 47,626,923, forward strand.
GACATCAACTGATGAAGGTTTGTGATTTGAGGATGAAGAAAATGGAGGCAGTCAGCTGATTATGAAAGCCGGTAACTGGTAGCAATGCCAACTTGATTATCATGTGGTTCTAGTTGGTATTACTGGGACTGTTTTTGTTTACAGGAGACCGAATCAAAGTGGACCCGGTTCATCAGCTGATGTTACCATATTAACGCTCTCAAATCGACAATATTGTCCTAATCGACAATAACTATAATAATTATTGTACTTTTTAAAACTATATATTTTTGGATTTTCAAAATTTTTCTTAGAAAAATAACAGTTTTAGATCAAATAGTATTGTTACTAGTAATACAGTCGTCGCCCTTCCACTTCTTGATTGCCCATTTTGTGCCAAAAGCGTTTTCAAGCCCCCCCCCCCCAAACAATTTGTAAAATCAGGTTGAAAAGTAGATTATTGGTTGAGTTTATGGGAGCCTTCTCATTTACTGGTAAATGTTACTGGTGGAGTCTGATTGGTCTATTCAAATTCTTCAACATCTTTGAATTTTAATAGACCAGACGACAGGGAAGTGATAGCCGTGAGCCGAAGCAGGTATCTGTTCAATCAGATAGGGATAAGCTGCGTTCTACTGGGCACTCTTTGTAAGGGTGACCGATTAGATCGGCCAGCAAAAAAGACACTGTTCTCTGCTGTAAAATCACTTCCCGGTGGTTCTGAACCCACCGAAAACTGGTTAAGTGGTAGATTGGACATAACTGTCCAAACTTCGCCACGTCAACAAATAAAAAAGTCATTCTATTCTAAAACTGTAGGTCCAGCTCATCAATCATCATCATCATCATCATTCAACTCATTACCCACACACAGGTCTCAGACCTATGTGGGCTTCATCCTCCAAAAAATGACACTGGTAACATTTACTGGTTTTGAAATCTTGAAATTTGGTATACATGACGAACTGCGCGTATTACTAATAATAATTACAGTATTTGACTTTATGAATAATTGCACGACTATGAAGTCTAATATTTGAGTAGAAAATTTAAATATTTTACTCACTGAGCACTGCAGTGGCGGCCGGCAATCAAAAATTTTGGTGAAGGACTCTTATATTAAATTATTCCACAGAAATTAAATTATTTTTTAATATTTGGATTTTCTCTTAGTGTTGGAGACACATTTCGACCATTATGCTAGAAATGGGTGATCACATAGGGAGGTCGGCAGGATGGCTGTAGTATATTCGTCATTGAATTGGAAGTAATTTTATTTATGATGTTGAAGATCCATCTTGTTTCCACTAATATGTAATATAAACTTAAAAAAACCACTTTTAAATGGAAATTAACTCACGTTATGGCGTGACGGCCGTTTCGCTCTGTTGTCTAGAGCATCGTCAGACAACCCACAGTACACTGACTTAAGGTATGAGTTTGAGGGTTATGTATGTTGGAATGGTGCTGGGGTGGGGGGATGAGTAGGCGGGAGGTTTGAAATTGGGATTATTTTGTCAAATAGAGTGTGTGAGAAGAAGTTAAGTTGATCATTTAAAATGTTGTCAGGTTCCTGCTTTGCATGTTTGTAAATCTCATATTGTTCTAAAACATTGAGTTTATGGCTTTTGTGAGTGAAGTGTAGTGTGTCTAAATTAGTGTCAATGTCTGTATATGTGGCCTGTTGAAATGATGTGTTCAGCAAAAGTGGAATGTGTGTTTGGGTGTGAGATGGCTCTTGCGTGTTCTTTGAATCTAGTGGTGAATGTCCTGCCAGTTTGTCCTATATAGAACTTGTTGCAGTCATCACATTTCAATTTGTAAATTCCAGATCTGTTGTACTTGTTTTGAGATGTTGTCTGAAAATGCAGGTGTTTTTTGAGTGAATTATTTGTTCTGTAAGCTATTTTATGAGTTTCCTGAATGAAGCTGCTATTTTATGAGTTTTTTTTTGTTGAGGTAGGTAAGTGTGATGAATGTATGGGGGTTGTCATTCTGTTTGTTGCTGGTGTGAGTGATTGGTTTTGTTGATATTCTGTGCAGTAGTTTGTCTATTAGTGTGTGTTTGTAACCATTCTGTTGTGCTATGTATTTTATAGTATTCAATTCTGTAACGTAGGTGGTAGAAGTAATCACAAACTCATTGTAATTGATGAAATACATTTTATTAAAAGAACGAATAGCGTAAGTAAACTCATTACATCATGAAAATTCAATCGACAATAGAGACATAGTACAGTAGGCGTTGTCTCTCTGGTGTGGCACAGTCTTGCCAACTGCATAAAATAAAACTAAAATTCATGTTGTACAAGGATATATGACACCTCCCCCCGTAATGAAACCTAGGGTGAATACCTTTCAGGAGGTTTTCTGAACCTAACAGGTCTAGCCTGTGGCGTATGGTAAATAGTATCTGTCACAATCGGTAATTTTGTAGAAACTGGCGTTGAATGTAAAACATTCTTGAAAGAATTAGAAAAGAAAGTAGAATCATCAACATCATTGCTTGTAATAGCTTTCGATTGTTAAGAAAGTACTGTTGATTTAGGCACAATTACATCAGTATCATAATGAACATTAGGTATATCAGTTGAAAAATCCTTTAAATTAATTTTACAATCCTTCATTTGATTAGCATGTCTCCTAATAGAAAGATTATCATCAGTAATGATATTGTACATAGAAGAACCAATTTTATCAGCTACAATACCTGTATTCCATTTACCCTTATTATTGTAAATTCGGTACATAACTCTATCATTGATATTGAAACATTTATCTTTAATTGTCTGTTTTTGCATTTCCTTTCTTTGAGTATCCAACACTTTGTCAGTAATATTGGGTAGCATCAAATCTAGTCTAGTTCGAATATTTCTTTTCATGAGTAAATTACATGGACTTTCACCAGTAGTAGCATGTGGTGCTTTTCTGTAGTTCATTAAAAAATTATTTAATTTGAACCGTAAAGTAGAATTTACAATCATACCTTCGCAACATTTAATTAAGCTTTAATAGCTTTTAACAGTTTGTACAAAACGTTCTGCCTGACCATTGGATGCAGGAAAGAAAGGAGCACTGGTAATATGCTTTATACCATTATTAGTACAAAAGGTTTGAAATTCACTAGAGGTAAACTGAGTACCATTATCTGATACTAGTGTAACTGGTAAACCAAATCTAGCAAAACATTCACGCAAATTTTCAACTGTTTCTTTGCTTGAAAGAGTTTTCATTATGTAAGTTTCAACCCACTTACTGTAACTATCAACAATTATTAACAGCCATAATCCTGGAGAAGGATTAGCAAAATCTATATGTAATCTTTGCCATGGTCCTGAAGGAAATTGCCATGGATGTAAATTCACATTAGACTGTTGTCTAGAATGACGCACACAATGTATACAATTCTTTGTAACAAGCTCAATATCAGAATCAATATTTGGCCAATAGACATAACTTCGTGCAAGGCCTTTCATTTTTACAATTCCTAAGTGTCCTTGGTGTAGTTCCTCAAGTACTTTAGGTTGTAAAGATTTTGGAATCATAACTCGTAAGCCTTTCATAATACAACCTTGTTCAACTGAATATTCAGCAATATTGTTTGTATTTTCACCATTTTCAGTACCTAAAATTTGTCGAAGTAATTTACACATATCTGGATCTTTTCTAGTTTCATGAGCTATTTGTTCCCTTGTAACCGGTAAAATATTAATTTGATTCATTTGTACAATTTGAACCTCATCAATAGTATTGTCATTAACCATTTCCATAGGAAATCTTGAGCAAAAATCAGCATTCATATGTTCAGTGGTCTTACGGTATTGTATGGTGTAATCAAAACCTTGTAAAAATAATGAATAATGTAATAAACGTGTAGCACTGATGGATGGAGTAGCAGCATGAGCATTTAAGATGCTTTGTAATGGTTTAAAGTAAAATGACGACCAAACAAGTAATTGAAAAATTTCTTAACTCCCCAATAAATTGACAATGCTTCCTTGTCTATCTGGGAATAATTTCGCTCAGCTGCAGTGAGACATCTACTAGCAAAAATTATGGGCCTTTCCACACCTTTTTCATCTAAACATGAAAGAACCGCACCAATAGCATATTTACTAGCATCAGTAGCAACAATTATAGGTTTAGTGACATCAAAATCCGCAAGAGTAAGTTTTGTTTCAATATCTTTCTTAATTGTTTGAAATGCAGTTTCACACTCTTGTGACCACGAAAAAACAACATTTTTCCTGAGTAAGTTGTATAAAGGTGAGAGAGAATTAGCCATGCCCTGTATAAACCTTGAGTAATATGTAACAAACCCTAGAAAAGATTTCAACTCTGATACATTTGTAGGACGTTTTGCATTCTTAACAACTGCAATCTTATCATCAGTTTTATGTATGCAATCTTTGTCAATTTTAAACCCTAAATAAGTAATTTCAGATTTCAGTACTTCACATTTTTCCCATTTAAGTCTAATACCATTTTCACGGCACATACTAAAAAACATATTTTAAAACAAAAAAAGAAACCGACTTCAGTGAAATGATTAAATACTCACGTACTAAAAAGTTTAAAATAAAGTATCTACTTTAAACTGAGAAAATTTTAAATTTCATACAAGTAATCTTTTGAAGTCGGTGCCAAATATTTTATGTAGTTGATAAGAAATTCTATCTAATATCAAAACTAACAATGTATTTTTTTGGAGGATGAAGCCCACATAGGTCTGAGACCTTTGCATGGGTAATGAATTGGATGATGGAGATTGTTGAGTTGGACCTACAGTTTTAGGTGGGTTCCGAACCACCGGGAAGTGATTGATAAGAGATTCTATCTAATATCAAAACTAACACTGTATTCCAATTAAATATGTGATTTACACTCACTTTTACTGAAATACATAGTAATTGATAAGAAATTCGATCTAATATCAAAACTAACACTGTATTTCAATTAAATGTGATTTACACTCACTTTTACTGAAATACAGTGTCAGTTTTGTCGTTATGGAGTATAAGACAAGTCATATTAACAACATTACTATCTTATACACTAGTTACCATAATTACTATAATAATTAATTCAGGTGAGGCTTCAATTTTTATTTGAAAGGAACTCTGTACACTATAAAAAGCTTTATCAACTAAATATTTTTTCAATTGGTTTTTTAAATACTGTATTTCTATATTTTCAAGACTCTAAAAAAATGCGGTAGCTTGTTGCAGTGATTCCCACCAATATAACTAGGTTTTTGTTTTAATAAGCTCCTATTGTGACTCATCAAGTGATAATCTCGTATTATAATCGTGTATGTCAAGATTTTGGTTAATATCACTCTTTTCTACATATAAAGTAGCTTCATACATATATAAGCAGGATACAGTTAGGAGACCAAGTCTCTTGAACAACGGCCTACATGAATGTAATCTATTTACTCTTGCTATACACCTAACCGCTTTCTTTTGGATCCTAAACACCCTATCAAAGTTTTGTTTTGATGAATTACCCTGTAATAAGATAGCATACCTAATATGTGACGGTAAGAGCCCATGGTAAATGATGCAGGATGCCTTTTTTTGAATACAGAAATAAATGAGAGTGAACAAAATCGGAGAAAAGTCCCAAAATTTTTCCAAAAAGTCATCCTGAAAAAAGTTTACCAAGCCTCTATTTCTCTATTGCATTAAAGATTGGTTTGTTTGGTGAAGGAAATATTATGACATATAATTTAAATGTTTCAACGCCATGAAAAATTGAAAATTGATGAACGCATGAAGATGTTTTGCCATTAAGCAACTGACAATTGTGTGTAAACTAACTTGTGAGGTACGAGCCGATATGGTAAAGTTTAAGTGACTGCTCCTGTGCAGAAAGGTCGCTATGGTCGATTGGTTAAGGCGCCCGACCGGCAATTGGGAGGTCCGTGGTTCGATTCCCGGTGGTGACTGATATTTTTGTACAGTAGCATTCATCGATTTCCATCAGCTAGTCAATGCTGTTGTCAATATCCGCCATTGCGGAAGTCTTCAGTATAAATTAATAGCACTTTGAGGAATTCGAAATTAATAAATTGTGTTCTGTATGTTTCTGTCAGTTTGTTGAATTGTCAGTTACTTCAAACTAACTAGTTTATAATTCATGCATTCACATCATAACTTGAAGCTTAAAAGTAACCTACAAATACTATCAATCTTATTACTATTTAGTAATAGATTCAGTATTGAACTAAAAGTCTGCTGTTTCTTCACCAGTTATTTTTGCCTGTATAGATGAATAAATGATAAATGGTTTGTTTTATCAAATTTTGAAGAAAAGGCTTATTATTGGGTCTTTGTATTGTCTATTTACGATCACTTTTTAACATAAAGTGTGAATTCATTTGATTAGAATAAAAAAGTAAACTTTTTAAGTGAATTCAACGACTTGCAGTCAAATTTTTATTAAGTATAAGTAGTATTTTACTTACTCTGTTGGCCGAACGTTTCCGAGTTGTTGAAACCCATCTTCAAGGCATTTTAGATAGCGATGTTGGTTTGTTGGTTAGAAGAACTGTGGTTTTTGTATAATGTGGTCAAAAAGTTTGTGTGATTTGAAATTTAACTGTTCATTGAGGATGTTCTGTTTATTGTCTGTGGTGTGTTTGTAAATTTCAAATTGTTTCAATGTGTTGAGTTCGTGTCCTTTAGATTTTATATATCTTAAATGTTAGATATGTGTTTATATGAAATCTAAAGGACACGAACTCAACACATTGGAACAATTTGAAATTTACAAACACACCACAGACAATAAACAAAACATTCTCAATAAACAGTTAAATTTTAAATCACACAAACTTTTTGACCACAATATGCAAAAACCACAGTTCTTCTAACCAACAAACCAACATCGCTGTCTAGGATGCCTTGGGGTTTCAACAGCTCGAAAACGTTCGACCAATAGATTAAGTAATTATTCCTTATAAAAATTTGACTACAAGTCGTTGAATTCTATTAAAAAGTTGATACTAACAACGCAGTTCGTCATGGAACAAGAAATCCAGGAATTTAAAAAAGTAAATGTGTATGGCTTCATTGGTGAGGAGACCATCACGGTTTTTATTAGAATTATTCTTGGATCTTACTGCTAATTCTCATGATTATTCAATCAATTCTCAACTTAATTCAGCAATCAATTAATCATTTATCTAAATTGTTTTTTTAGGCCCTCCACGAGGAACGAGTCTTGGCCACTCTTCCAGACAAGCTCAAGGCTGAAATAGCTATCCACGTTCATCTAAAAACACTGAAACAAGTGAGGATATTCCAGGACTGCGAGCCAGGTCTCCTACAGGAGCTAGTTCTGAAGTTGAGATTGCAGGTAAGCTAATCGAACTTCAACTCTGATTGTATAGACATGGCAGTATTGACCCAGTATTTGAACAATGTCCCACTTGTTTGCCATGCACTGAGTAGTTCGGGGAATTGAATTGTCTATTGAACCTCGGTTTTGTGTTCTTGAGACAGTTCTGAAACTAAGTTACAAGTTGCTTGACCTCTTATGCTACCAGTACACTATGGCCGAACATAGACGGATCAAGGCGGACACGATAGTGTACTGGGTCAGTTCGTGTAGGTCCGTGGTAGTCCGATCCGCCATGATCCGTGTTGGCCAATGTTCTGGCTAAAGTCGGTAACTAGCACGGATCAAAGGAGGCAGACCTAGACGGAATCAGCCAAACTCCGAACACGAACAAGCACAAAATCCAATCCAAAATCCTATACTAGTGTGCATAGGTGTTGGGATTTCATATTTAATAATATTAATAATACTAATAATAATAACAATAATAAAAATATTAATAATAAAATAATGATGATAATAATAATAATAATAACAGTAACAGTAACAGTAACAATAATAATAATATTATATTCTGTATGATGTTGAAGATCCGTCTTGTTTCCACTAATATGTAATATAAACTTAATAAAACAACTTTTGAATGGAAATTAACTCACGTTATGGCGTGACGGTCTGTGTACTGTGGGTCGTCTGACGATGCTCTAGACAACAGAGCAAAACGACCGTCACGCCATAACGTGAGTTAATTTCCATTCAAAAGTTGTTTTATTAAGTTTATATTACATATTATATTCACCAAACTTGAAAAAAATCAATTTACATACGTTTATGAATATAATATGGCACAGCCAGCAAAGAGAAACTTTGATTTGTTATTGTAATGAAATATGTCTCATATATTTTAAGAATATACTTGTATCTCAATGTTTTCAATGTATCGTATCAAAATATATGTCATAGGAAATAGAATAATAATATTATTGGTAGACCATTGGACTGTTTCAGTGATTCGTTTTTAAAGTTAACTTCCATATTAATATTCTTGTTTTGGAGCGAATTATTAATTGTGCTTCAAAATGAAATTTCTAGATTTAGACTTGGACATAGCCTTAAGTTTGTAAAGAAAGCAGTAGTGGGCTGTGCCTGTTGTATATTTACTTGATTGTGTTTTTGTATTAAATAAATATAAGTGAATCAAAAACAGTACTTCATGATTCAAGTTTATGTTCATCACATAGATTCAATAATATATTAAACAAGTTTTGATGTAAGGCTGTCAAATCAAATTGTAGGCAAATCAAACTTAGTCATCCTTCTTAGTCATATTTCTTTCTAAATTTCTTGTAAAACAATTACAATTTTTGTTTTAAAACAATTCTAAACAGCAATCAATTTTTAATAAACTAGAGCAAAACAGCTAATATACAACAACGTTTTTTCAAAAATTGGGTTTTTCCATCTTAATGTGATTCCCATCATGTCAATCTGATTTAATGTATTCCCATAAAATTTAGCAGGAAAGCTCATATGTGATACAAACTCTTCCAGCAATACTATTAATACAATTACTATTTACTACAATTAATTAAATCTTCTCTACCAATTGAATCCATTAACTTAGTACTAATTGAACTTTGTTAAACTGATAAGCTAGACTAAGTAATAATATAGAAGTTGAACTAATTAAAATTATTACCAAACTAGTACTAATTAAATCTGTGAAACTCCTTGTGTAAAATCCATAGTTGCGGTAATAAAATTCATAAATTCCTTTTCCTGTCTAAATTCAAGGATATAAAATAATTAGATTGGAACATAATATTTTCCTTCATTGGTAAACTTCAGTTCTAGGACCTCATTAACCTTACCTACTCCGATTAGACTATCAGATTCAGAAAGACGAATCAATGAAATCACTTAATTCCCCGTAGACTATTTCCTGGGTTTCTCGAAAGGTCCCCGGTTCCAGTGCAGACTCACAAGTCGTTTCCTGGTTCCCTTCTACTTAAAATTCAAATCTGATCTCTCAAGTTCTTCCACTTACAATTCAGACACCGATTTCGCAAGTGAATTGCAAATTATTGTCCTCGGGAGAGTGACCCCACAACTCGGTTCACATAGAGAAGCTGGATGATTATAATCTAATGCCGAATGGAGTGGAAATGAAGCTCTCAACATGAAATTTCAATTACAACTAAGTTAATTCCGATAAATTTCTTCCTGTCAACCATTCAACTGAATGAGTATCTGGTCGTTAATGCTTGTTGTAGTTGGACATGAGTTTTGCATTATTTCTAATTCGAGAATAGAGCCGACTGTAATAAATTGAAAAATGGGGTTTGATGAATAAGTTTCTGGTCTGAGCCATTCAATTATTGTTTATGGTAATTATGTGAGTGGAAAATCGTGAGTTTTATCCAGAGACGTTCGTCTATGAAATTTGAAGTTAAAAATAATTACGGGATCATATTCGACAAGAATATTCCTATTGTGAATGGAGCTTGAAGAATGAAGAATGTATTTCTCTTATACTTTTTTTTGGATGAATCCCAAATAGGTCTGAGACCTGTGTGTGGGTAATGAATTGGATGATGGTAATTGATGATTTGGACCTACAGTTTTAGGTGGGTTCCGAACCACCGGGAAGTGATTTTACAGCAGAGAACAGTCTTTATACTGTTTCTATTATACTGTACTTTATAATACGTATTATATGATTAGTTGTGAGTAGGCAATCTTATTATATAAACGTCTTGATGCTGAAGAATAAGTGATTGAATGAGGAGGTGTTGAAGAAGAGTAAGAAGAAGAAGAAGAAGAAAAATATTAAAAAATAAGAAGAAGAAGGAAAGGAAAAGAAGAAAAAGGGAAGAAAAAGAACAAGAAAAGAAAAAGAAAAAAAGAAAGAAGAAGAAAATGGAGAAAAATAAGAAGAATTGAATGAAGAAGAAAATGGTGGAGAAGAAGAAGAAGAAGAAGAAGAAGAAGAAGAGTAAAGGTCTGTGTAAAATGAAAAAGTTTGGTATGTATAGGAAGGCTTTGAGTCTGTGTACCAATAGTACCAATAGTATTCGTTTACAAAGGTTGAAATTATATCAAGCTACACTGTATTTCAGTTTTAATATGATTGTAATTGAGAATGGTGTAACAGTCGAAACTTATGTTTCTTGTTTATGCACAATAAATAGTATGGCTGTGACAAAATTGAGTGTTATTCATTTTCAATTATTCAGCTTCATTTATTAGAAAAAATTGGGAGTTTGGTTAATCAATCATGAGTTATATTGGTTTGGATGACATAATATTTTTACTTCATTGTAAAGAGTATTCATCACAGAATATTATAATGCTCATTTTCATATTAAATTTAATTTTTACTTGTATTATTTTTCTGAGAGGGCGCCGTCCAAGCGCCCAAATGAAGAAGCCGCCACTGATTGGTAGGAAACTACAACAAGTTACCGCAGGTTTTAAAGAGCCTTTAAAATATAAACATTAAATATTATAAAATATTTAATATTAAAAAAACAATTGAAAAGTTTTTTAGTTTATAAAGCGTTTTATAGTGTACAAAATTTCCTTTCACATCAACTAATTTATATAGTAATTATGGCAACTGGTGTATTAGATTGTATAATTATTGTTAATCTTACTTGTCCTACACTCCTAACTGAAGTCTCCAGAACGTTATCTACAAAAAAAATACTTTTTTGATATTTGAGAAAATGGGGAATTCAGTAGATCAATTATTTTATTTGGATGCCTTTGATTGTATGCGCCATTAATCATCAATCAAAAAATTAAATTGTTTGAAGACTCTGTATGGATCATCAATCAAAATCTATGTTCGATTTATACTTTCTAAAGGGGTGAAATACATTTCAAATCCAACTTTTATTATTGTTAATTAGTAAATTGTAAATTTTTGTTTCTTGTTGTTATGGCCTGTTTTCCATCATGCAGTTGAATACGTATATATTTTTATTTTATTTATTTATTCATTTATCTAAATTTGCATCCAAACATCTAAAAATTTATTCACATATATTCACAGGCATTCGAAATCAATTTTTATTTAGTGAATCCTTCATTTTCTCTGATAAAATGCGCTTTGTCCTAAAGCAGTTCTAACTGAAACTTCAACTGGCATGAAAATTATTTTAAATGTTTGTTTCGCACGTGTCTGGCTCACAAATGTTTCCGCTTTGAAAGTGAAAATATTCACAAATTTTTATCATTATATCTTACTTCATATAAATAATAAGCGTATGGGTTTTATTGTTGGGGAGTCTCTTACGGGTAGTTCCACCTCGCCGTTGGAGCCATGTTATGAGGAACATAGTGAACTTACTATTTTAGGTGGGTTCCAAACATATACTGAAGTTTCTCTAATCAGTAATGGAATCGATCAATAGGGGGGAATGCAAGTTCACAGTTAGCCTAACTTCATCATAGACATAAATTATGGATAGATAATAATTTCAACGTTTTATCATGTGTCCAATAAATTTTATTGGTGTGAATAACTTACTCCAAGTATCCGTAGTAAGAGAGAATTCCTAGTACTTGAACGACTAGCGGAAGCAAAGTCTAATTCAGAAAGTTTTTCGATTGCTAGCGATGTAATAAAAAATTCCAGGCTGAAAACAAATTGTTTTATTTCCTCGCCCAAAAGCGGAAAGCCGGAAACATTGGAGTTTCAACAGTGAGGCGTTTGTTTGTGTCATTTCGGCTGCGTTTGATCAGAAGCTTAAGAGGAGTTCGAGAAACAGAAAAATTTATGTTCGTTATCTTTCCGGGAAGACTGAGTTAGTTTTCGTTTGGTAATTTTGTCAGTAGTTATGCTTTGCTAACCGACGAAAACTGAACTGAAACATGTTATGGCTTGGGTAATTAATAATATTAGTTACGGATATTTTTTCGGAGGATAAAGCCCACATAGGTCTGAGACCTGTGCGTGGGTAATGAATTGGATGATGGTGATTGATGAGTTGGACCTACAGTTTTAGGTGGGTTCTGAACCACCGGGAAGTGATTTTACAGCAAAGAACAGAGTATTTTTGCTGGCCAATCCAATCGGTCACCCTTACAAAAATGGCCCTGGAGTTTCGTAGCTCATCTCTGATTGAAGAGATAATTGCTACGGCACTCGGCTATCACTACCCCAATTATTTTCGCAATTCCGTTTGTTGCTAAAAATCATGCTTAAAATGTTCGCTAGTGCGGACACTGACAACTGCATAAGTTCTCAGAGGTCTTTGGCTTATTTTCTATTTTTAAAAGGAGTTTTATATTAAATTAATTTCCTAGTTAATCTTTGAAAATTTAATAAAATTGTAAAATTGTCATGAAATAACTCGAGGCTCTTGGATTATTTTAGAAATTCTTTACACTTATGAACATTTTTCCTCTCTTGCATGCTTTTCCTTTTTTTCTGAGGATGAAGCCCACATAGGTCTGAGATCTGTGCGTGGGTAATGAGTTGGAGGATGGTGATTAGAGGTGAGTTGAACCTACAGTTTTAGGTGGGTTCTGAACCACCGAGAAGTGATTTTACAGCAGAGAACAGTGTCTTTTTTGCTGGCCAATCTAATCGGCCACCGTTACAAACAGGACCTACGAGAACGCAGCTTATCTCTATCTGACTGAACAGATACCTGCTACGCCTCGCGGCAATCACTTCCCTTTTTCTTTTCTTCCACCAGATCATTTTCCAACTTTCCACCCCAAATTTTTCTATTTTCTTGCAACATTTTTGCGCACAAATAGCCTACTCCTTTTGTCCACAAATTTATAATTTCCCTCTCATACCTACACTCTCTTTTTACTCCTCTTTCCTCTCCTCTACATATTTCGTCTCCTTCCTTCTCATCAACGATATTATGTTTTATATTCCTCTCCTTTTCTCTTTCATCATTAAATTTGTTTCCCTTATTTTTGTCTTTCAAAAGTATCTACTAGAAATAAATGTATCAATTATCTTGAAAATTGTTTCCACTTGCGATCTTTTTCCTATCGCTCTCTCTCTCTCTCTCTCTCTCTCTCTCTCTCTCTCTCTCTTAGGTTAACCTCTTTACAAGGTTAAGTTTGAATGGACGATTTTTGTCCAGACTTCGCCCTTATTACGTAAATGCTACACATTAAATCTCATTGTTAATATCCAAAATCTTTCTCATATACAATCTATTGTGTTGTTAATAATATGCTCTTTAATCAGCCACAATTATATTTTGTAAATTTACGTAAATAAAGTATTTTTATCTTTATCTTATCTTTCTTACTCTCTTATTTTGATTTTTCTATTTTCTCCTCCTCTTATCGATATTTCTTACTTCCCATAATATTAATTTTTGCTTAATATTCCTTTCCCACAAAAATTAACAATTTACCTCTTATACACACACACACCTCTCTTCCTTCTTCTCTTTCTTCTCACCTCCCTCTTTCTCATTCTTCCTCCTTTTCCTCCCCATCCTTTCTCAGCTCCACTCTTTGTTTAGTTTCGCTTCATTCTGGCGCGACAAACATCCTGTTTCTAAATTCACTCTTTCTCCCTTTGTATGAAGCGAATCAGTCGCACATCCTGTCACCTCTAACTCTTCCCTGAGGGCACTTTCCACAGGCAATCCTCTTATCCTCTTCCTCCTCCCTCTCTTACTCCTCATCCTCCACCTCCTCCTTCTCCACTAACTCCTCCTACACCTCCTCCTCACCATTCACCCCCTATCCCACCTCGTCCTCTTCCTCCTTCTCCCACTACTCCTCCTCCCTCCTTCTCCTCCACCTCCTCCTCCTCCTTCTACTTTTCTGCCTCCGTCTTTTCATCCTCCTTTCGACCTTCTCCTCCTCCTCCTCCATCATCACCTATTGATTGATCCTCGTTTCGTTCCCATCCATCCACACACACACACACACACGCGCGCTCGCTCGCACGCACAAACCATCCGATTCAGCCATTCAGCTGGATGCCACTTGTCAACGTTGTCGGCTATTTTTTCGCGAGCCTACAAAAATTCTAACGAAGATTACCACACTGAAACTGTCTCAATTCTACACATTTTTCATTCTGATAACGGCAACATTTTTCCATCTCTCACTTTCAGCCTAAAACAGCTCTATTTTGACTAAATCGTACAGCTGAGTTTACGTTGACAAGTGTTATCACACAAAAACTGTGGGGCCTCAGTCTTCCCAGCCTGACAAAACAAACGAGCAAAATTTTGCTTCTATTTTGTCTCAGTGTTTTACATTTTTAAACCTGATAAAACAGACTAACTAAATTTTGCTTTTACTTTGCCACAGTATTTTACATTTCTCAACCTGATAGAATAAACGAACCAAATGTTGCTTTCATTTAGCTTCAGTCTCATTTAAGCCTTATTTTGATCAAATACAACTGAACCAGAAATTATCATACTATATCTTTTCCGAAAATTTCCAAAGAGCGAAGAGTTAAACGACTAGAAGAAGAAAATGTAAATAAGAGATAGAGGAGAAGATGAAGAAGAAATATAGAAAAAGAAGCAGAAGGAGGAGGAGAAAATAAGAAAAAGAAGATGATGAAATAGAGAAAATGAATAAAAGATAAAAGAAGACAAAAAGAAAAAGAATATGATGATAAAGGATAAGAAGAAAAAGATGATGATTGTGAAATAAGAGAAGAAACAGAAGAAGACGAAGAAGACGAAGTAGAGAAAAGAAAAAGAGTAGAAGAAGGTAAGAGGTAAAAAGGGGATGGAGGAGAAAAAACGAATAAGAAGACGACGGAGGACAAGGAGAAGAAGATGGCGATGAAGGAGATAAAGCCGACAAAGAAGAAGAAATGAATGAAGGAAAGAATAGCGTAAAAGAGAAAGAAAGAAGAGAGACCACTGTAGATTGTACAGACGCGACGCGAAGCTGCGTGGAAAAGAGAAGAGCATAGTTACCATGGCAACCAGATTGTGTACAAGCTGACAAATATTGTATTTTTGTTCCCGTTATAAAGTGGAGTTCCCGATTTTGTTGTTCATGCTGTGAAAACACGGCGACTCCTAAACGCTTAGAGACGTTTTGTAACTCAATTAGGAAAGGCTCGCGTCACACTCAGTGGGAGGAAAGTGGTTCCAGCTCACTCTGTGTTACTGTGGCTTAATAACAAATGATGACAACAGATTCATTCCCTCTTTGTGGTACGCTCCTGGATTTGTCATTAGGATACACGTTTAACTTGTATTTTAAATACCTGTGGTGTCCGGAAATGTGACTTAGAAAGTCAGCTGAGTCTTGCATAATATTGTAGCAAGAATAGAGAAGAGGAAGGAACAGTGGTTCTCGGTGTTATCTGCTATGCAATATCTATGTTTACTTTTAAGCAAATAATTACTCTGCTTTTGACACTTTTATGGTGTTTACTTGGTAATTAGTAGAATGTTCTAGTTGTTTGATTAGAAATTAATGGAGTCTTAAACCGAGAACCACTTCTTATCGAATATTGTGGAAGGTACGAGTTTCCTTGATTGTTTATTTTGGAGATCGGTAGAAGTTGGTAGAGATATCTCAATTATGAAAA
Source organism: Conomelus anceps (assembly GCA_948455865.1). Classification (NCBI taxonomy): domain Eukaryota; kingdom Metazoa; phylum Arthropoda; class Insecta; order Hemiptera; family Delphacidae; genus Conomelus; species Conomelus anceps. The sequence continues at coordinate 47,642,800 of OX418224.1, forward strand.
ATCATATAAATAGAGGTGGACTTTTGTAAATTAGTCAGTCTTGTTTGAAATTCGTCGTGATAAACAAGTTGTGTCAGTTCTATATTGTGTCTATATATATAGTGATAATTCTGAGTCTATAGTGATAATTATTTTTCCTGTTTAATTCATAACAGTGAGCTACTAAATAGTTTTTATTGTATTACGGACTAGTGCTGCGTAAGTTAATTATTCTTTTTCGACGTTTCCTTTTGAATATTATTGGACAGTTTATTGAATATTTTTTTTTGAATATTTATTTATTCGCCAAAAAAAAATTAGATACTGTAGTAAATTACAAAACATGCATGATAACCTACATACACTTTACATTTATATTACATATAAAATTAAACACATACAAATTTCATAATAAAAATGTCAAATAAAATAGATCCAAATGATTTGGCACAGCCAGCAAAGTTAAACTTGTGCGCTAGCTGTGAGTTCATAAAGCAAACAGTAAAGAGCAAAGCAATACAAATGCGACAAACGAAACGAAACAAGACAAAAATAAGTGAAGATAATTGCAATAATAATGCTTCTTAAAAAAAAAATACAATGGTAAAATTTGAATAATTTTTCGAAAAATCAAAATACAGGTGATAACCAAAACAAATCATATAGCCCCAATTTATTCATCTAATGAAAATTAATGAAGAAAATACAAAAAATGAAATTCTCAGTTATGAGCACATCCCAGTGCTTAATCATATTAAAAAATATATATAATATAGAAGACAGAAAGACATTCAAAACTCAAATGAATCACGAACAGACTTACTAATTATTGTACAGTTATTAATAATATTAATAACTAATATTGTACAGTTATTATTTAATATTAGATCGGCCTTTTAACTTTTAGTGATTCATTTTTGTACAGTTCATTGAAATCTCTTTATTAGTTGAACAATATTGATTTATCTGTTTTAAATTGCTTATTTTCTCTGTAAGACATTACTGATCAGTGATTGTTGTGATTATTTGTGTAAATAAAGTACGAGTGATAAATTTAAGTGTTGCCAGCGTTATTTTAGACATAGAACCCGTAACAATATCTAGTGTGCTAGTAAATTAAGATAAAGTTGGTGAAAGTTGTAATTTAAATTGGATTTAGATAACGTAATATCACAGAATTTTAGAATTTGTTGAGTTTGAAGTATGAGTTTTGAACTAATTGACCGAACGAAGAGAGGTCTCTATTTCAAGTCGACTGTTTTGCATACTGTCTGTTTGTAACGCATTTACGGCTGAACGCGTCAACCGATTTCTTTTAAATTTGGCATGAATTCCTTGTAGTAATGCGCAGCGATGTGTGTATAAGGTTTTTTTAATTTTGTTGCATTTAAAGGATAGGGGAAAAAGGAAAGGCTTTCTTCTATATGAGCATATGATTTTTAAAGTGAGCTTCTCCATCATATGAATTGGAAACAGATTCATAGATAGCCCTCGGGCTCCCTTGCACTTCTGGTTGAGCCTTATTCATGCGAATAAAGTTATCATTCATAAAGCCGTGTCTCCACCAACCGAACATGCTCGGCGAACAGTTTTCGCTGGAATCAGCTGATGTCGCCGAACATTTTTTGGTGTGGACGCCTTCTCGAACATTATGATCGGTGTGGTGGGGTTAGTGGCGGGAACCTGCCGTTGGTCGTCACTGTTCGCTCACAGACCGAACATTTCAATTGAACTCACGAACATGTTTGGTGACCCATATGTTTAATGTTTGCCCGTTTTTTCTATTCGCCAACAATGTTCGGCAGACATGTTCGGTTGGTGGAGACGCGGCTTAAGAATAACATATTTGTTTGTTTTTATTTCTAATATTTCAATTAAGTATGATAACAAGCGATTACTAAGTAAGTGATTTACAAATCTAATTAATATTGTTTTATAAATTAATTCATCAGACATCTACAAATTTAATTAATATTGTTTTATAAACTCATTCATCAGACATCTAAAATCTAATTTTAGCAATCAGCTGTCTCGCAAATTGAAAAAAAAACAGCCTTGTTGATATGATACAGTGACCTTTTATGGAAAACAGACATGAGATAGACGACGCGAATTGAATCAAGGGTTAGGTTTGATGGCAGTGTTCAATTTTGCGATGGCGATTATCATTGAGGACATCGAGTATGTAGCTCTATGCAAGCACCCTTATTCTTGGGCGTGAGGTCTACTGTTCACAGAACTACTAGTTAATTAATGTACTAGCTTACTAGCGGTGCAACCATCCGTGATAAACTGCCTCCCGGTTGCAGAAACTCACTACTTTAATGGTGGTTCGTTATTCGCACTACTTTTATAACAAGCTGCTATGTGAAAGCATGTGATTATACCTATATACATGCTAGCATTCGTATGATGTAAATATCTTGAATGATGAAACAGATACCAGTGTATAAAATGTAAAAAGATAGTTCCCTCATTCACGCACATGCGCCATATTTTTTTGTAGATTACGTCGTGGAGACTCCAGTTGAGGAGTATAAGACAATTCAGATCAACAATTATACTATCTTATCCGTTAGTTTGTTACCTAATTACTATATCAATTTGTTGAGGTGAGGCTTAATTTTGATGTGATATGTTTTTATATCTCAACTTGTCATAACCTAAAGAAGCTTAATATTAATGGCTAATACTAGTCACTTATATATATGTAGTTTATAACTCAAAACCTAATTTACTCTTCAAACTATACAATAATTTTATTTATTCACATTATCTGATCTATTTAATCAATTTATATACTATACTTTTCAAGCTCAGTTGATCTCATAATTTGAAAATTTTAGTTGGCTCTTTTTAACAGCATTGTAATCTAGCTATCATTGCCTGAATAACAGCACACTTTTATATTGAATGATTTGGTGGTATAGAAGTAGCAATGATATAGAAGGATAGAAGCTTAGTATAATAATAGCATGGATAACGATACATCATAAACGTAGTGCGTTTCTTTAACCAGGGTTTATACTATTAATTGATGTGACTATTAATTACTACTAATTAGTTGCCGTAGCAGGTACCTGTTCAATCAGTGATAAGCTACGAAACTCCTGGGCCCTCTTGGTAAGGGTGACCTATTGTATTGGCCAGCAAAAAAGACTTTTCTGCTGTAAAATCAATTCCCGGTGTTTCGGAACCCACCTAAAACTGTAGGTCCAACTCATCAATCATCATCATCCAATTCATCACCCACGCACAGGTCTCAGACCTATGTGAGTTTCATCCTCTGAAAAAAATATTTATAAAAAAGACTGGTAAAACCTACAGTCTGTCATGGATACCAAATTTCAAGATTTTAATTGATGTACTAGTTCCTTTGTTAATTATCTTCCTAAGTCACTACTTATAATAATAACAATACTCAAAGTACCTTAAATTTAAAATCTTAGAAATGTCTTTCCTAACAATGTGAAACGTAGCGCATGTTTTCCTGGTTTTTTCCCAAAGGGGTTGCAGTTCGATATCCCATCAAGTGAAATAGTCGCAGGAGTTTCGATTCCGGATGAAAGTATCGGTACTGTATTGACACATTGATACACGAACCATTTGATACACAATTATTCCAATCGATGGTATCTAGTATCGACATTGTCAAGTATCGAAACTCCTGCTACTATTCCACCGGATGGGATATCGAACTGCAGCCCCCAAATGTATTAAAGATTGGTTTTTATAATATAAAATACACATTGCAAAACTTTTGTGTCTCCTAACTTGGTGAGAAGCCTACAGAGCTATTGATTTGATTTGGGTTTCTCAGCGTGGAGACACAAATTTTCAAATTTATTACTTTCCTGTAAATGATTTTGGATTTGACTCTAGTCAATATCAATTAAAGATTTTAGCTAAGAACTTGTGATTACAATAATAATTTTCTATGAAACTCCGTATCTTTTTTAATCATGGAATATCTCTCATAAATCTTCAAACTGATTACTTTCCTGTAAATGATTTTGGATTTGATTCTAGTCAATATCAATTAAGGATTTTAGCTAAGAACTTGTGATTTCAAAAATAAGTTTTCCTTTTTCCAAATAATCTATAAAATTCCTTATCTTTTCTAATCATGGAAAATCTTTTTAAATCCATTAATTTTATTAATGTATTGAAAATTAATTTCTTAATTTTATAGTAATGACCTTGTCTAATTAATCCTACGTTATTACAGGTATTTAGTCCAGGCGACTACATCTGTCGGAAGGGAGACGTGGGGCGGGAGATGTACATAGTGAAACGGGGCAAGCTGTCAGTGGTGGCAGATGACGACGAAACAGTGTTGGCCACCCTGGGACCCGGATCCGTATTCGGAGAGATCAGTGTACTCGACATTGCCGGCAACCGTACGGGCAACCGGCGTACGGCCAATGTTAGGTTGGTGAATCTGTGTAAACATCAAATTCATAGTAGTGTATTATTTGCATATTGTATCATATTGATACGATAAGTAACAACCCAACCCTGTATCACACAGATTTTTCGATGTTTTCTATGAAAATTGATATGCATTTATACAATTTCTTGTACTGTGATTAGTAATAACAAATTATGCATCCCCATTGAAAGAAACTTGAGTGTCAAATTTTTAACTGGAACTTTGAATTTTAATCTTTTTTGTAATAAGTGATGAAATTTATATAACTTAGGACCAAATACGATATGGATTGTATGTATTTATCTGTGATATGACTGTGATGATATGTGTGAACAAATTGAGTATATATAATGGCGTTTGCAAGACTATCTGGGATTGTACATGGAAATAAATGTATTATTATTATTATTATTATTATTTATTATTATTATTATTATTATTTATTATTATTATTATTATTATTATTTCCCCCTGAAGGTCGTTCATCGACCATCAGGGTTTCGAGCTTGTGTTGCATAATGTGCCCTGTGAATAAAATCTAAATTTATTTCAGTCTATTCAGTCGAGTCTCTCTTACATTTTAATACTATTCAACAAGAAAAAGTATTAATTTTTTTCAACATTAAGATATTTTTTATGGTCATTTACAGTTTTACATTGTTTTTTAACGAATAAGCTCTTGCAATATCTGGCAAACTAAAACTATTTTCATTTTTTTTCTGTTTCAGGTCGGTTGGTTACTCGGACCTGTTCTGCCTGTCGAAGAGCGATCTTTGGGAGGCACTGACGGATTATCCGGACGCCAAGCACAGTCTGATCGAGCGAGGCTGTCAGCTGCTCAGAAAGGACGGCCTGCTCGACGAGGAGGTGTTCGTCAACGCTCAGGCCGAGAACGAGAATGTCAGGGACAAAATGCAAAAACTAGGTAAATAATAATATTATATGGTGTAGCCTAAGCTAGCTGGCTCTGGTCTGCTGCCAAGACTTTTCAGGTTGGATAAAAAAATTAAGTGAGGCACTAGTCACTTTAAGTGTCTTTGAGATTACTCAAATTTAAGTGTCTCATCTCTTTTCTCTAAAAATTTAGAGACCCACTACTCAGTTCTAGAGGTTAAGGCTGTGCGCAGGGTTTTTGGTCATAATTTTTTTTCGAAGTTTATCGTATTGGATATTAATACGGCATTGAAATGTTGACTATTGCCATGAGAAATGATTTTTCTCATCAAATATTCTATGAAATATGGGAGTTCAAAGTAAAAATCTTTCGGTTTTTGGGGGCAATCGATCTCCTCTACAAGTTTTTTTAAACTTTTGATAACATTTTTTTAAATGTAAGACATATTGAGGAATAAAATGACATATTATTCATTCTGATCAAAAAATTAGTTTTCTCAAAATAATTTTTTTTAAAACATGCAAAAATTTCATTTTTTCAATGAATTATTTTGAAAAAACTAATTGTTGAATTGGAATAAAAAATGTGTCATTCTTTTCCCTAAGGTGTCTTTCAGTTATTAAAAAAAAATTATCAAATGTTTAAAATAACTTGTAGGTGAGTTCAATTGCCCCCAAAAACCGAAAAATTTCAACTTTAAACTCTCATATTCCGTAAAATATTTAATGAAAAAAATAATTTCTCATGTTAATAGTTAGCATTTTAATACCTTAATAATATCCAATTCAATGAACTTCGAAAAAAAATTATGACCAAAAACCCTGCGAACAGCCTTAATGCTGTGCGCAGAGTTTTTTAATCATAATTTTTTTCGAAATTTTTGTTTTTCATATTATTAAGGTATTAAAATGTTATCTGTTGCCATGAGATTAATTTTTTCAACAATTATTTTGTGAAATACAAGGATGTAAAGTTGAAACAGGGTTATTCTACTGACAAAGCTTTTAATCCAATTCAGTAATTAGACTTTATCCATCACACAAATTAGGTGGTTCGAAGAAATTTCGGTGTAACAAAAAAACAACTAGTTGTGGTGACAAACCATTTATTACCATATATACTATATATAAACCATATTATATATTAGTGACAGACTTGTAGACCAGGCAAAATTATATGAGTAGATAGATAGATAGATTGTTTTTATTTTGCACTTTACAATACAAAGTGCTGTGGACGAAATTGAACCTTTTTCTCTCAACCCACAATAGTGTTGTCAATTCATGCATTGATGATTCTCTACTAAAGCTGCTGGCACGATCCTATATCTGGCAATCTGGCAACACCGCAATTTTTCAGAGCCGCCAAATTCAAAATTTTGTAAACACACATGCATCTTTATCAGTACCGACTTCATAATTAAATAAGGTAGCCAACTCCTGGTTCTGTCTTTCTTTATTTATTTATTGTGAAAAAATTACAATGAATGTGAAGGCGCAACAGACTCAAGTCCAAAACTGCTCTCTTCACAAACTTTGTATAGGTCATAATGTCCAAAACATTGAAGCAAAACAGAAGTTGTAAAATTCCACTAAACTAACAATTTGAGTCACAGGACCATAGTTTCATGTTTTACTAGCACATCTTCGGCTGTAGGCCTACTGAAGAAGCAGGAGGCTTCTTAATACCAAATTTGGTATCCAAAAGCTACTTGATATTTGGTTTCAATTATGGAGAGATTTCACAATATCAAAACCAGCTCTACTAATTTTATTCAAAAGATTGAGGTCAATTTTAACGCTGAAAATTTAAATTTATCTAAATACTCTAATCGAAAAATAATAAAATTATTCCTTTTCACTTGAAGGCAAACAATTTGAAAGCTCACTCAAAACGAAACACTGAAAACAATGAATAATAGTCTAATATCAAATTTTGATAGAATCTTTCAAGCCGAAAATAGCTATTTGTGTAACTAGAGTGCAAAGCACCGTTTTTCTGCATCGAGAGAAACAGTTTTTTTCACAAGCCTAAGGCGAGTGAAAAAAGTTTCTCGAGTGCAGAAACAATACTTTGCACTCAAATTACACATTAAATTTTTCCTACAGTAATGTATTAAGTAATTCAAACAGAACAAAACAGGGCATACATAACCTGAAAATCCCTCACATAACCTATCTTCGAATCAAATCGATTTCATCAACAACAACTACAACAACTATTCACAGCTGAAGCAGAGTAGCCAACCTATTTTTGAATGCAGAATAGGGAACCTGCGTATTACATGCTCACTATTTTGTGTTGTTAGGTTGCAAATTTGGAGTGTGGAAAAGTAAATTACAGTGCGGGAATAGTATATTACGTTACAAGAGCGAGAAATGGGGTTTAACATACGAGTATGGTCACCATCTACGTACGATATTTTTTGTCATACAAGTCTAAAATAGCAGATAAGTTGAAATAAGAAACTATAAATCATTATTATACAACCTCAACACACCAAATCACAGCAACTCAAGGTGAAATATGGGCAATAATGGTTCTAGATCAGCTGATCTAGCTTTCGACCAAATGGTTTTTCAGTGAAATGGTAGCCAGTAGCCACCCATAAGCATGCGGTAATAATCATTTGATGATTTTTACCACACAGTGTACGGTAATAATCATCAAATGACATCAGCTGTTTTTGATTTCTGTAAACAGCAGTTTACCACATTGATTCCTTGACTGGTAAACTGTCCATAACCTACAAGTATGACGAAAAGTACTTTCCCGCACTGGTGCAGGAATAGACTATTTTGCGTGCTAGTTAGTGCAAAAATAGGCACTTTTTCGGGTCACTGTAGGAAAATACTATTTTGTTGCTATGGAAAACAACAAACATATACATATTACATGCATCTTTATCAGTACCGACTTCATAGTTAAAGAAGGTACTCCTGGTTCTGTCTTTATTATTTCATTTATTGTGACAAAATTACAATGAATGTGAAGGCGCAACAGACTCAAGTCCAAAACTGCTCAAGAACAAGAAATAGCATACAGCATACGAATAAACACAGCAATTTAAACATCTGTTACAAAATGCATCATTTTTCTCCACTTCTGTTTATTTATAGAGGCATTGTTCCACCGCTTTTTCCAGTGTGTCAGAGGGTACAAATTTAATAAACATGAAACACCAGCAGATTAACGGAAAAGACAAACGAGCGCGTTTCATTGGTGCGCAGAGACGAAAAGCGGCAAGGACGCACCTCGCATCTCGCACCGCACGTAATTCCATTGTTCATGTTATAATCCAGTCACCACAGCCAAAGCGGCGTAATTTCCGCGCAACTTACCTTCCATAAATTTTCCGTTTGAATAATTCAGAGACTGTTCAACTTTTGCAACTTGCGTTCGCCGCCTGTAAGACTTTTCCTTGCTACTGCTCAACTTTTTTCCCCCAGCTCGGTCTTTACCACTTGAAAGTTGTGGCTTCGCTGAGCTTGATTGGAAGATTTGTTTTCGTCTCCTCATCCTTCTCATCCACCTCCTTCTCATCCACCTCTTCCTCCTCCTCCTCCTCCTCCTCCTTCTTCTCATCCTCCTCCTCCTCCTCCTCCTCCTCTTTGAAGAAATTTCAGAGGAATGTGTGTGAACGTCGCTGTTTCAAAATCACTTTCAAAGTTGCCGTTCCTACTTTTTATAGGTATTAGAAGATGTGAATAGGGTTGAATTTAATTAAATTAATTTTGCTGTGTTGTTGTACGTGTTAGATTCGGTGTTAGGTGATAGAGGAAATCAGAAATTGTTATTACAACTTAATATCAAAACTGACACTGTATTTCTATTTAAATAATGATTTTTTCTCAATAATACTTTTTTTCGAAGGATGAACCCCACATAGGTCTGAGACCTGTGTGTGGGTAATGAATTGGATGATGATGATTGATGAGTTGGACCTACAGTTTCAGGTGGATTCCGAACCACCGGGAAGTGATTTTACAGCAGAGAACAGTCTTTTTGGATGGCCAATCCAATCGGTCACCCTTACAAAGAGCGTCTAGGTTTTTCGTAGCTTATCTCTGATTGAACAGATACCTGCTACGGCACTCGGCTATCGTTTCCCTAAATACTGCAGGGATGCATTTCGCTTCTAAATAAATAAATAAATTTTATTGTCATGTAACCATCATGGTAATTGACAACGTCAGTACAATAATTGTCACCCACACACTAGATGCATTATTCAAAAAACTCGTTTAAACTAAAAAATGGACCAAGCGCCAGCCAGGTTAGAGTTCTATCTTGAACCTATTCTTGAAACATTTGTTAAAAATTGGGGTAATTTGTTGTATAGTCTAAGCCCCAAGTTTTCATATGATTTAGTTTGAAGTGACTGACAATTGAATAAACCGACAAATATACATAAACAGAATTTATTAATTTCGAATTCCTTTAATTGCTATTGCTTTATACTGAAGACTTCCGCAATGGCGGATATTGACAACAGCATTGAACAGCTGATGGGAATCGATGAATGCTACTGTACAAAATAGCAATTAAAGGAATTCGAAATTAATAAATTCTGTTTTCATATGATTTCAAAGATTTTGTAAGACGATGATATGGTATCTCAATATGTTCAATATGTAAAGAGAACCTTCATCGGAAAGCTTCATTTAGAAGCGAAATGCACCCCTCCCAGTTTCAGTTTTGATATTAAATTGTTCAAGTATTTTGTCTATGAAAAATCACAGATTAATTCTTATTACAAAAATTACAAGAATACATGAATAACAGATAATGAATGTAATAGGTTCTAGTTAGTAAGTGTTAGATGTGAATAGGCTAAATTATTTTGCTGGGATGTTTATAGGTGTTAGATAAGGAGGTTAAAAAATGAATGTGATAAATCATTTGTTAGTGATAATGTATTAGTGGATAGTATATTCAAGAATGGATTCATATACATATAAAATAATAATTAAATATTAATATAGAAAATAATTCCCAATCACCTACCTTTAACTTGATTTTTCTTCGACTTTTTCATAATAATGGGTAAGGCTAATGATGATATTATTTTTAAATTAAGGGGATACCTTGAAATCGCTCATGCTGTTATAATAAGTGATATCTTTTCAAAATGCATAAAGGCAACTAAGAATGCATATTCCAGTCACTGATTTCAGATTCGTTGGACAAAAATCATCCTTTTATATTTTATTTTAATATTTAATCCTTTTTTAAGAATCCTTGTCAAACATGGTTCGCGACGAATACATGCTCGCTGGACAAAATCTGAAAAGTTTCAAATTGGCATTAGCTATTCAGGTTACGGAGAAAAAGTCGAGCTCCGATGCTGGAAATTAATGAATTCCACGGAGCACGAAAGTGCATAAATCAACACCTTTTTTTGAAACTTCCCGTGTAGCCCACGCTTTTTCGATTTTCTATGTGAGCAATATTCACAAGCTTCTCAGAACTGCCGTGTTCCCAGTGTATAACAACATGATAGCAACCTATAGAATGTGATTAAATGGTGAAATTTCGTTTTTCCCTTCTTTTTCATTTCCATCCAAAGATTCAATTTTTCAAATTTACTTATTTTTTAGTGATTAATATCAACAATAAGCTGTTCCAGACCTTTGTTTCAAGTGTAATTTCAACTGACTTTCAATTCAACACTTAAATTCAATTCTTATAATTTAATCATTTTCTATTAAGTAATATCAAAAATAATTTAAATTCTTGGACTTCTATTAACAAAATTGATCAAGCTCTTTTTTGTATCTGAGATGAACAAAATTTAATAATAAGGCAAAAACATAATCAAGCTATATTTTGTAAGAGAAATTTTAAAGTGAGACTTGAATTCAAAGTACATAAAATTTTAGAATTCTCTAGTCAAAATGTTGTAGAGAAAGCCGTATTTAATGTATAGATAGTTTTGTTTGGATTTGATATTAACTCTAAGTACAGTAGGAACAATTAGTCTGGGCGCGTGGCTCTGGTTTCACTACTAGCCGTCCTGTCAAAAGTTGACTAGTTGACCTTGAAGACATCTGCAGCGTCGCACGGGCCATATGTTTTTAGAAATGAGCGATAAACACTCCCCTCGCCATGGCTGACTACCAAACGGCCGTGCGCCCAGACTAATTGTTTCTACTGTATTTGCTTTGTATGTTCTACTGTACTGTTCTTTGCTTTGTTTCATTGTTAATGTTTTTTGTGCATATGGCAAATAAATGAAAATGAAAAAGCAGTTTTGGACTTAAAACCTTTTGTATCTTTGCTTTTGATTATGCTAATATTTTTGTATGGTGCTATCTCAAAGAAACAAAGTGTAGCATTCATTTATTGCAAACAAATTACAGATGATACAACAATTTTGGCACAAAAAACAGAAATAAAAGTAACAAATACAGTACCTAATACAAATAACATATAACCAAGAAACCGTGTCTAGGGGCTTGGGTACTTATTTATAGACGTTTCTTCAGTCCCTTGACTCGAGGGTTTCTTGAAATGCCTATGTTGCACATAGTTATGCCTATAATTTCAAGGAAAAGGTCACATTACATTTCAAGTGTCTCTCGAGTCAATAGAAACTGAAGGACTAAATACAGTCCTAAATACAGAACTAAATACAGTCCTCAATCATGTCCCTGAGGGACAAATACTAGGCAAAAGTAATCCACAACATGTGTTTAATTTTGCGATGGTAATTATAATGAAAAATGAATTTGATTTACAACCAAGAAAAACAAATCCTCGATTTTTTTTTTCTGGCGCTACAGTCCATTGTGAACCTTGGCCTCCAATACCAAGCCCCTCCACCAATCCCTCTCTGCCACCCTCGATCTCCATCCTCTATTTCCCATGATGCGTAGGTGGTCTAGAACATCATCTAGCCATCTCTTCTTTGGTCTTCCTTTCCGCCTTCTTACAAACAATTTCTCCTCATAAACAAATCCTCGATTATTGTACAATATGTAGTTCAAATTAGTTGTAAAACTGTAGGTCCAACTCATCAATCGCCATCATCCAACTCATTACCCACGCACAGGTCTCAGACCTATGTGGGCTACAACCTCAAAAAATATTACCTACCGGTCAAAAAAAGAAATAGTTGCAAATAAGAGGTCTTTTAAAAATCATTAAATTATAAAATCAAATCACTCAAATAAATACAAAATAGAAAAAATGAAAATTATCAGAAAATAAAATCATTAAATATATCAGAAATGTACCTCAGTGTTAATATTAAGATTCAGGAAAACCAAACTGTGTTTTGTTTTAATTCATATTTCACTAATGTTGCTGAAGTTGTAGAATTTAATTTTTAGTTTCAATTTCCCTTTCCATTGTGTTAATAATATTCCACAGTGTTAATATTGAGATCCAGGACAACAAAACTGTGTTTTTCAATTCATATTTCACTAATGTTGCTAAAGTTGTAGAATTTAATGTTGAGTTTCAATATCCCTTTCCATTGTGTTAATAATATTCCACAGTGTTGATATTGAGATCCAGGACAACAAAACTGTGTTTTTTAATTCATATTTCACTAATGTTGCTAAAGTTGTAGAATTTAATTTTGAGTTTCAATATCCCTTTCCATTGTGTTAATAATATTCCACAGTGTTAATATTGAGATCCAGGACAACAAAACTGTGTTTTTTAATTCATATTTCACTAATGTTGCTAAAGTTGTAGAATTTAATTTTTAGTTTCAATTTCCCTTTCCATTGAGTGCAAGTTTTTTGTCCTTGCTATCAATCACAATTCTTCTTTTTATTACAGAAAAAACGTTGGAAAGCTTGCAGAGGAGATTCAACAAACTGATGACAGAATATCTGAGTCATCATTCGATCATATTTCAACGGTTGCACAAACTAGAACAAAAGGATTGCAAGAGGTGAGTTAATTTTGTCAAAGTTAGTTAGTTAATTAAAGTTAGTAAGAAGTTGAAGGTAGTTAGTTTTCCAAGGTAGCTGGTTAAACCCTATGCTATTCAATAGGTGATTATTGACTATTAATAGATCATTAATTTAATTAACTTTATTATGGTTGGGTTCTGGCTTATGAAAGTCAAGCCTTAAGATTGGACACCAAAATATAATCCTTCTAGAATTGAAATGATGTACTTTGATAAGAACATTTCATGTTAGGTTAGTTAGTTGTCAGCAATCAGTAATCAGTTTGTCAATCAAAATAGAGTGTAAGTATCACTTGTCAACTCATTCTTGGCAGTTGTACAAATTTTCCTCGCGCATGTCAGCTTTCTACTAATACTACAACTCTATGCTGAGATATTCTCATATATTTTGTCCTATTGTAGAGAATGACTAGTTCTTAATATAGCCGCTGTGTATGCTGAGTCAAGAAAAAACAAAATTTGCTTCTGTGCACTTAAAATGATATATTACTCATTTGATTTATACAATATGCATGCAAATTGTGTTTATTTTAATCGTGGAATTTCGTTTTCGATATTGCAATTAACAATTACACAATATTACGTTAGCTGAATTTATTTTTAATTATTTTTCACTTATCCAGTGTGAGTTGACTAGTTGTATTCAAAGTATGGGGAAGTGATAGCCGTGAGCCGTAGCAGGTATCTGTTCAATCAGAGATAAGCTGCGTTCTCCTGGACGCTCTTTGTAAGGGTGACCGATTAGATTGGCCAGCAAAAAGACACTGTTCTCTGCTGTAAAATCACTTCCCGGTGGTTCGGAACCCAGCTAAAAAACTGAGTCCAGCTCATCAATCACCATCATTCAACTCATTACCCACGTACAGGTCTCAGGCCTATGAGGGCTTCGTCCTCCAAAAAAGTAAGATTGTTGTCTCATAATTCAATAAATCTCTTATATCTGAAGCTCAAACCGCAAGTGTTTGAAACGTGTAATAATTACATAACGTTATCAATTACCTTATTACCTCTTGAACCCGATATTATTTGGGGTATTGAAGTCTGAATCAGTTTCCAAATTATGTATTTTGTTCTAATTTATTTCAACTTGAACCAAGTACCGTTTACTGAATTCATCATAATCATTATAAACACAATAATTGCATTCCCACTTTAATTTTAAATTTTAATTCCAATTTAAATTGCAATCTTTTGTGGGCCAACTACAATTTATTTCAAGTTGAATGAAACAAGCATTTTTTTTTTTTTTTGAGGATGAAGCCCACATAGGTCTGAGACTTGTGCGTGGGTAATGAGTTGGATGATGGTGATTTATGAGTTGGACCTACAGTTTTAGGTGGGTTCCGAACCACCGGGAAGTGATTTTCAGCAGGGAACAGTGTCTTTTTTGCTGGCCAATCTAATCGGTCACCGTTACAAACAGGACCTACGAGAACGCAGCTTATCTATCTGATTGAACAGATACCTGCTACGGCTCGCGGCTATCACTTCCCTATTCATTATCTAATGGGTGCATCATAATTATTAGAAATGCACTTACGTCTCTACTCCAATCGTGAATTTCAATTCATATTTTACAATTTATTTCAATTTAAACTTACATACTATCACAAATATAAAAAATAAATAACGAAAAACAACAATAAAAACATACAAATTTATAAATACACCCTCTCGTTTATTCCTCTATTTTTTCTCTATTTCAATATCAATCTTTAAATAGGTCAATACCAAAAATAATATTATGGAGACAAACACTACAAAACTACTCCGTGAAAAAACAAATGTTTTACGTCCATAACAATCAGAAAAATATTCGCAGACCCTAAACTATTATCTGTTCTGAGTGTGAGTATCATAAAATGCAATACAAAACGTTTCTTGATCGATTTCTAAGTTCAATTGTAGAGTGCATGTCCGAACCAAAGAGAGATAGAACGAGAAAGAGAGGTTATGTGGTTGATACGGACCGAAATGGAATCGGCGCCATGTGAGAATTGAGAACAAGTTCTGCACTTTTTTGAATTGTCTGCGGACACTTCAGCCTCCTCCAGTTGAGTACTTTCTTTTCTTTTTTCTGTCCCTTTTCTATCTGTCTCTTTCTGTCTGTACTCTCTTTTATCTTCTTTCTCACACCATTTCCCGGTTGGTTCTTTTTCTCATTGGCTTTTCTCTCTGTCTCTCCTTTTATTCTCCTTATCACCCCTTTTTTGTCATTTTCCTTCTTATTCTCATTCGCTTTTCTCTCTGTTTTCGTTTTATCTTCTTTTTCACACGGTTTTCTTATCAATTTTCTTTCTCTTCCTCATACGGCTTCTTATTAATCTTCTTTCTCTTTATCGTTGACTTTTCTCTCTGTCTCCTCTTTTTGTCGTTTTCCTTCTCTTTCTCATTTGCTTTTCTCTCTGTTTTCGTTTTATCTTCTTTCTCACACGGTTTCATATTAATCTTCTTTCTCTTTCTCACACGGTTTCTTAGTAATCTTCTTTCTCTTTCTCACACGGTTTTCTTATCAATCTTCCTTCTATTCCTCACACGGTTTTCTTATTAATCTTCTTTCTCTTCCTCACATGGTTTTCTTATTAATTTTCTTTCTCTCCCTCCCTCACAGGGTTTCCTTATTAATCTTCTTTCTCTTTCTCAAACAGTTTTCTCATTAACCTTCTTTCTCTTTCTCACACGGTTTTCTTATTAATCTTCTCTCCCTCCCTCACAGGGTTTCCTTATTAATCTTCTTTCTCTTTCTCAAACAGTTTTCTCATTAATCTTCTTTCTCTTTCTCACACGGTTTTCTTATTAATCTTCTTTCTCTTCCTCACACGGTTTCTTAGTAATCTTCTTTCTCTGTCTCACACGGTTTCTTATTAATCTTCTTTCTCTTCCTCGCACGGTTTTCTTATTAATCTTCTTTCTCTTCCTCGCACGGTTTTCTTATTAATCTTCTTTCTCTTTCTCACACGGTTTTTTTATTAATCTTCTTTCTCTTCCTCACACGGTTTCTTAGTAATCTTCTTTCTCTGTCTCACACGGTTTCTTATTAATCTTCTTTCTCTTTCTCACTAGTTTTTCTCTCTGCCCTTCCTATTATCCTCTCTTTCACATTCAGTTTCTCTCTCTGTCAGTTTAGCTGTTACATTCTTTCTCAAACTATTACTTTTTCCCTATCGCTTCATTTTTTATCTCATTTTCACTTTGCTCCTCTTAAACAACACACCTTTCATTTCTTTCATTGCTAGTCTCACTACTTTCTTCTTCATCTATCCGGGCTCTCCTTCCTCTTACTCTTTCTCTCACACCCTCTCACTCTCTTCTACTCTTTTTGCACAGTTTTTCTATCATCCTCCTTCCTCTTTCTCTCCCATCTCACCCAATTTCTCTTCCTGCTTCTCTCATTTTTCTTTTCTCTCTCTTCCCTAATTTATTAGACCCTCAATCACTAACTTTTTCCTTCAATATCCGACATTTTTGCTGTTTTCCAAAAATCTATGTTTATCTTATCCATCTTCGTCTGTATCACACTATCTCTCTCACTCTAGCTCACTCAATCTCTCTCTCCCTCTCTCATTTCTTTTTCCTTTTTATAAACAAATTTTCTTTGTACTGCAAACATTATTGTAAAGTTGTTTACTTCTTTTATTTTGCAATATTACTGGTATGTTGTGTGGCGATCGGTTTTTTAACAGCGTCGTCGTCTGCTAATGTGTCCTAAGGACAAGGCATAACCAACCCCAACCAGGGGGGTCTCTGAGATAAATGGCTGTGAAGTTCCCCAAAATAAATAAACGACTCAGTAAATCAAGAAATGCAAATATAAATTTATATTGAAAAATAATAAAAAGTCATCAAAATTATAAAGATGCAACAATGCAATATAGACAAAAGTAGACATGGCAAAATATTAAGTTAAATTATAAAATCTCAGAATTATTAATCAAATACAAGTGGTTAAATATCAAATTAGAATTATAAAATCGCAGAATTAAACCTAATAAAAGTGCCGAAATATTAACTTTTTTTTGAGGATAAAGCCCACATAGGTCTGAGACCTGTGCGTGGGTAATGAGTTGGATGATGGGGATTCATGAGTTCGACCTACACTTTTAGGTGGGCTCCGAACCACCGGGAAGTAATTTTACAGCAGAGAACAGTCTTTTTTCTGGACGATCTAATCGGTCACCGTTACAAACAGGACTTACGAGAGCGCAGCTTATCTCTCTGATTGAACAGATACCTGCTACGGCTCGCGGCTTTAAATCTCTTTCTACATTTTAAATTTAAATATTATGATGTGATTTGTGAAGTAATTTGGAATAGTCTCAACAACCTGGATTTTAATTAAATGAGATTAAATTTTTATCATGAAACAGTTTTTCAGTAATTAATATAATTATAAAATTTTTGAAACTTCCCTTGTTTTCTCAGCTCCACAAGTCAGAATAAGCAATTCGCCTTCATTTACTAAATTTTTCATTCTTGACACTCGCGACTTTATTAGGAAGTTTTCTTACAAATGAATATCTTTTGTCATCTTTTCATCTTGTCCAAAAAATCTATTTTATTACATTTCAAAAAAAAGAACTAACTATTCTTTAAAACGAAAATTTCAGGAAGTTGTTAAAAAGCTTCATTTTCACGTAAGCTCAAAAGAAAAAAGAGTCTAGGACCCGTCCATTCGACAACGCCCTGTTCTTCCATGACCTTGAAACCATCCCCATCCTACTGTTGAATTCAAATTTCTGAAAATTTAAGTTGTTAAAATTTAAATTATTCCAAATTGCTTCTTTGAACTTTTAATTTATTATTATTTCAAACATATAATTATTTAATATTATTTTCCTTACAATTCCATATTCTTTAACAATTTTCAGCCCTCTCTATATCGATGTATATTTTGATATATTGCAATTTTTACCCTCTCTATATCGATTTATATTTTGATATATTGATATCGCTCTTTATGCTTGGGCGGTCAATTCAAATCTTATTCTGTATGTACGATTGTATCATTACAGTTGTTATAATTTGCTGAATTAGCTTGAAAACAATCATTTTCAATCAATCTCTTTCCTCCAAAAGCTTCTGCATACTTCTTTTTTTCTTCTGCTTCTTCTTCTTCCTCCTTGCTCACTCTCTTCATCTTGTCGGTCCCTTTTTCTCCCTTTCCTTTTTTTTGTACTTCGTTATTTATAAGCGTTATTGTGAAATCTTTTACTTGTTTTGCAATATTATGTTGCTATAATTTGTTCAATTAGCCTGGAAACAATAATTTTCAATCAATCAATCTTTTCTACAAACAATTTACCATACTTTTTCTTCCTTTTCTTTCTTGCTCACACTCTCTTTCTTCATCTTGTTGTTTCCTTCTCACCCTTTCACTCTTTCTCAAATAATCGCTCTCGCTTTCACCACCTATCTCTTTCTACTGCTCTTTTTTCTCCTCTTGTATCTTGAAGCATTTTTCATCTTACTCTCTTTCCTCTCACAATCTCTCTCTTCTTCCTCCCACCCTTACAACTTCCTCCATGTTCAAAAAGAGAGCAGCGGGTGCGAATGTGCTGACGAGGCAATAAATGGTTATTGAACACAGCACCATTGAAAAGCACCAAGCTGGTGTGTGTGTGTGTGTGTGTGAGTGTGTGTGTGTGTGTGTGTGTGTGTGTGTGTGTGTGTGTGTGTGTGTGTGTGTGTGTGCGTGTGTGCGTGAGTTTGTGTGAAAGGACGCGCCGAGTTAATTTAAAAGAAATTAAACTTTTTTGGCGAATCGTGACTGTGTTCAAGATAAGAGAGCAACACCAAGACGACGACTTAATATTGCTTTTAGCGGCGGGGGGGGGGGGGCATCCCTCAGGGCACAACTATGGAACTGCTGCTCTTGGTCTTATTCGTCTTTTTTTTTCTTCCTTCTTCCTTCTTTTTTCTATCTTCTTTTTCCTTTCTTCTTCCTTCTTTTTTCTATCTTCTTCCTTCTTTTTCCTTTCTTCTTTCTTCTTTTTCCTTTCTTCTTTCTTCTTTTTCCTTTCTTTTTTCTTTCTTTTTTCTTTCTTCTTTTTTCTTTCTTCTTTCTTCTTTCTATCTTCTTTCTTCTATCTTCTTTTTTCTTCCTTCTTCCTTCTTTTTTCTATCTTCTTTCATCTTTTTCCTTTCTTCTTTCTTCTTTTTCCTTTCTTCTTCCTTCTTTTTTCTTTTTTCTATCTTCTTTTTCCTTTCTTCTTTCTTGTTTTTCCTTTCTTCTTTCTTCTTTTTCCTTTCTTCTTTTTCCTTTCTTCTTTCTTTTTATTCCTTTCTTCTATCTTCTGTCTTCTTTCGTCTTCCTATTTCTTCTTTTTCCTCTCTTCTTTCTTCTATCTTCTTTCGTCTTTCTTCTATCTTCTCTCTCCTTTCTTCTTTCTTCTTTTCCTTTTCTTTTTTCTTTCTTCTTTTTCTTTCTTCTCTTTTCTTTCTTCTCTTTTCTTTCTTCTTTCTATCTTCTTTCTTCTATCTTCATTCCTTTTCTTGTTTTTTTTCTTACTTTTTCTTCTTCGCCCTTCCTTCTTATTTTTCTTCTTCTCTTTTACATCTTCTCCTTCTACACCATCTCCATCTTCATCATCGTTTTCTTCGTCTTAATCATCTTCTTGTCCTTGTTCTCTTTCATCTTTGATTCTTGCTGTTCATTTTCTTCTTCTTTTATTCTTCCTCTACCCTCTACTCCGTCTATTAATCCTCCTACTCCTCATTCTCCTCCTCCTCCTTCCTCTTCTTCTATTACTCCTCCTTCTTCTTCTTCTTCTTCTACTATTCCTCCTTCTTCTTCATTTTTTCCGTCTTCTTCAATCATCTTGTTCTTCTTTTCTCTGTTCTTCTTCATCTTCCAACACCATTGTCATTCTTCTTATCTTTTATTCTAGTCCTCCTTCATCTTTCATTCTTGCTGTTGTCCTTATCATTCAATTTTCCTCTACTACTCCTACTTTTCTTGTTCTTTTTCCTCTTCTCTTTCTTTTTTATTCTTGTTATTCATCTTCTTTTTCTTTTCTTCTTGTCCTTTTTCGTCTTCATCATCATCTCTTTCTTTTTTCCATCTCTTTTTTTGCCTTGTTTTCCTTATCTTCTTCGTCTTCTTATTCATAATCATCTCTTTGTTATGTTATTCTTGTTGTCCTTGTCTTTTTTCTTTATCTTTCTACCCTACTGTCCTTCTCCTTATCTTTCATTTTTCTCTACTACTCCTACTTTTCTTGTTCTTTTTCCCTCTTCTTCTTCTTCCTATTTCTTCTTCTTCTTCTTTTTCTCCTTCTTCTTCTCATTCTCCTCCTCCTCCTTCTCCTTCTTCTCCTCCTCCTCCTCCTTCTTCTTCTCCTTCTTCTTCTTATTCTCCTCCTCCTCCTTCTTCTCCTTCTCCTCCTCCTTCTTCTCCTTCTCCTCCTCCTCCTCCTTCTTCTTCTCCTTCTCTTTCTCCTTCTCCTTCGGCTTCTTTTTCTCCTTCTCCTTCTTCTCCTTCTCCTCCTTCTTCTTCTTCTCCTTCTCCTCTTTCTCCTTCTCCTTCTGCTTCTTTTTCTCCTTCTCCTTCTTCTTCTCCTCTTTCTCCTTCTCCTTCGGCTTCTTTTTCTCCTTCTTCTTCTTCTCCTCCTCCTCCTTCTTCTTCTCCTTCTCCTCTTTCTCATTCTCCTTCTGCTTCTCCTCTTTCTCCTTCTCCTTCTGCTTCTTTTTCTCCTCCTCCTTCTCCTCCTCCTTCCCCTCCTCCTCCTCCTCCTCCTCCTTCTACTCCCTCATCTCTGGAGCAGATGAAGAAGGAAAGTAAAAGAAGAAGAAAGGAAGAAAAAGATGAAAAAAGTGACTCATCCTCGGAAGAAATAGGAAAAATAGGTAACTTAGATACAAAAGAAAACACTGTGAAAAGAAGAATGGGAAAACGCTACAAGAAAAACTCTTTGTGAAAAATGGTAGAGTGGAAATTCAGGCAGATAGAGATGAAATTAGCTGGAATAAAAGTGAGTAAGAGAGATAGGCTGAGGAAGTTGGAAAGAAGATACATCAGAAGTGTAAGGAGGTACATCGATAATTTCTTTTTTGTGTTATTCGCAAAAAGATGCGGCATGGGAATGGGAATACTTGTAAAGCTTGAGGCGATTATTGGTTGCTTGAAATGTGATAACAAGCATTATTGATTTCGATGTTATCAGTTTTATTTTTCAGCAGCAGAAGGTTTTTATTTCCTTTGTAATTGAAAATATATTTATTCAACAAGATAAATTTACTTCACTGCTGTATTTCACTAGTTTAATCTAAGGAGGAATGTGGGGCCTACTTGAAATTCTATGCAGCTTCTATTATTAGTTTTTTTTTTTATTGAGTGAAAAAATATTTGACTCTATATATCTCGATGATTACAGTATTATTATAATGAATTAAGGTTAATTTTTTTTTTTTTTTTTTTTGTTTCTTGAGTGAAAAAGTATAATTTGATTCTATTTCCTTCTGGTTGCATTATTGTCAAACTCTGTCCAAACAGAGACACTTATTGTACTAGAGCACTGTCGTGGATCAATCTAGACTCAGGTTACACAAGAGGTAGACTGATGTATCACTAGTCTAGCTCGCCTGTGGCAAAATGTTGAGCTCGCACTCATGTAGCAAGAACCGAGTCTATTAGTCTAGCGAGATTCTAGTCTAGTGGAGTAGCCTAAGACTCGTGTGTCAAGTAACTAGATTGCTCTATCAGAGCACTCTAGAGCAATAAGTGTCTTCGATTGAATAAAATTCAGATTCAGTTGGAATTTACTTTCTTTACTAATGTTACCAATATAAATCGAAGACTTGTGCGTGGGTAATGAGATTAATGGATACATAAAATATGCCAGAGTGAACGGGAATTGAACCCATGACAAAAGTAATGACAAAATAACGCCCCAACTGATTACACTACCGCGGCTGTAGTTGAATGTGTTAGAAATGAATATTCTACTAAATAGAAATCTGAATCTAAAATATAAATAATGTTATAAGATATCAAGGGATAGGCCCAGTGAAGGATATAAAATTTAATTTTCGGGGACCAATAATAACAAGTTTAGCATTCCTTGTTTCAGTAGGCCTATAGTTTTGTAGATAATTTGACAGACATAATACAAAGTGGACTATTTTTAACAATATTTTATTGCTGGTTATAATTTATACTCAATAACAATATTTGTTAATTTAATTATTAATGGCCACACTACTAGTAAAAGTGGTTCACTTTTTCTTCCTAAACTTGTAAAATGATGTTTACTGTATGATTTTTCTGATTAAAATGAATTTATATTATTATTATTATTATTATTATTGTTGTTATTATTCCACTTTTGTTTTTTGAATTTTTCACTTTGCAGCCGGGGATATTGATCCCAAGGCTGCAAAGCTGCATCGCAAAGTAGAGACAGGTCTATGAGGGTCCCTCTTACCCTGCTATATTCTAGTGAGAGAAATTTTCGTACAATATTTACTGTACTAAGCACTGCAGCTTTTTGCATAGTTCTAAGGTGCCAGTTTTCCAGAGCTAGCCTTTCTTTTGCATACAGCCATTCTTTTGATATCAGTCCATTTGCAGATACAACAACCGGAATAACTTCAACTTTCTTTAGCATATACATATCCTTTAATTCAACAGATAGAGGCTGGTATTTTCTTTTCTTTTCAGCAATTGTACCCACAAGATTTTCATCCAGGGGCACTGCCACGTCAATGATAAAAGCTTCTTTTTTCTTTTTATCAAACAGGACAATATCGGGCCTGTTTGCCTCCACTGCTCGGTCTGTTCTAATGCTGCAGTCCCACAGTAATCTTCCTTTTTCACCACTCAGAACCTGTTCTGGCCTACATTTGTAATAAGGCGTTTCATTTGATACCAGTTCCAACCTCCTTGCCAAAGCCTGGTGAATGACTTTGGCTACATTATTGTGGCGTTGCAAGTACTCACTTTGGGACAGCATAGAGCAGCCACCACAGATATGCTGAATAGACTCTACAGCCTTTTTGCAGAGGCGACAGCTGCTGTCCACTACTTGCCCCAAAACATATCTTTTGTAAGCCCTGGTATTTATAACTTGGTCCTGAATGGCAAACATGAATCCCTCTGTCTCACCAAACAGACTGCCTGTCTGCAACCATTCCACAGAGCCTTTCGTATCAATAAATTCTGAGTTGAGCTGTGCTGCAAATCTTCCATGCAACTCCTTTTGCTTCCACGTCTCCATTCTCTCCTCCATTGCGTTGATACGGAGCGGCTGGACTCCATGGGCCAGTTGTAATGGGCTCTATTCTTTGTCCAGTAGGCAGATGGACTTGAGCAGATCACTGTTTGCTTTCAAGAAATACTTTTGTAGCTTTGCTTCTTGTTGGCGACACATGGTCTCAAGGCTCAGGAGACCCCTTCCACCAACATTTCTTGGCAGGTAAAGCCGCTGAGTAGAGCTACGTGGATGGTGAATTCTGTGCTTTGTTCTAAGCTTCCTGTCAAAGTCTTGAAGAGATGTGTCTGTCCACTTAACTATACCAAATGTATACATGGCCATAGGCACTGCCCAAGTATTTTTATTATTATTATTATTATTATTTATATATTTTATTAACCTAAGCATCCGCAGTATTTAAAATACCCAAGGCTACATAGTTAGCAGTCATTAAATAGACTCCTTCACAATTATTATAAATAACGAATTTGTACACAATATTTGCAGTGAATAGCAGAGCAATGCCTTTTGCATTGTTCAGAGGTGCCTATCATTCAAACCAAGCTTTTCATCACTCTTATTATTATTTATTATTATTAGTATTATAATTATTATTATTATTTTCATTATTATATCAAATTCAAAGATTAAATTATACCAGATTTTTCGACTATTATAATCTTTAAATGTCTAAAGTAAATCAAGCAAATTGAATATTTGACAACACAGATTTTTGTTTTTTTAACCAATTCTATCTTCATTTCGTGAGTGGCCCCTTACTTGCAGACTTTCCACACACAAGAAAGAGAAAAACGTTGGATTTATGGGTCTTTGTTGAAAATGTTTTTTTTTTAAGATAAATACCACTACTATTTTAATTTTATTTTTAAAATGCACTTCATCCCTTCAAAACAGCACAACTTTAGGCATTTCCTGGTCCCCTTTCTGGATACGCCTTTGTAACAAAAGGACAGACTGTTCGCAGACTCTTCACAGATAAGAGCAAGACTTTGAATTTATGGATTTTCGTTGATAATGTTTTTTTAAACATATACTATTTACTATTGTATTTTCACTTCAAACAAGTTCTCCATCCCTCCAAAACAACACAACTTGAAGGCATTTCCCATTGTTGATCAGTCTAACAACTTTTTTACAACCTTGCGTGATGCGCAGCCTGTTGCATGGCATGCTCCTCTTTAGCCGCCATATTGGATCGTCTATGCCTCCCTAATCCACTCACGAAACACAACAGCCTCTCAAAATGATTAATCTCCTCCCACTAAACACATATATACTACTTATCTACTTATATACTAGTCATAAAACATATATATAAAAATGATAATAGACTACTTTTACCTGGCATGTGAATGATGGTAGCAGAGCATGCCATCACCTGTTGCATTACTTTCCATTCAAGTCGGCATTCCCTTTCAATTTCAATCATGCTATTCAGGAAATGTTTCAGTCGCCAAACTGATGGAATTAACCTTTGCACTGACCAGGAATTAACCTCTGGACTGATGGAATTAGCCTTGCTAATTAGACTTATCCATCAGTCCATCCTTTCCTTTTCAATGTTCTTGCAAAATTTACTCCAAATTTATATGAACTTATTTCTGTACAAATTGAATAACATTAAATTTAATATAAGGTACTGATATGAAGTGTAAAATTTTGCTGATAGTTCAATTGATGTAGAAGTAATTTATAATTATGTAATATTGTATTTTGCGTTATATTGTGCATTGCGACCTCCTCAATATTGACAAAGCCTATTGTATAATGACACTGTACTTAATGGCCAATAAATATTCTTGATTCTTGTATAGAAAAAATGGCAATAAAAATAATAATTGAAGGTTATTACAATAGTTTCTGAGATATTCAAAGATGGAAGTTTGAGTTAATCTACAAATTCGGCAGAAGAAAAAAGAGTCGTATTGAATGATTTCCAGGTAGATATCATAAATTAGCTTTCATAAATTCATAAATTAGCTCGCGACCGCGACTAAAGTGGCTCTGTATATTAAGGGCCTTACGAATAATAGTTGAACTTTTCGAAAAGATGGATCGTGGATTATTAGAGGGCCAAGTAAATTAGGTGGTGATTGAATTCAAAATATTATTTTGTAATATCGAATATTCAGTTTTGAGTTTTCAATTATATAAAACGTAGAAATCTATATACAGGGTGGGGGAAATGTTTGGAAACGGCTTAATATTTCATATACAAAGGTGATTTTGCGGTAGGTATGATTGAGGATCCTACTCAAATTGAAAATACTATTTTACTGTGACTTTAAAAATCTGGTCCGCCATCTTGGAACCGCCATTTTGAATGTAACTTTTTTTTTAAATAGGAAGGGGGTCATGCGATACATGATTTCAATACAGAATTTTAAGACAAAATGAATGCCGAAAACCGCACATCGATATGTCAACCCGTTTCGGAGATATTTACATTATTAATCGATACCATGAAAAGCAGAAATGAAATAAATAAGTACATTAAAATCTTACCTATCAAATTTTTTGTTAATAGTGTTTGCTAATGAACATTAAAACCCAATTATTTTAATAAATGTTCAAACTGTTTTCCTTCAGCTGTTTGACAATGTGCTAATCTTAAATAATAGCCATCAAGCACATTTTGAATCATTTCGCGTGGAATTCTGTTAGCCACTTCAGTTATACATTCTCTCAGTTCATTAATTGTTGCTGGTTTCTTTTTGTACACATTGTCTTTCATGTAGCCCCAAAAGAAATAATCAAGTGGAGAGAGGTCAGGTGACCTAGCGGGCCACTCTATTGCACCTCTACGACCTATCCAGCGTTGGGGAAATGTTTGGTTCAATATATCCCGCACTCCTAATGCATAATGAGGGGGCGCCCCATCTTGTTGAAACCACAAGTTATGTAACTCTTGTCCGTTGATGTTCTGGATGGCTGGAACGATCAAATTTATTAACATGTTCTCGTAAATGGCACCTGTTAAATTATTCTCGATAATAAATGGTCCTACAATGTGACCATTTACCATACCAGCCCATACGTTTAATTTTTCAGGATACTGTGTATGACCCTCCTTCATCCAGTATGGGTTGACATCGGTCCAGAAACGATAGTTTTGCTTATTTACATTGCCGTTAAGCATGAACGTAGCTTCATCCGAAAATACTACATTATTAAAGAAGTTTGGATCATTGTCATACTTGTTCATCATTATGTCACAAAACTCTACCCGGCGGTCGAAATCATCCTCATTCAGTTCTTGTAATACATGAAGCTTAAACGGATGGAAATGAGATTCCTTAAGAACTTTTCTGACAGAACGAGTAGACATACCATGTTCCTTGGCAACGCTTCTAGTTGATGTATGCGGATCTTCAACAAATGATTGCATTACCTCTAAAGATTTTTCATTGTTGGTGGCAGTATTTGTTCTTCCAGTGCGAGCACGATCAGTCACTTTGCCCGTTTCTTGAAACCGCTTTACTGTCTTAAAAACAACACTTTTACTAATTGGATTTCTGTTGGGAAATGTTTCGTTAAATAAATCAGAAACTTCTTGGTAAGACCGTACTCTATCTCCATAGCCGCGCATCATTAACAAAGTTATTCTCTCGGTTTCATTTAAAAATGCCATTGCGAACGACTTTAAACACACTCACTACTTCATGATTGAAAAAGAATTCATTAAATCAGTTGGATTATTACAGATGATTTTAGGTTGATATCATGATTATTGTTGATATTATGATATCCAGAGTCAGATGTTCATCACGCGAAATGATTCAAAATGTGCTTGATGGCTATTATTTAAGATTAGCACATTGTCAAACAGCTGAAGGAAAACAGTTTGAACATTTATTAAAATAATTGGGTTTTAATGTTTATTAGCAAACACTATTAACAAAAAATTTGATAGGTAAGATTTTAATGTACTTATTTATTTCATTTCTGCTTTTCATGGTATCGATTAATAATGTAAATATCTCCGAAACGGGTTGACATATCGATGTGCGGTTTTCGGCATTCATTTTGTCTTAAAATTCTGTATTGAAATCATGTATCGCATGACCCCCTTCCTATTTAAAAAAAAAAGTTACATTCAAAATGGCGGTTCCAAGATGGCGGACCAGATTTTTAAAGTCACAGTAAAATAGTATTTTCAATTTGAGTAGGATCCTCAATCATACCTACCGCAAAATCACCTTTGTATATGAAATATTAAGCCGTTTCCAAACATTTCCCCCACCCTGTATATATAAAAATGA
The DNA here is from genome assembly GCA_948455865.1 of Conomelus anceps. Taxonomy (NCBI): domain Eukaryota; kingdom Metazoa; phylum Arthropoda; class Insecta; order Hemiptera; family Delphacidae; genus Conomelus; species Conomelus anceps. Next base: position 47,670,506 of record OX418224.1, read on the forward strand.
ATGTCTGTCTGTATGTATGTATGTTCCCTATAGACTTCAAAACTACTTTACAGATCGGCATTAAAAGTTTGGGAATATGTTGCATGAATATTGGGGATGGTTTCTGACCATAAATTTTAATAGGGGGGCTAATAATTATTATTAATTAATCCATTTTACAGGCCTAACCTACTGAACTTGCCAGCCAAATAGCTTAAAGGAACAGCTGATAGAAGTCAACAGTTTTTAATCATATGGCAGGCCCCTTAGCGGCGTTATTTACGCTGTCTGGAAAGCAAAGTCTGTGCATGTAGGCTACCGTACAGTCGGAGCCTTGCAGTGTGTAGGAAACATATGATTGGGTATGATGAAATGTAATTATGCAGAGTTGATGACATCTGTTAACCAATGCAGCTAGAAGTTTGAAATATGTAGTCTCAGTAGGAGGTGGCGAATAATAAAATAAAAAACCTAGCTTCTACCCTAATAGTCGTGGGAGGTTTAAATTTGAAATGTTCATTAAGAGGTGGTGAGTAAGGTCTTACTGTGTAAGAAAACAACGAAGGAGGCCTCTCTGATCAGCCCTAACTTCTTCCCTAATAGTCCTAGAAGGTTGAAATTTGAAATGTAACCTCAGTGGGAGGTGGCAAGTAATAAAAACAAGAATTTTTTATGAGAACGCAGCAACGCGCGTCTGGCCAGCTAGTATTTAATAATATTCAGAATGCATCCTCTAAATTAAAACAACTCTAAAGCCGCGTCTCCACCAACCAAACATGTCTGCCGAACATTGCTGGCAAATACAAAAAATGGTCAAACTTTAAACATATGGGTCACCAAACATGCTCGTGAGTTCAATTGAAATGTTCGGTCTGTGAGCGAACATTAACGACCAACAACAAGTTCCCGCCACTAATCCCACTACACCGATCATAATGTTCGAGAAGGCGTCCACACCAAACCAACTCCAAAAAATGTTCGGCGACATCAGCTGATTCCAACGAACACTGTTCGCCAAGCATGTTCGGTTGGTGGAGACGCGGCTTTATAGTTTACAAATATTTTATCAAACACTAACACCAAAAAATTTCTACTTGTACAAAATTATAATATTTTTTAAAGATAATTTCCAGTATAGATTCCTAGCTACTCCTGCACCTTATTATTTAAGATCATTTTAATATTCATTTTAATATTGATCAATTTATTATTCATTAATTTAAGATCACCTATAATATATCAGGTTCTTTAATAATGTCTACGGAAAAAGATCCCCTCTTTAGCTCTTTTAAATACTTTCTTCCATAATCAACAAACGTCCTATGAACATACGGGACAATTCAAAAATGGATATTATTATGTACATAATCAATAACAACAATATCATCGTAATTCCAGATTGATATAAAAGTTAAATATTTGAAACATTAACATAGCCTATTTTAATTTCTTTATACAGTTTTTGCTGGATAAATTCTCCTTATATCACTGCCGCCAGCCCGAACAACCATCAATATTTATTTCTAAGTTGTACAACATTACTTTTCTTTTTCCTCTTCATTTCTTATCCTATTTCTTCCTTTTCTAATTATTTTCTTTGATAGGACTGTAGTATCTTTTTCTTTCTTTCTCAGTTCTGTATCTACAGTGTTTATTTTTTACTTTTATCACTACATTCTTTTGTAATTAATTTCTTCGTTAACTAATCTGTTTTTTCTCTTTATAATATTGAAATATAAGTGAATCTTTTTCTTTGTTGTAATATTTGTGAAGATTGGCACCTACGGGTTCAGCAGGACCCCTACAATGTTTGATAATTTTTTTGTAAATAAATCTGAAAACCTACGGGTTGAGCAGGACCCTATAATGTTTGAAAAAATTTTGTAAATAAATTTGATTGATTGAACCCAAAATTCGTCTACATTTAGAAGGAAATGGTCGTTTATTAACATTGAACTGCACCATTTTTGAGACAGTTCAATTTAGCGGAAAAACTCTTGATCAACATCCTTTGCTATTGTGAAAGTCCAACACAATACCCTACGGTACGCGTTTCCAGTGAGACGTTTCATTTCCTTTGAGAGACCGGTGTTTTCAACCGTGTACAATGCTCCTATAAATCGTTGGACAAGTATTTGAAAAGAGCCCCGTTACTGAGTGGTGGATATTTTGAGTGGAAAAATAATCTGCCGAATTGCTTTATCGAATTTCCCGTATCAAACTTTTCCTCTCGTGGGGTGACGGAGTGTCTGGAGACCAAAGAAAGACAGCGATAAAAGAATGAGAGATAGAGAGAAGGCATTAGGACATCTCGAATCGTAGAAACAAAAACAATGACAAGGTAAAATCTATCCAGAGGTCGTGAAAAGCTTCCAGAATTTGTAGTGTAAGACAAACAGTGAGAAAACGTTCCCAAGTTTGAAGATGACATGCCATTTCTTTGCCTTACAGAAATTCTTTGCTTACAGAAAAAGTTTTACAACAAACTTTCAAGTTCTTTGAAAAGTAATCGAGATATGAAGGTGTTTCTACCACAATATTTTAATGGTAAAAGAAGTGACACTGATTGTAAAGTAAAACTGAGTTCAATGGCATTCATAAAGGTATTTATTTATATTCCAACGATTCACACCAATTATACAAAACTCACAAAAAAGTATATCATGCAAAATAACAAGATAATCCAAATAATTATGAAAAAACAACTATATTAAAAACAAGGCAAAGCAGCTATAAATAGATAAGAACAAACTCAGTTTACAGGAGTAGATCAAAGAATACAAAAAAACAAGCAAGAAAGTAAAAGGCAAAAACAAAGCTACAGAATATCTAAATCAGAAAGACAAGTGAACAGGAGGACCCAGGCAAGGAATAGAAACAAAGTCAAGACGGGAAGTGATAGCCGAGTGCCGTAGCAGGTATCTGTTCAATCGGAGATAAGCTACGAAACTCCTGGGCGCTTTTTGTAAGGGTGACCGATTGGATTGGCCAGCAAAAAAGACTCTGTTCTTTGCTATAAAATCACTTCCCGGTGGTTCGCAACTCACCTAAAAAACTGTAGGTCCAACTCAGCAATCACCATCATCCAATTCATTATCCACACACAAGTCTCAGACCTAAATGTGGGCTTCATCCTCTGAAAAAAGAGAAAGAATATATTAAAAAAAGGTAGTACAGTCACAATCCCAACCGCACAACAGCGGTATTGTTTATTACAAAAATTTTAAAGTGGTTTACAGTGCCCACTGAGAAACTTTGAGTGGTCTATGTCGTATTTAAGTGGTAATGTCATATTTTAAAATTGTTAATTAATTGGCTTGAGGTGAATGCAGTTTTTTCATCTCAGATACAGATAATGGTCATAATACCACATCGATATTGTGTTAAATCATATTAATACGCCTATATTATTTGGCAAAAGTATTTCTACAAAAATGTAAGCTATTTTAGATGTTACAATTTTTATTTAAATTGCTAAATGTACACAAGCATTAAAAGGTTGTTCATAGAGTTAGAAGCAATTACGATATTTATTATTTTCCAACAAGAAGTGTGTGGAAGCATATAAAAAGTTATGCAAAAATAATTTAGACCATTAGATGATAATATACATAAATTAATAAGTTCGACTGAAATCGTGGTATGGTCTCCAGTCAAGTTTTTTTTTCGGAGGATGAAGCCCATATAGGTCTGAGACCTGTGTGTGGATAATGAATTGGATGATGGTGATTGATGAGTTGGACCTACAATTTTAGGTGGGTTCCGAACCACCGGGAAGTTATTTTACAGCAGAGAACAGAGTATTTTTTGCTGGCCAATCTAATCGGTCACCCTTACAAAGATGGTCCAGGAGTTTCGTAACTTATCTTTGATTGAACAGATATCTGCTAGGGCACTCTGCTATCACTTCCCTATAAGTGTTGAAGTCAGTCATTGAAGACAACAGAATTTTTTCTTCGCCATTCTTTATTTTTCTATCCAGTTTCTGTAGTAGTTCTTGTTTTTATCGTTTTTCCAGTTAAGTTTTCTAAATAATCTATATAATCCATCCATGACCACAACCCATTTTTCTACATAGGGCTACAACTTATATAACTTGTCCGATTAAGGCTGTACGCAGGGTTTTTGGTCATAGTTTTTTTTCCGAAATTTCTTGTATTGAATATTATTAGGTCTTTGAAAGGTCATCTATTGTTGTGAGGACAAATTTTTTTCTTCAATTATTTTGTGAAATATGTGAGTTCAAAGTTGAAATTTTTCGGTTTATGGGAGCAATTGATCTCACCTATTTGATAATTTTGAGCAAAACTCTTGGAATGACCTTCTCAAATACTGTATGTCATGTTGGTGTATTGGTGGATGATGAGTTCATTTCAGAGGTTGAAGTGTGCAAATTTTTAGGTATTCATCTGGATTCTAGATTAAACTGGCAGTCTCATGTAGATCAGAATTCAATCAGATAGAGATAAGCTGCGTTCTCGTAGGTCCTGTTTGTAAAGGTGACCGATTAGATTGGCCAGCAAAAAAGACACTGTTCTCTGCTGTAAAATCACTTCCCGGTGGTTCGGAACCCACCTAAAACTGTAGGTCCAACTCATCAATCACCATCATCCAACTCATTACCCACGCACAGGTCTCAGACCTATGTGGGCTTCATACTCGGAAAAAAAAAAGAATTGTGCTAAATGGTCAGTTATTTTTATTTTGAAAACATAAAGTCGCTACTGTCCATTCAACATACTTAAATGTGAATATTCTGCTTTATTTGAATGTCATTTAAGGTATGGGATCACAGTGTGGGGAAATTCGTTTGAGAGAAATGCAAAAAAGATTCTTATTTTGCAAAAAAATGCTATCAGAAGTATTTTGAAACTGAGAAGATATCAGTCATGTTGCGAATATTGCAAGGCATATGGTATTCTTACGTTCCAATCTTTGTATATATATATATACCAGACTATTCTCAATACTACTGATAATAATCTTCTACCCACTAATAACAACCATAATAATAACCATAGAACCAGATTTACCAGTGTCGACTTAACCATAGCCAAGAAAAATCCCTTCTACCAAGGAATACCTTTTTAATAAGCTCCCAGACAGTTATAATTCTATAATGGCAAGAAAGGATAAATTTAAGGAGGAAAATAAAAAATATTTAAGTCATAGCTATTACTCAGTGAAGGAGTATATAGAATACATGTAATGCTCAAATTAAAAGTCAATTATTATTTATTCAATTGAAGACTACATTATGTGAAGCCTAATTGTAATGTGGCTGTTTTAATGTAAGTGAGAATTACAAGCACACATTAGGACTTTGTAATGATATTTTCATCTTTGGCAACATATATACTGTATGTATAAAGTTATTTGTTGAATGAAGTTGTGCTAGCTTTAGCTATTTTAAATTTGACGATTGCCATAATTGTAATGTACAATTTCAATGCAAAAATAAATCAATTTCATTTTCAATCTCGATTACATGTTGAATGCTTCTTGCTACACCACATACTAATTAATCAAATTTAGACAAGCGAAGCTCAAACACACACAACATGCATATACACATAACACACATAGCACACATATACGTAAACATAAATTATCAGAGAAGGGCTTTAGAGATGTCACCACCGGACACGATGTCAAACTTGCCGTGATGAAGTTATAGCGAAGTTTGACGAAGGGCAGTCAGTAGACGAGTAGTCTAGCGCTAGGCCACAAAATGCAAGGTTGATTAGGACAACGATTAGTGGCGGGCGGCTACGCGCCACTGCAGTGACGCTTCACTTTTACTTAAATGCTGCTGATCCAGCTGATTCACTCCTGATCCTGTTCCTGATCCTGATTCTGATCCTTCAGCCGAGCAAAGTTATTAATCCCGACTGGCTTACCACTTGCCAGCCAATCAGGTCTTCCCAAATTATTTCTGAGTTTCCTTCCTCCCCGCCCGCCCCCTCCACTATACTCACGCCTGGTAGGTGATCGATCCATTGGTCTGCTGATGGGACTGCTACACTCCTGGTAATTTTGTGATAGACGTGCGTGGGTTGTAAATTGTGTTTTGACATGACTCATCACGATTGGGAGTAAGCTATTAATCGTTGAAACAAGCTTATTGTTGATCGGATTTGTTACTGTAAATGATGTCATTCAATTCTTATTTAAATTAGTTATTATTATTATTATTATTATTATTACTAGTTTTAATGATAAGGTTAGTCACTAGGCTAGAATAATGACTACTACAAATAATTATAACTTTAAAACATGAATAAGTGGAAATAGGGTACAAATAAAAAATGAAGAGACTATAAAATTCTTTCTTTTATGAATGGAATTCAAACAAGTAATAAGGAGGAAGGAGGTGAAATAATCAGAAATTAGCGTAACCCAAGCGAAAAAATAAACATGAGCATTCTATAAAATACAAAATGAGGTTATGGTCCGTCAGTGGAATGTGATCATTGAACAAGTAGATATTAGATTTGATTGAGGCGTTTGAATTGTTGAGTTGATGTTTTCTTTTGTTGGTCTGTGGAGAAAAACTATTATTGTATTGTTATTGTTATATTATGTGTAACCTACAAAAATATAATGATTGTCGTATGAACCAATGTAGTAGAAATAATAAGTGTTAAAAACATCTCCAAAAAGCTTTCATTAGCTTCGGAGAATTATTTAAGACTGATAAAATCTTTATTTTGTAAAAATTTGAGGAAAATAAATTGAAATTGAAATTGAAAAAATTGAAAGATTATTATTATTATTATTATTTAGGACTATGTAGCCGATATCACAACCTGATTGGCTGGAAGTAAGTAATTCATACGGGTCATTGACCAAGTATGAATCTACTATATTTCAAAGGAAATTTTTGTTCTCTAAAACTGATGTGCTCCAATATTTTACTAATTTTTTTTTTTACTATTCCTATTCAAACTACATTTTTTTCATCTATCATTTTATTGTTTTTTTTAAGATTTTATAAGTTTACTTTTTCTTGCCATCTTATTCATTTCCTCATTACACTCTCTTATCTATTTTCTTTTTTTTAATAAATGAATAGATAACATAATAACATGCATATTATATACATGTATAGTATATCCATACATATCTTCATGAATTTTTCTTCTCTTTTATTTATTATTATCATTCCCTTCCTATTTTCCCCCATATTTTTTTTTTTTTTTTTTTATCCCTATGTGCCTAGGAACTTTTGTGTTATTGAGCATGTGTCCAGTACAATTTACTTTTGAAGAGCAATGTAGATGTTAGGTGGCAGACCAAGATCAGAGATATAATAATAATAATTATTATTATTATTAGTCTATTATTATTATATCTTATTTCAATTTTAATTCAAAATTTGTGAAGAGAGCAGTTTTGGACTTGAGTCTGTTGCTCCTTCACATTCATTGTAATTTTGTCACAATAAAAGGGAAGTGATAGCCATGAGCCGTAGCAGGTATCTGTTCAATCAGATAGAGATAAGCTGCGTTCTTCTGGGTACTCTTTGTAAGGGTGACCGATTAGATTGGCCAGCAAAAAAGACACTGTTCTCTGCTGTAAAATTACTTCTCGGTGATTCGAAATCCACCTGAAACTGTAGGTCCAGCTCATCAATCATCATCATCATCCAACTCATTACCTACGCACAAGTCTCAGACCTATGTGGGCTTCATCCTCAAAAAAAATAGATTCTTGTGTAATGAAGACTATTGGAAGAACCAGAATCTTGAATTTTATGATCCATCACGGATTTTTTTCGAAGGATGAAGCCCACATAGGTCTGAGACCTGTTCGTGGGTAATGAATTGGATGATGGTAATTGATGAGTTGGGCCTACATTTTTAGGTCGTTTCCGAGCCACAGGGAAGTGATTTTAGAGAGCTGGTTCTTTTTTTCTGGCCAATCCAATCGGTCATCCTTACAAAGAGGGCCCAGGAGAACGTTGCTTACCTAATCTGATACCTGCTACGGCTCACGGCTATCTTCATTTTTTTATTTTATTAAATTTTGTAGATTGAATGAGTTTTATCAGTGAAATCATACAATAATCGATGAAGTTTGTCATAATTGATAAAGTTAAGCAATAATTGTTTCATTTCATTATATTATTAATTATATTATTTAGTAGCAATTTTATGAGTCGGGATTCTCCTTAATATCTGTATCTTTGTTTTTTGAATAAACTCCTCTGGATGTTTCGCAGTATCATCCAGAGAAATTATTAAAAAAAAAAAAAAAAAAAAAATTATTGTGCAATACAGCTGAGAGATGGAAAATCCACAATCTTAAAAATTTCTTGACCTGACCAACTTGAAAATACATGAAGTGTCTGTCACCCTTTCTTCAAAATTTGTTTTATATTCGATCCAGAGTTGCCTTGAATTACGGTAAATTTGGCACGTCTTTCTCAATCCTAATGAATATCATGTATTTTTCCAACACATTACATTTTGGGCGCAAAATTCAATGATTTCAATTATTTACTCCAACATTTTCTGAATTTCCACTTAGTTTCAAATCTTTCTAGAAATGGGCTGAAAATGGAAATTAATACAACAGAAGATATCAATAATTAATTATTGGTAATAATGACGCGTTATTAATCATGAAAGGAGTTGTGCTGGGAATTTTTTCGGAGGATTAAACCCACATAGGTTTGAGATCTTTGCGTGGGTAATGAGTTGAATGACAGTGGTTTGTATTGTACTCTCAGTTTTAGGTGGGTTCCGAAACACCTGAAATTTCTGTGCTCGGAATTTTTCTAAAATGCCTTTTAGTGCAATGCCTTAGGAGATTAGAAATTTATGCTACTACTCCGAAATCAATAACTTGTAATTCTTCATTAGAAGTACAGAAATTAATGAAATAAAGAAATGAAAAATAGAGCTTAGGACAACAACTAACTTGGTCCTGCCCTCGTCTTTGAATATTGAGTTTACAACAAAAATCAAATAGCAGTTTAAAGGTGGCGAACAATGAAACTAAGTTAGGCTACATAATTCCCGTTGTAGTTTAATGAAGAATGAAACAAAATTCATCATTTGAATAAATGTTATTTGAAAGTTAATATCAAACTTTTATTTCAAAATGACAAGAAAGCTTATTCGAAATCAGCTTAAATCAATATTTTATTCAGTTCTATTTTCAATTAGTTCGGCAAGTAGTGAACTATTTATTTCAAATCAGCGAAATGAATTTTCATTTTCATTTCAGTTTCTGATTCAATTGCTTTCATATTTATTTTAGTTAATATTATTTCAGATTTAATGAATAAGACGAAATTGCCACAACCACATTCATTAAAAAATATTGAGAAACTAGTTTCGTTTGTTATACCATTATCAATCTCAATCAAACTAAAACTAAAGTACAGAGAAGCTTAATATATACTAAACATGGAATGATACCATTGGCTAAGCGAGAAAGAGGCTGTCCTTCATCGAAGGTTGTGATTGGCTGACAAGTCACGCCCCCTGGTGGGAGGAGTAACAAGCAAAAATACAAGTCAAATCAATAACTAAAAACTGTGAACATCTAGAAAGCAACAAAGAAGGACAATACACAATTAGGCTAGAATTGAATCAAATTAAAACTAAAAAAAATAGAAGCTCACTAAAATGCAGTCAAGGTCAACTGAGAAGTACATGAAAGAACCGATTTTTAAATGTAGGCTGGAATTGTGATGAGACCAAGTTAGTTGTATTGAATTGATTAAAATAAATTTGGTCATTTAAACTAGTATTGGAATAGTTTTTTACCAACTTAGTCATTTCCAAAGCTTCTAAAATGTTCAATTGTCTGCCTTTGCCAATCAAATGCAGAAATTCGACATTTTCTTCAGCCTTGAACTTTTTCCCATTATAAATGAGATGCTCTGCAAAATTTGAATCTCCATTTTGGGTTTTCTAATCCCTGATATGTTAATTTATTCCACATTTGAAACTTCTACCGGTCTGACCCACATAACAAGCATGACAATCACCACAATTCAATTTATAAACCCCACTTTTATCCCAGATATCAATTTTGTCTTTACTACACCCGAATAAACTCTTTAAAATAGATTTGGTTTGAAAAGCTACATCAAAACCGTTCTTTTTCAATTCTTTCCCTAATTTATCAGATACTGGGCCAAGATAAGGTACCATTTTCCATGACCTTTCCCCAGTATCAGTAAATAGAGTACTATTTTAAATGACCAAATTTATTTTAACCAATTCAATACAACTAACTTGGTTTCATCATTATTCCAGCCTACATTTAAAAAACGTTTTTTTTGTGTATTTTTCGGTTGACCGTGACTGCATTTTAGTAAGCTTCTAATTTTTCAGTTTTAATTTGATTTAATTCTAGCCTTATTACGTATTTTCCTTCTTGTTTCTTTCAAGATTCACAGTTTGATGTGAACAAGATGTTCACAGTTTTTAGTTATTGATTTGACTCATATTTTTGCTTGTTACTCCTCCCACCAGGGGGCGTGACTTCTCAGCCAATCACAACGATGAAGGTCAGCCTTTTTCTCGCTTAGCCAATAGTATCATTCCATGTTCAGTACATATTCAGCTACTCTGTACTTTAGTTTTAGTTTGATTGAGATTGATAATGGTATAACAACCGAAACTAGTTCTCAATAATTTTTTATCTACGACCATGTCATAATGTATACATTACAGTTTCACAATTGATGCCAAAACAGCTGTCTTTTTGAAATGCTTTTTGAAACCCGTTGCATAAAGAGCTCATTATAGTACAGGTTCTACATTATAACACGGGTTCTGGACCAATCAGAAGCATTTTTGATGGAATCAATATCGTAATTCAATATTGTGAAACTATCAGCTGATTTGATCAAACTGCTACACCAGCTGCTTTAACCTAACAATCTACTATAACTTCTCGTATTTGAGATGAGAGGTTAGGTATCTCTGACAGTCACAGGTAAAATGAAATTGTTTTAATTAAATGTGTACTAGTGGTCGTAGATAAAATAGTGTATGCAACGATTTTATTTGGCCATTAAAGCACTCGTGAGATACCTAAAGCACTCGTGATAATTAAAGCACTCGTGACAATTTCGTCTTATTATTCATTATGGATACGTCCACAATATCACCTTCGCCACTACAAAGAAAATTTCAGATTTTTTTTAATTTTAGTTTATTGCAGATTCAGTTTTATTTCGAATCAGCTTGACAAATTGTGAGCACTTGTCCTGGGACAAGTGAAAACTGAAAGCCATTTTTGGATTGAAAAGTTTCAATATTCTGTCATAGAAAGTTTAAAAGAAAAAGTTGCATTCAAAGTTTTGGCGCATTAAATCCCCGACCTACCAAATCCTTTTGTGGCAACTATGAATTTATAACCAGCAGACACATAGACTATTCGGTAGAGCTTTTCCTACTTGTGGCCAGTGAACCCTCGCTTACCATTCGTGTTCAATAATTTTGGCAATTCATTTTTTTTTCAAAGTTTGGATAAAGTTATTCTGGAAAGAGCAAAGGGAAAGTAGGTCAGTTGGAGCGAGAGAAGAGAAGAAGATGGTGAGAGAAGAGAAGAAGATGGAGAGAGAAGAGAAGAAGATGGTGAGAGAAAGCGAGAGAAGAGAAGAAGATGGTGAGAGAAAGCGAGAGAAGAGAAGAAGATGGTGAGAGAAAGCGAGAGAAGAGAAGAAGATTGAGAGAGAAAGCGAGAGAAGAGAAGAAGATTGAGAGAGAAAGCGAGAGAAGAGAAAAAGATGGTGAGAGAAAGCGAGAGAAGAGAAGAAGATTGAGAGAGAAAGCGAGAGAAGAGAAAAAGATGGTGAGAGAAAGCGAGAGAAGAGAAGAAGATGGTGAGAGAAAGCGAGAGAAGAGAAGAAGATGGTGAGAGAAAGCGAGAGAAGAGAAGAAGATGGTGAGAGAAAGCGAGAGAAGAGAAGAAGATGGTGAGAGAAAGTGAGAGAAGAGAAGAAGATGGAGAGAGAAAGTGAGAGAAGAGAAGAAGATGGTGAGAGAAAGCGAGAGAAGAGAAGAAGATGGAGAGAGAAAGCGAGAGAAGAGAAGAAGATGGAGAGAGAAGAGAAGAAGATGGTGAGAGAAAGCGAGAGAAGAGAAGAAGATGGTGAGAGAAAGCGAGAGAAGAGAAGAAGATGGTGAGAGAAAGCGAGAGAAGAGAAGAAGATGGTGAGAGAAAGCGAGAGAAGAGAAGAAGATGGTGAGAGAAAGCGAGAGAAGAGAAGAAGATGGTGAAGAAGAGAAGGAGAAGGAGGAGGAGGAGGAGAAAAAAAGAATAAGTAGAAGAAGGAGTGAAAGATGATGATGAAGAAGAAGTAGTAGTAGTAGATGAAGAAGAGGAAGAAGAAGAAGAAGAAGAAATAGTAGTAGTTGAAGAAGAAATAGTAGTAGTTGAAGAAGAAGAGGAAGAAGAAGAAGAGGATGAAGAAGAAGGAATAAGCAAGAATGAGGAAGAACAAGAAGAATTGAATAAGAAGAAGAAGGCAAGTTGAAGAATGAGGACAAGAGAAAGGAGAAGGTCAAAAGAATAAAATAATAATGAAGAAGAGCAATAACAATGTAATAGGGAGGAAAGAACAGGAATAATGCAAGATGAAGAAGAAGAGTAACAAGGAAGGATAAGAATATGAAAGAAGATGTAAGTTGAAAAACAAGAAACATTCTAGAATAAAGAGAAAGAAGAACAAGAAAAGGGGGAAAATTTGAAGAAAAAAGAATGTAAAATGAAGGTGACAGGAGCATGAAGACGGAGAAGAACATGAGTTAAAAGGTGAAGAAGAAGAAGAGAGAGAAATGAAAAGATGAAAATGAAGAAGAAGAAGGAGAACCTGAAAAAGAGATGATGAAGAGCAGATAATGACGAAGAACAAGGAGGAATATATGATAATGATATAGAAGAAGAACAAAGACAAGATGATAATGATGATGAAGATGATGGAGAAAAGTGAAAGTGGGAGACTAAGGGATGAAAGAAGAAGAAGCAAATTGGAAGAAGGATAAGAAATAGAGTATAGAGAAAAATAAAATAAAGGAGAAGAAGAATGAATAGAACGAGTAGAAAAAAAACAAGAGAAAGCGAAATAAGAAGAATAGGTAGAATATGATCAAAATAACAAAAATGGAAGAAGACGAAAAATGGAATTTGATAATGAAGAAAAAGATCAAGAACTAGGAGAAAAGGAAAAAAATAAATAAAATAGTGATGAACTAGAAGGATAAGACCAGGAGATAGTGAAGAAGAAATAGAAGAGATGATGATGAAGAAGAAGAAGATGAGATAATGACGAAGAAGAAGATGAGATAATGAAGAAGAAGAAGAAGACGAGATAATGACGAAGAAGAAGATGATATAATGAAGAAGAAGAAGATGACATAATGAAGAAGGACCAGAAGAAGAGATGATGACGAAGAAAAGGAACAAGAAGAGGAGATAATGCCAACCTAGAAGAAGAAGAAGAAGAAGACAAATATGGAGAAGAAAAAAAGAAGAAGAAGAAGAAGTAGATGGAGGAGAAGAAGAAGAAGGAGGAGGAGAAGAAAAATAAGATTAAGTACAGTAGTTTCCTAGAAAAAGGAATAGGAAATCGATAGAGCATTGCAAGTAACGGAGTAAGGATCGTAAAGAGGTAGTAAGAAAGAAAAGACGGAAGGAAGGGTTTAAGGACGAGAACTAGTTACATTTATTTAACGACGGCAAAACTTGTATGGCCGAGTTTTTGTTACGTTTTGCACTTCTTTCTCACTCACTCTCCCCACCCCCCCCTCACACATACCCCTTACTGTAGTAGGAATGGTTCTTAAGCAACGAGATTTATGTAGGAAGTTGACGATCGAAGAGGTGTTATATTGCTGAAAGAGGAAGAAAGAACATGTGAGAAAGAGCTAAAACATGTCATGAAACGGATTAATTCGGAAGGGAATAATACAGCCTACTGTAGTACCGTACTGAGATAAAAAAGTCTTAAAGGCCTGAGTTTAACTGAAGGGCTGAAGAGATATCAACTGAAATCAATGGTCAGAAGACTTTCTATCGAGATTATATTTTTTCTTAAAACTGTTTGACGAATAACTGATTAGGATAAACAATTAAAATAGATTAAAAAATGAAGCTGAATGAAATGCAGTCAAGGTCAACTGAGAAAAACAAGAAAGTAACGTTATTAAAGAGGTAACGTTATTAACGTTATATTTTTTCCTACAACTGTTTGAAGAATAACTGTTTAGAATAAACAATTAAAATAAAATAAAAAATGAAGCTAAATGAAATGCAGTCAAGGTCAACTGAGAAAAACAAGAAAGTAACGTTAGGAGAAGGCCAGAATTATGATGAAACCAAGTTAGTTGTATTGAATTGGTTGTAATAAATTTGATCAACTGAAATCAATGGTCAGAAGAATTTCTATAGAGATAATAGTTTTTTCTTACAACTGTTTGACAAATAACTGTTTAGGATAAACAATTAAAATAGAATAAAAAATGAAGCTGAATGAAATGCAGTCTAGGTCAACTGAGAAAAACAAGAAAGTAACGTTAATAGTAGGCCAGAATTATGATGAAACCAAGTTAGTTGTATTGAATTGGTTGTAATAAATTTGATCATTTAAACTAGTATTGGAATCATTTTTACCTAGTTATCTCCATTTTAGAAGCTTTGGAAATAACTACTGTAGGTTAACTTTTTGTTGAAAATTTAACGACTTGCAGTCAGTTTTAGATTGTGAATATATAAATGTACTCATGCTTGGCTGAACGTTTTCGAGTTGTTGAAACTCATCTTCAAGTTTCAACAACTCGAAAACGTTCGGCCAAGCGTTAGTACATTTATTATATATTCACAATCTAAAACTGACTGCGATTTGTTACTATTAATAACGTTAATATTAATAACCCAGATCTTTATGGAACAAGAAATCCAAGAATACTTTAGGTTGTTAAAAAATGATTCCAATACTAGTTTAAATGATCAAATTTATTTCAAACAATTCAATACAACTAACTTGATTTCATCATAATTCTGGCCTACTTTTTATGACGGTACTTTCTTGTTTTTCTCGGTTGACCTTGACTGCATTCAATTTAGCTTCATTTTTTATTTTATTCTAATTGTTTAATTGTAGCCTACTTGTGTATTGTTCTTGTTTGTTACGTTTTGGTTCCTGTTTTTGATACTGATTATTCCTTGTTGCTCCTCCCACCAGTGGGCGTGACATGTTCGGGCCTTCAGCCAATCACAGACCTTCAAAGAAGGTCAGCCTATAAGAGGAACTTTCACCCTCAGTCAATAGTATCATACTGTGTTGAGTATATATTAAGCTACTCTGTACTTTAGTTTTGTTTGAGGTTGATAATGGTATAGCGACCGATATACGGTTTTCAATAAATGTGGTTGTGACCACTTCAAGTCTCATTAGTCATTATTAATATTGTTATGGAATGCTAGGAAGAATGGACAGTAATTTTCATCATTATCTGCCTGTGTTAATAAGTCTTCCAGTCGAAGCTGTAATTGGCATGTTTGTTTACTCTCCCCGTACCCCCCTCGCCTTGCGGTTGGAGACCTCTAGAATGTTTACTTGGGAATTTTATGGAATTGTCTCGAAAATTGTAGAATGTCTTATCTGTTTACTTTAGAATTTGATAGAAAAATAGAGATCCCTCTCATTCTTTGTGGATTGATAAAAAATGTATATAAAGCAGAAGCTCTTGTAAATATAAGTCAGTTGTGATTCGAACGTTAATGCGATGAAGAGACAGTGATAGTTCCCGCTCATACAAACCGGATTACCAATGAGCGCTAATACGAACATTTACAGTGTTAAGTGACAAAAGCAGCATAATGTGACAGCTGACAGACTATTATCTGGCTTTTTTAACGATTTATACAGTGACTCGTAAGTGCTTGTAGTGTTTCAACTGTTATGTTTTAGACGCTTCTTCTTGAATTGTTGAACAGTTTATTATTTTATATTTGATCTGCCTTTTAACAGTTAGTGATTGATTTTTGTACAGTAATATAACAAATTCCGTAATAGCTGAAAATTATCGATTTATCTGTTTCTGATTGATTTCTTTTGTGTTATATAACTGATTAGTGGGAGTTGTCGGTAATTTGTGTTAATAAATTGCGAGTGTTAATTCAAATTGTTGCCAGCATTATTTTAGAGATAGAACCCGTAACAATATCTTCCACAATATCACCTTCGCTACTACAAGAAAGTCATCGATTAATGTTTAGTTTATGAAAATATAGCTCTTTCTAAAAATACAGTCTATCTAGATTCCAATATTATTGTAAACGTGTTGTAAGCAGTATACTGTTTAAAACATAGTCTGTGCACTGACTTGTTTGGTACGTAATTAATTTAATTGTCGTGACACTTTCACAATTTCAATAATATTGCAAACGTGTTGTATGTAGTATACTGTTTAAAACTTATTCTGTGCACTGACTTGTTTGGTACGTAATTAATTTAATTGTCATGCCACTTTTCACTTTTCATGGATCATCTCGAGATTAATGAGACGTGAAAAGTGCACAATGAATAATCCATCATGAAAATTTATTTCTGGTTTTTAATTATCAGTATTGCGTCCCTTAACAAGTAGCGGAGGATCCTGATCAAACCAAGTTTGTTTATTAATCTCGAAAGTAATTAACTGTCGCGAAAAGCAATTATCTGAGAATAATTTATACGATTTCCAAGAGCTCCTTACTCACTCTCCTCTGTTTTCTTGGACACAGTCGCAAATCTCGTTCATTTAACTCCTTACTCTTTTTAACTCATCTAGTCTCTGTTACTTTCTCTCTTGGTTGAATTCATTAATTTAAACGATCAAAATTTAATTTAACTTATTTAGATGAATATTTGATAATGATGATGAATATTCACTTCTTTTTTGTTATCATTATGCTTGCACCTCTTTTAGTCTTCTGGTTAATTCACTGGTTAATATCATGTCTTAGAATATGATTTTAACTTTTTATGTGAATTCAACGACTTGCAGTCAAATATTCATTAAGAATAAATAAAATTTACTTACTCTGTAGGCCGAACGAAATTTTTCACATTTATTTCAACTTTTCTGGCCACGCAATTCATTAAAAACGGTAGGGAAACGTCGAATTCAGGCGTATTTTGGGAAAAATTTCAAAAACTTCTGATTTTACGCTGTGAATGTCTCAAATTTTTGTCTGAGTGATTTTCGAAAAACGATTAAAACGCTAGAAAATATCAATAATTTTGGGAAGTTTTCAGGGTTTTTAGGAGTCCGTTCTTTTAGGGGTTTAAAACGCGTTATGTGTACCAAACTTTAACGTTTATGGTTTTCGATAAACGGTGATGAATGATAATGAGTCAGTGAGTGGTTACATGTAATATAAGATTAGCCTAGTATATTGGTGGCAACTTTTACGAAATTTCATTTAAATTTTCAAGCTATTTTTAAAAAATCTTTTTTTTTCATTTTAGGATGCAGAAGAGAATCATACGACAACAACTCAACATGAAGTCGGGCCGCTCTTCGGATGATGATGATGATGAAGAAGACGATGACGAAGTTGATGAAGAAGAAGACGAGGATAACGAAGACCAAGATGAAGAGGAAGAAGAGGACGAAGAAGACGAAAAGGGCAGTGATAGTAAAGGAGGTGCAGTGAGTGGTGTGATTATGGAAACTGTAACTGTTGAAAACAACTCATCAG
Organism: Conomelus anceps; assembly: GCA_948455865.1. Lineage (NCBI taxonomy): Eukaryota > Metazoa > Arthropoda > Insecta > Hemiptera > Delphacidae > Conomelus > Conomelus anceps. Next base: position 47,688,200 of record OX418224.1, read on the forward strand.
CTTTTAGTAGGAATCAAATTGCCGGAACAAGCATAAGACGGCCTGTTAGTAAATCTTTTCGACGAGTGAAGTCTCAACGATTTAGGAAGAGAATAACCAGGAGAAAATCTCTTTAATTAGGTTTTATACAGTACATACACAATATTGTGAACATTGTTTTGGTGGTGAAAGTGCTATGTTAAATATTGACAATATGTTGTGGATGTTGGCATATTGACAATGTGTGCATGTGCTAGAAGATATAACAGAATAATGCTTCCTGGATTTCTTGTTCCATGACGAACTGCGTTGTTGATATTAACTTTTCATGTGAAATTTAACGACTTGCAGTCAAATATTTGTTAAGAATAAGTATAACTCACTTAATCTGTAGGCCGAGCGCTTTCGAATCTATGAGATCCATCTTCAGACGCCTCTGAAGATGGATCTCATAGATTCGAAAGCGCTCGGCCAGATTAAGTGAGTTATTATACTTATTCTTAACAAATATTTGACTGCAAGTCGTTAAATTTCACATGAAAAGTTAAGAATAATGCTGTTCAATGCAGTGGCGCATCCAAGAGGGGGTGCTTTGGGTGCTCAAGCTCCCCCCCCCCCCCCCCTGAAGCTAATTTCTATACAAAGATTTCAATAAAATACATACTTGAAAATCTCGAAGTTTTAAAGAAAATAGAAAGTTGAGTAATTCTCAACTTTAATTAAAAATTTAAATACATTCTCTAATCTGATTTACGAATTTAGCATTGTTCAAATGGAGGCTTGCTAACCTTATAATTATTAATATTATATTATTGATTACTGCAGGTTATCAATATGCTCTTAAGCAAATGATCCAGAAAATTGGATTTCGTTTTGTGAAAACTCTTACAAAGCTTCCACGAAAATCTTTACAATGCAGCAATAAAGTAGTTTTTACATATAATAATAATAAGCGTATCGCTTTTAATGGTGTGGAGACCCTTACGGGTAGTTGCACCTCGCCGTTTGAGCCATGTTACGGGGAACATGGTGGACCTACTATTTTAGGGTAAGTGATAATAAAGCTTGTAACATGAAGTCATTGAAGCACGGTCACCCATCCAAGCGCAGTCTTGAGCGGTCGTGACTGAACATCACGATCACTTGAACACCACGCTCTCCGCATGACCAATCACCACCCTTTTAATACATGAATCTTCACAATGCAGCAGCAATGAATTAATTTTCAGTACATACATGCATGAATTTCATAATTATTCATACAATTTAACATTTATTAATGGAGCTCGTTTTTTGTTATTTTATTAATCAGTTCGGTTATTACTTAAACCTTGTCAAAGAACACGAATAGCTTCGTTTTGAGGTTTTTTTTAAGGATCTTTGAGGGATTAGGACTCAAGGGCACTATTTTATAATAGACTGCCTGACGAACTACTTGCAGCTACCCTTGTAGCACTTTGTAGCAACTACAAGTACTAATACTATTAGTAAGGGCCTCCCCACCAATAAAAGCCATATGCTTATTATTATTTTTTACCTTTAATTTGTACTTAAAACTTTGTTAGGAAATAGGTCCCATGACTACCCATCTCTAGGGTGGTGGTGGGGGTGGAAGGAAACATACTGACAACTCCAATAGTTTTCACTTACCCCCCCCCCCCCCCCCCACCACTGGATAATTCCAGGGTGCGCCACTGGTTCAATGCTCCTTATTTGTTCACGCTTTTTAATGGGTTTTAAAACAGTAAAACACACCAATTTATTTTTAAGTCATTAAGACTTAGTTGTGATTTCAATATTGAGTATAGAATTATTGTTGATGAGAAGTGGTATTGATTCCATAATCATCATTCAAAATTTTGCTATTCAAATGATGATTTATCAAAATCTTAATAAATATTATCATTGTTATGAATTTAATTATAGTCATTTTAATTATAATTAATTGATTAATGTTATAATTATTATTTTTCGATCAAAATGTTCACGCTTTGTTGGTTTATGCAGACAAGCTGCGCTAATTCAATGTTGAATTATTATTGCATGATTGAGGATTCAATACTGAGTATTGAATCAATTGTTATTGTTATTGGTTCCGTAATCAAGATTGATAAAAATGTTGGTTAATGTGAATAATTTATTATGTTATTATTTAATAATTTTGTTGTTGATTAGTTTAGGTTTCAATATTGAGTATCGAATCATTCTTGATTAGGAGTGTTATTGATATCATAATCATTATTGGTTGATAAATCGATCAAGATAAATTATTAATTTTTGAATGAGAGAATGGATTATTTTTTGTTTTGATTCGATAATCCATTAATCATTTTTTATTAGGAGTTTTATTTAGATTAAAATGTTAATTAAAATGATTTATTGTTCTAATTCGATAATTATTTCATTGTTATGTAGTTGTTATAATTTAATTATTGTTTAAATATTGAGTAAGAAATCTTTATTTATTAGGAGTTTAATTGATACCATAATCATAATTGATTGAAATGGATTATTTTTTGCACTACTGTAATTCGAATTATCGCTTAGTTCTGATTTCAATATTGAGTATGGAATCATTCTTGATTTGAAGTGTTAATTGACTCTGAATCGTTTAAAGATTCCATAATGATAAAAATGTCCAACTTAATAAACAAAATTAATCATTATTGTTGTAACTTGATAAATTTATTGTTGAGCTGTTAATATTATCAATAAACAATTATTAGTGTTCATTCTAAACTCGAAAATTAGAATTCATTCAATAAGAAAATCAATCTAAATAGCAGTTGAGGATAACATTCAAGTATGAATGATTTTTTTTAAAAATTAATAAACTAATTCAATCAAAATTAGTCAAAAACACAAATGTTTTTGAGGTAATAAAATTATTGTTTTTTCCAATTTTAATAGGTAACAATAGCAGTTCATTTAATTGGGAAATTGATGGAAAAAACATGAAACCCTGCAATTCAATGTTCAATCTCCAGTAACATGATTTTATCAAATTCTAGGGGCTCAACATCTTTAAAATTGTGATATCTTGAGTTCAACTATTTTTATTAGCAGATCAATAGAGTTCTTGAGTTCAACTATTGATTAGAAACTAACAGATCATTTGAGTTCTTGAGTTCAACTAAAAACTAACAAATCATTTGTTTCACTCTTATCTGAGAAGTATTTACTACCATAGTTTCTAAATTTAAGTTTCTAAGATAGATTTGGTTTTAATGAGAAGTTCAAACAATGATGTAAGCTTGCACGATTAAAGTTCTATACATTATTTCTGTACAGAATAATTGTTATTTAACTATGTGGTTAGGCTACATTTTTACTGTATGCTGTATTACTAGGTCATCTATTTGAACTAACGCTTTTTGCTGAAATGAAAGTGACATGAGTTACTTATGTATCTTGTTTCTCTGTCTACAAAAGCAGACTTAATAGCAAGAGACTTGTAAACTATGATGACTTTCATTGACACTGACATTAAAGAAATTAATTCTTGAGTATGTGAAAATCCTATATTAAAAACTAATTATTTAAAACCCAACATTATCAGTTCACAAAATGAGCTGAATTGTTTGAAAAACCAACTCATCAATAACATGAGTAATCAGAGTCCTAATTCATAAACTACAGCAAATAACTTGTGCAAAATGGTATGATGTATTTTATTTTTATTTTGTCTTTTTACTTTGTATCTTTCTATGAAATAAGCCCCAGATTATACATGTTTTGTTACCAAATAATTTCCAATTTAAAGTTATTATTTATTCAAGTATTTAGTCACATTATTTGTCAAAATTATCTGTCTTTAACATATAGTATTAATTTTTAGATATCCTGCGCTCAGGCTTGGCCTTTGCAGGTTATTTTCCTTAAATTCTTATATTGAGGCATTATGTTTTATTTCATATTGATTACTGTTATGTATAACATAAAGGAAATAAATTTGAATTTGAATATAGAAAAAAATTGAAAACATATTTTTACTAACTTTGTTTACAATAATTTGTATAACCTTAGAAACTGAATTAATGTAGTTTGTGAATTTTATGCTGGCTGGTTTCTTTACTGGAAAGTTCTTATAAAATTGTTCCTTTTTAGATTTTTTTGGAATTAAGTATTCACTAGAAAAATGGATTGTTTTATTGTTGTTGAGAAAAAGATATGTGGATTGCTAATATTGTAAAAAAGTAATTTTAACATTTTTCTTCAAATTAATTGATTACAAACAGCTAATTCATAACATTCATGATAGTTCTATCATAAATCAATTTCTTTTCAACTTTATTCTGCTTCATTCAAATCTGGTAAAGTAAATTGATTGTCAACTTTAAAAATAATTAAAAAATAGGATTACAGTTCAATAAATACAATAATTGAAAAAAGTAAATCAGTTTCAGATTTGCAGTGAATAATATAAAAATAATTCCCAATAATACAACGGGCCCCAATTTATATCTTTCATTATTGTTCCACTAATCCAATCCCCATCTGTTTATAAATTTTCCAATCAGATATTATAATTAGATTTTCCTTTCAGGGAGCAATTTCAGGTATGGTAATTATTGTAATTCAATTTTTAGTAATGAATCTTTCTCCCATAACTCACATTCCGCAATTATTCCACCAAAGGATTGAAAACTAAACGAAGTAATTTTCGATTATTCATTTTCTCTTTAAATGTCCTTCTCACTCTTAAATTAAACAAAATATAATTTTCTATCATTCATTCTCTCTACATTTCCTTCTCACTTTTATCCCCCTGTGCACCCATTTTCTATTCTTTTTCTGTCTAAATTATTATCTAATCGTTTTTCTACTACGTTTTTGTCATAATGTTATTTGTCTTCTTGGTGCATTTAAAACCTGATCACCCCTATAAAAAATCTTACATTCGGAAAACTAGAATAAATCCATTAAAATGTAATATGCACCATTTTTCAACCTCAACTGATTAAAATTTCCTAAACTTAAATTAAGATACAATGTCAATAATCAATTATTTTGCGCTTCACCTAATCAAACTAAATGATTCATTTCAAGAAATTCCAACTCGATTTACTCTTTCGTGTTTTTTTATCATTCCACAAATATCTCATAGATATTCAATCATAAGAATCATGATAGTTTTCATATTAGAGAAATCAGTTCAAAGGAATTTATAGATTCATAATTTGCTTTGATATTTTAATAGGGAATCTTTAGCAATATATGAATCTCACCATTCCAAGATACCCTAACCCTGTACAGAATTTAGTTTTCTCTTTTTCGTGACGAAATACTTGATGAACAATTCAATATTAAAATTGATACTGTATTTCTACAGTTATTGTTATTTTTATTCACTGAAACTGAAGGGATTGATTGATTCATTAACTACAGTGATTGTTATTTTTACTCACTACAACTGGATAGGTTAATTTTGCTTCCGAGAAGAAGCTTCATCAGCCAATCAGAATTGAGTTCTCACATTAATGTTAGAATAAACGTTAAGATACGGCTCTTCAGCTGTAATGCCGCAAACACTTCCCGCTGTAGAACTCAAGAGTAACTCTCTCATGAGAAAAGTCTACGCTGTGTATTCATGAGCAATAATATCATCCATAAATTAATCGTCATCTCTATTTTCCATTTTACCTTAAATCACAAGCTTCTACAGTCCACCAAAAGAAATTAATAATCATCTGAAACTATTCTAATATCATAATTGACACTGTATTTGTATTTAATATATGATTTTCACTCACTTATACTGGAGATACTCGAGGGATGCATTTCACTTCTGAAGAGAAGCTTCAGCAGCCTGCCAGAATGTACAGTAAGAACAATTAGTCTGGGCGCGTGGCTCTGGTTTCACTACTAGCCGTTCTGTTAAAAGTTGACTAGTTGACCTTGAAGACATGCAGCGTCGCACGGGCCACATTTTTTTAGAAATGAGCGATAAACACTCCCCTCGCCATGGCTGACTACCAAACGGCCGTGCGCCCAGACTAATTGTTCCTACTGTAGAACTACTCATTTTTACTTTGAACCACACGCTACTATACCAAAGGCTCTTTTCTTAACCCCTGACTTGTCTTCTACTCCTTAACCTGAGTCTTCAAGACATAAATCTTCAAAAAAGAAACAAACTGATGCAGACTTTTCATAGAAGCTGGAAAAACGTTATTTTTGTAATACTCAAGTTCAAGAACACCTCCTCGCCCCTCGCCACTGTTGTAATCTACTCTAATTCCATGGCTCATTTTCAATTATTGTATTCCTTAATTGCATAATGTACTCCACACTATCTAATATCGAAACTAACATTGATATATAAAAACTAACAATCTAATATTGATACAGTGTATTTCTATTTAATATATGATTTTCACTCACTTATACTAGAGGGATGCATTTCACTTCTAAAGAGAAGCTTCATCGGGCTCCATACAGAACTCAGCCACTTCAGGTTCTCCATATAGTTCATTATTGGTTTTTACTCGCTGATCACTGATTCAACTCAACACCGTAATTGAGTTCATGGGAGTCCTACCGTTTACCGGTAAATGGAATTTTACTGAAAACTGAAGCGTTTGACTGATCTATTCAAATTTTTGAACGTCTATATGAATTTGAATAGACAAAAGGCCAATAAGATGCCTTAGTTTCCATTAACATTCTATTTACCGGTAAACGTTTAGGCTTCCATGAACTCAGCCATTGACATTATTTAGTAGTTCTATCTCATTTCAGATTCCCTTTTCTGACTATTATCTAAATAAAATTGATAAAAATCTTGTGTTTTCGTTTGCCATTGAACACAGCGAATAGGCCTTAAGCTAGTCACTGGAAAAAAATTATAATAGTCAAACAATGAAGATGTATCAAACAGTAATATGACAATTTTTTAATGTGAAGTATGTAAAGATGACAATGCTTTGAGTTAGTGTCATTATCAGAATTTTTTCTAAATTTCTCTACAATTTTAATCACAGCGCAAGTTGTTTATACAGCATAATTTTCTACATAATAAATTGTTTATAAATTTAAAAACCCATAAAAAAACTTCTGAATATATGTAAAACAATTTGACTTTGAAATAAATTGAATTAATTAATCAATAAATCAGTGAATTTATTGAAATCAAATCAATTTGGAATAAATAAGAGTAAAGAAGCCTTGTTAGAAACAATTTTTTTTGTATTGGGGTAGATTTTTTATTTTGTGATTATTTTAAGATGAAACAGACAGGAATTAACATTCTAGAAAGAGGGATGAGTTTCAATAAAGATTGTGTTATTATTTATTTGTAATTAAATTTTTTGTTGTACAATTTAAATTATAGATTAAGTTTAAACATGTCTAAATGAAATCAATTGCAGGAAACATGGTTATAAAATCACAGAATGAAATAAGGTACCATACCAAAACTGTTCAATATTTTATTTGAAAGCGAAAATGAATTTTGTACAAATGAATGTGTGTCTAGTTAATTGACAGTTGTAAAATAGTCATACAATGGCTGAGGGGAAGCAAAATACGACTTGACTAGTGAAAGTTGTTTAAAATTTAAGAATTATTTCTGACCTACTGTTACATTTTTTATCTTTGCTGGGAATAGTTTTTGAAAAAATGTTGAAGTCCCAGTAAAGATTGACTTGTTGAATGTTTATAGCTTGTTTCTGTTTATATGATGAGCAGCTTTTTTCGTAATTGAACATGGGATGACCCTATCTTGTTGTTAATTGAAATTCCAATTATTTTAGTTACAGTACTAATTTTCTGATGTGTTATGATACGAATTAAGCATGCTTTTTCCGTTTCAGTTTAACTTTTTACTCTCTGTGTCAACTGTGTGACTTTATGCTAAATGCTAAATGAGCCGGCAAATACTGCAGTCAGACAAGCCAATGGCTCTCCTAACCTGTTGTCAAACGATTAATAATAATAATAGATAACAAGCTTTTTCCTAATCAATGTTGTGAGACAATCTCATTTCAAAATATTGATCACAATGTTCTCAAAGATGGCAGTGATGAAGATCGCATCATAATATTCTTCAAAGTTTCCTTTAATATTTAATTTTAGAATGCGTGATATTTGTAAAAAAAATAGTGAAACTCTCACTGGCCTATTGTATTGTAATGGAAATAAAATTTGAATTGTTGTATCTATGTATTGAAATGATTGTTGGTAACGATGAAGTTGTTTATGTTACTGTAAGGCACAGTTGTTTATGTATGAACAGTTTCAATAGTTATATAAGTATTTAAAACTGCTCATGCAATACAATATATATAATTTATCATGTACTAGGTATCATAATTATGTACAGTGTAACATAACCTTGAAATTTATCAACAGTTTTTAAAAGTTTTGTTTTTATTGTGTTGCCTATATATCATAATTATAATAAAACACAATATCAACAAAAAAAAGGTGAGTACACAATTATTTTGTGATAATTTTTCAACATTCTCAAATTATTAACCAACCAATCTTCTCAGTTTATCAGCAATTTCCTCTCTTTCCTGGATTTCTTGTTCCATGACGAACTGCGTTGTTAATATTAACTTTTCATGTGAAATTTAACGACTTGCAGTCAAATATTTATTAAGAATAAGTATAACTTACTTAATCTGTAGGCCGAGCGCTTTCGAATCTTTGAGATCCATCTTCAGAGGCGTGGGTTCCTAGATCATCATGTCAGTTTTTTGGTTAGAAGTGTTGTGGTTTTTGTAAAATGTGATCAAAAAGTTTGTGTGATTTAAAATCTAGTTGTTCATTGTTCTTCGTTCATTGTTCATTTACACTCAAAACCTCACTGAACACAAACAAATACGATCTCCCAGGGATCTACAAACTGAACTGCTCTGATTGTAACAAATTCTACATAGGACAAACAGGCCGCACATTCAAACAACGTTACAAGGAACATTTTCAAGCCCTGACATCAAAAGCTGAATCGAATTTCGCCGACCATATCATTCAAACTGGACACACTTTTACTGACATCAGTACCAACCTACACATTCTACATATAAAATCTAAAGGACACGAACTCAACACCTTGGAACAATTTGAAATATACAAACACACCACACACAATAAACAAAACATTCTCAATGAACAACTAGATTTTAAATCACACAAACTTTTTGATCACATTTTACAAAAACCACAACACTTCTAACCAAAAAACTGACATGATGATCTAGGAACCCACGCCTCTGAAGATGGATCTCAAAGATTCGAAAGCGCTCGGCCTACAGATTAAGTAAGTCATACTTATTCTTAATAAATATTTGACTGCAAGTCGTTAAATTTCACATGAAAAGTTAATATTCCTCTCTTTGTTTATTATTAACAAAACCAATAGTTCATAAGCATTAAAATACCGGGAAAACAATGAAAACTTGATAGAGCCTAAAACTAGTCTTGTACTTATTTGAAAATATTGTTACGTTTTTTAAAATAATATTTATTGCAGCATTCCGTTATGCTAATCCTATTAATATAGGTAAACTGTTGAATTGCTTGAATGAAATAAATTAGTAGTACTTAATTCTAATAAGAATGAAATATTGTTGTTGAAAATACTGACCAAAATATTTGCCAAAGTAGGTACGGTTTTATGCATGTTGGTTTTCTGGGCCTAAGTTCTAAGTTTTATTGATAGATCAACTTGATAATAGTGGTAATAAAAGTATCGATATTTAAATTATAGAATAAGATTGTTCTTGAAAATATGAAAAGTGTTATTGTACAGGTGGAGCTATGAGCCAGAATTCGAGATTTTATGGCATCTGTATTTAAATGTAATCAACTCGAATTAATTTAAACATAGAAAAATTGAAAACAAAGTTCACTTGTCAACTCAACACTTACTTGTGTTTGAATTCAAATTTTATTTACAATAGTTATTTATGTTTATTATTTGAACATGTAAAATTGAAATTGACTTTATTAGTGAATTCAACATTTCATTATTTGTGTTTAATCCACTAGTGGAATTTATTTCCAATAATTATAAATTATTTCCAATAATTGCATGTTTATAACTTGTTTCTGTTTATATATGATGAGCACCTTTTTTTATTTCAATAATTATTTATGTTTGTACTCGTATATCAAGTGGAAAAGTAATTCGGAACTACACAGGCATTAATTGTCTATACAACAGTGCATTATAAAACATAGGGAAAAGCCTAGTTCGCTTGGTTTAGTGTAGCATATTTTATCAATTTTTTTTCATTGAAAAATAAGTTTCATTAAAAACTATGAGTTGTGATAAAGTATAACTTTTTTTTCAATAAAGAAAATTCCACAAACGTGTCACTAATAACTACTCCATAATGCAAACAGCGTAAAACTAAAAACAAAATATCACTTTTTGTACTTTTCTGAGTAAATTCAACTATTTTTTATATTTGGTAAAAATGTATAATATTTTATTAAAAATTAAATTTTCAAGTAAAATATTCTTTACTGCTACCGTGCAATAGTACTCTATTACAATTAATTTTTCTATTTAGTCATCTTTTTATACTAACTTGTTCGATTTATTAAATTCTTGTTTGTACAATTATTTTATAAATTTGGATTTTTGAAAATTCTTCCTTATTTGGCTCATTTTCGCTTTGAAAAGCTACAGTCATTTCTTCTTCATTTTCTAAATCATTTTGTATTTCAAACATTCCATGTCAAGCTCTTTCTTCACAAGCTATTCCAATCAACTGTTTTCTAATGATTATTGGTACAACGACTTCATGTTTACTTAATATATTTATGCTACATTACCTTTTTCAAAAAGAGCATACCAAACTATTTGAAATAATCTTCATCGAAGGTGAAGTTGGGACCATTAAGTCCTCTAATTCACTTAGCCTTGGCTCATTGTTTACTTGGTTCAGCTTCTTTCTGGTTCATAGCTTCATTTAAGTAGAATAATAATCAATTATTGTTGAAATGAAGCGCACCTATTCATTAAGTTGGTAAGTATAATTAGGTACTACAATGAATGAAATGTATTTTTAATAAATGTGAGAAAATGAAGTGATAAAAAGATTGTAATATTTTCAATTTCACATTACACAAAGATATAATAAAATGATATTGTTATTGAGTCCATCATTCAATCGTCGACCTGTGTTATGTCTCTATTAGAATTATTAAAGTAATAAGGATATATTAAAAAAGAATATTGCTTATTATTATTTATTATTAAAAAAGAATAAGGATATATTGAAAAACAATAGACAAACAAAAATAATTGTAAACTATGTAGCATCACTTGTCAATTGAGGAGAATGCATACAAAATGTTAAAAAGACCTAGCACTGGCCAAAATAACCAACAACGAAATTTACAATAGAAAAAACTTGAATAAAACTTTATAAATGGGAAGTTATATCAGAAACAAAACCTCCAAGAGTTGAAACAAAATCAAGTAAAGAGAGAAAAGCTGAATTTGCACAAAAAATTGAAATTTGTTTGCAAACAAGAACAAGTCCAAAAAATAAACAATCTTTAATCAGCATCTTCCACTTTGGGAGTTTTATGTCTCATAATAATAATAATAATAATAATAAAGGATATTTTAGTATTTGGAGAGAATTTTCAATACCAGTGTAGTTTTTTAATAACCGACTTCCAAAAAAGAGGAGGTTCTTAATTTGACCTGCTTTTTAAAGTTATTATATATTCGAACTCTATTGAACCGATTTTAATAAAAGAGCATCATCATTCAGCGGTGGTCCCATCCAAGTTTTGCAAGGATCGGCCCAATACTTGGTCTAATTCTGAACAAAAAGGAACATTCATCGATATCTTCATTTCTATTTTGTTCGAATAAAATAGTTTCACACATAGCAGGATACCCAGTGTCGTTTACCGATCATTGTATTGGAAACTCTCCCCCCCCCCCCCCCCTACACCAGAGGGTTTTGAAACTGTAAAAAAGCCACTATTCGCTTCAAGCTAGTTCAGAGTCAAGTTTAATTGACAGGCTCCTCGAGTACTCAAGTGTGGGAGTGATGACAATCTTCTATAATAACTAGCAGAAAAACTTTCAAATTTTATAATTTATATGAATTATTTCTACAAATTTTCTAGAACTCATACAATCAATCCTGTGGAAAATTAATAATTTATTATTGATTACTAATTTATTGAAAAAATTACTGCTGCATTATTCAGTACAAAAAATAGAGGTAGTCTTTAGACAGTTCAATGTTTGAATTAGCATTATCAACACAGTCACAAGAGCGGTACCAGCTGGATTTTTTTTAGGAGGGGGGTCAAGGATTGGCATTTTTCTGACCTTTTTTAAAGTTAGATTAATTAAGGGAACGGCCTGACTGACTATTATTGCAAGTTTGGACTCGTGGTCGGCAAACCCCTAAAACATCTTTCACAATGGTTGAGTTCCTGAGAGCCTAACCGGTAACCAGTAAATGTTACTGGTGACATAATAGAAAGTCATAGAGGTTGAAGAATTTGAATAGACCAATCAGATGCCATCAGTAACATTTACCAGTAAATGAGAAGGCTCCCATAAACTCAACCAGTAATCTACTTTTTGAAGTCTTTTTTGACCTGATTTTACAATTGTGGAGGGGCCTTGTACCCGCTCCCGGCATTCACAAAAATCTGCAATTATGGAGGTCTACTACTGTACAATTAATAGTATCACTAAACTGGAACAATACTATTTGATCTAAAACTGGTATTTTACTGAGAAAGTTTTTTTAAAAAATCCTAAAAATATATCATTTTAAATAATACAAAATGTATTATAGTTATTGCCGATTAGGAAAATATAGATTTGAGATTGACAACATATATCAGCTGATGAACCAGGTCCACTTTGATTCAGTCCCAGAAAATCAAGTTGGTATTGCTACCAGTTAGGCTTTCATAAACAGCTGACTGCTGCCATTTTCTTTACATCATAACCCTCATTTCATCAGTTCAAGTCTAGCAGTGATAAGAGTGAAGAGCTGTTTTGTATTCCAGTAGAGTTTTCAACACACTTCAGTGAATCGAAGTCTTCAATTTGTTATTTAAACAGTAGCCTAGTGATTAAATATTAAAGTGCTCAATTAATGTGAACTCAATTATGGATATTTCACAAGGTAAGCAGTTTCATATCGATTTGACTCCATTTTGAAATTTAATCTATCTTCAATCATCCTCAAATACCATAGGTTCTTAATTTCATAGCTTCACTTTATTATTTTCAAGTGGGAAATAACTAAAATTAATAGAATAAAAAAACTGTATTTAAACTAAAAAAATTATTTATCATTGCAATCTCTTGTAACTCTTCAAAATCTGTCTAGTCATTATCATTTACCAACTGTAATTCAATAACTCTGTTTCAATACTCTATTATCTTTCCCCAAGAAAGAATTGCAAGTCATTTTTAGATTTTGTAAGTTAGGCTATTCATAATTTGGTATATCAGGGGTGCCCACAGGGGGGGGGGGCTATGACGCAGACTGCGTCATTGAAATTCTTGGGGGGGGGGGGGTTCCAAAAAACGTTTTGGGGGGGTCGTAAAGTTGATTGAAACCGTGTTTAACGTGACAACATTAAAAAATATACTAAGAAGTCACCAGATAGAATGTCAATTAATGAAAATATATTTATAATTATTATTATTGTTATTATTATTATTATACAATTGAATATGAATTAGCTAAAATAATAATGTTTAGGATTTGTGCAGGAACTTGTGCAGATGTACTTGAGTCTATTTCTAACGAAGAAATAATTGAAAGGTTTTCTGTTTCCTCATCCCAAAAACTTCTATGTGGGGTTTAGAGAGATAGATTTAACAATAGAGGGAAGTGATAGCCGCGAGCCGTAGCAGGTATCTGTTCAATCAGATAGATAAGCTGCGTTCTCGTAGGTCCTGTTTGTAACGGTGACCGATTAGATTGGCCAGCAAAAAAGACAATGTTCTCTGCTGAAAATCACTTCCCGGTGGTTCGGAACCCACCTAAAACTGTAGGTCCAACTCATCAATCACCATCATCCAACTCATTGCCCACGCACAGGTCTCAGACCCATGTGGGCTTCATCCTCAAAAAAAAAAAAAAAACTTAGAAGGTGCCTAGCTAACTTGTAGATGGTCACAGTCTACAAATTTAAAATGTTTGTCTTCAAACTGTTGATGTTTTTCATGTATTTTACGATAACTACTTACTAATAAGTAAGAACTGCTTTTGAAAAACTTACTAAATACTAAAAATTCAGTAATTTTTCATAACTATGTTTTTATTTTGTTTTTGAAAGACACTTCTTTCGATTGTGTGTTGTAAATAACTATACATGAAATGTATGCCTTTTATGTACTTCATCCATACATAAATTCTCCCAAGATACTACACTAAGTAAATAACCTGTTGTTTAACTACTGTCCAATAAATGACTTAGTATTTTGAATTTTTGTGTTTTACAAATGAAGTTATTAACTCATTGTTTTCACTTCCTTCAAAGGAACAACTTTGTAGAATTATTTAACCTTAATCTAATTGGTACACCGAACATAAACTTATAGGTATTTCATTTTTATTGAACATTGTGTATTTGTAATAATATTTTATTGTTTAAAAACCATTTAGGTTCAAATTCTTATTTAGCTATTTTGCAATTAAGTTTATTGAGCAGAAGTTCATATATTCATTTCATTGATATTTCTTTTTTACCTTTACAAAAAAATGTTACCTATGTAAAGAATCTCAAGAAATATACATACATTTTGTATATTATCGACTGGGTTTGAATTTTTTCAATAGTTATAAAAATCTTCTTTTAGTTTTAGAAAGAATACGGGGGGCTTTTTTCGCATTTTTTGGGGGGGGCCTAATTTATGGGGGGGGGTTTGGTGCTAAATTTAGGGAGGGGTGCGTCATGAGGCTTAGGGGGGTGGGCACCCCTGTCAAAACTGACACTGTATTTCAGTAAAAAGTGAGTGTAAATCACATTTAATTGAAATACAGTGTTAGTTTTGATATTAGATCGAATTTCTTATCAATTACTATGTATTTCAGTAAAAGTGAGTGTAAATCACATATTTAATTGGAATACAGTGTTAGTTTTGATATTAGATAGAATCTCTTATCAATCACTTCCCGGTGGTTCGGAACCCACCTAAAACTGTAGGTCCAACTCAACAATCTCCATCATCCAATTCATTACCCATGCAAAGGTCTCAGACCTATGTGGGCTTCATCCTCCAAAAAAATACATTGTTAGTTTTGATATTAGATAGAATTTCTTATCAACTACATAAACTATTTGGCACCGACTTCAAAAGATTACTTGTATGAAATTTAAAATTTTCTCAGTTTAAAGTAAATACTTTATTTTAAACTTTTTAGTACGTGAGTACTAATCATTTAATCATTTCACTGAAGTCGGTTTCTTTTTTTGTTTTAAAATATGTTTTTTAGTATGTGCCGTGAAAATGGTATTAGACTTAAATGGGAAAAATGTGAAGTACTGAAATCTGAAATTACTTATTTGGGGTTTAAAATTGACAAAGATTGCATACATAAAACTGATGATAAGATTGCAGTTGTTAAGAATGCAAAACGTCCTACAAATGTATCAGAGTTGAAATCTTTTCTAGGGTTTGTTACATATTACTCAAGGTTTATACAGGGCATGGCTAATTCTCTCTCACCTTTATACAACTTACTCAGGAAAAATGTTGTTTTTTCGTGGTCACAAGAGTGTGAAACTGCATTTCAAACAATTAAGAAAGATATTGAAACAAAACTTACTCTTGCGGATTTTGATGTCACTAAACCTATAATTGTTGCTACTGATGCTAGTAAATATGCTATTGGTGCGGTTCTTTCATGTTTAGATGAAAAAGGTGTGGAAAGGCCCATAATTTTTGCTAGTAGATGTCTCACTGCAGCTGAGCGAAATTATTCCCAGATAGACAAGGAAGCATTGTCAATTTATTGGGGAGTTAAGAAATTTTTCAATTACTTGTTTGGTCGTCATTTTACTTTACTGACTGACCACAAACCATTACAAAGCATCTTAAATGCTCATGCTGCTACTCCATCCATCAGTGCTACACGTTTATTACATTATTCATTATTTTTACAAGGTTTTGATTACACCATACAATACCGTAAGACCACTGAACATATGAATGCTGATTTTTGCTCAAGATTTCCTATGGAAATGGTTAATGACAATACTATTGATGAGGTTCAAATTGTACCAATGAATCAAATTAATATTTTACCGGTTACAAGGGAACAAATAGCTCATGAAACTAGAAAAGATCCAGATATGTGTAAATTACTTCGACAAATTTTAGGTACTGAAAATGGTGAAAATACAAACAATATTGCTGAATATTCAGTTGAACAAGGTTGTATTATGAAAGGCTTACGAGTTATGATTCCAAAATCTTTACAATCTAAAGTACTTGAGGAACTACACCAAGGACACTTAGGAATTGTAAAAATGAAAGGCCTTGCACGAAGTTATGTCTATTGGCCAAATATTGATTCTGATATTGAGCTTGTTACAAAGAATTGTATACATTGTGTGCGTCATTCTAGACAACAGTCTAATGTGAATTTACATCCATGGCAATTTCCATCAATTGAAACGTCCTTCAAAAATCAAAAGCAGAGAATTTAAATTGTTTTTGACTGAAAAAAGAAATAATTCATTGTTTGAAAAATAAGTTCAGAACTGGTCGTCGCCTACATTATAATTATTATAAATTGATAGTGATATTATACAATCAAATTAAAATTAGTTATCACACTAGTAGCCTCTTAGTGGAATTTCAATGAGCTTTTATATCATGATGATCATCCAAGTAACTAGTAACTATATTGATAAACCTCTTATTAGAACTTGTATGCATACTGGGCTAATTTAATTTTATGATTTCAAGAAATGTTTCTTACAAGCCAGCAGCTACCGTACTGATTTGAATCATGATCTACCAATAATTGATTCAAACTATTCCAATCCTTATAGATAATTAATCCATATTCTTTTCAATGAGAAAATGTTTTTCAGTCTCATTTAATTATTATCTTTAATCTCTGTCCTTTTGCAACACACCTCCAAATTTGTAATAGCTTAACTGAACTATTTTTTTTTTCAACAGGATGACTGATCAGTTCAACCTACTTCAAGAAGGAGATATGAAAAGACTCAACTTCACGGTAACCTCTTCAGTAGGTCAAGATGGTGGAGTACAAACTGGCCAGGACGTGAAACTGGAGATTTGGTATTATGTATCTTGCTTTTATAGTCAGTTAGGTTAGAAGTTTCCCACCATTCTCCTGCATATGCTAGGAGGTTTACAGTTGTTAGTCAAGTACCACACTCTTCAACCATGCTCTTGGATTGTGCCACAAAGTCATATTTGTGGCTTCGATGGCAGGGTCTGCATCTGAGAGTCCATGTCTCTCTTGAAGAGTTCATGACCGTAGTTGTCAGATAACGCTGCTATACGTCCGTCTTATGATGGAGTGGTACTGTTTATTGTAGCTGGTGGGATGTGTTATGAGGCTAACAATCGTGAATGGAGATTTGTTGGGTTGTAGGGCATTTGCAGTTGTTAATCATGTATCACACTTTCTATCCGGGCTCTTGATTTGTGCCATGACATAATCTTATCGCGCTTGATGGTTTTTTGGCTGGGTTCAGTGGCTCTCACGGATGCTTCGAGAGTCTCTCTCCTCGCTAAGGCCTTGTGACTACTTGTTAGTTCCACAAGGAGAACAGGGTGCACTGCTCAGTCGCCACAACCATTTTATTATGGTGTGGTACATTTCATTGCAGCTGGTGGGTTGATATAAGGCTAACAAATGTAAATAGGGATTTGCTGTTAGATCCCTGTCAGGATTCTCATGTCACATTCATTGTGCATGGACTGTGTTACCCTGTGATCAAGAGATGCCGGTTGCCAGGTGAAAACCCTGGAGTAATGATGTCTCCGACATATGTTGAGTGCAGGTGTTAGCACCTTTATGTTTGGTAATTGTGATAAGAGATTAGATTAGACATTGATTATGCAAAAATTGTGGGAGTGGCTCTCACTTTAGCTTCGGCTACTGGCTTTGTGCTTAGAGCTTATGCCGTATTTACTGTTGCCAGTGAAAATGCCATAAGCTCCAACACACTGAGAATAGAGTTCACTAAATCAAATCATTTATATATCCTCCTCAACAAAAATAGAAACATAAAAGTATAAAAAATACATCTGAATAATATAAAATAAAATTGCACTAAATCAACAAATATATAACTAGTTTATATGGTATTTATATACCAGTTTCAAAAGTACAAATCATGATTTGAAAGAATCAAAAAATTTTCTGGGGCTCTTATACACATGCTAGGAAGTGGAAATATGTGATACTATTTATCAATTGCTTAGAGGCGCTTGCCTACAGATGGTAGGAATGCAAATATTTGAAACTATTTATTGATAGATTATTGGCGCTTGCCTACAGATGTAGGAGTGCAAAAATATTTGATACTATTTATTGATAGATTATTGGCGCTTGCCTACAGTCATAGGGGTGCAAAAATATTTGATACTATTTATTGATAGACTATTGGCGCTTGCCTACAGACGTAGGAGTGCAAAAGTGTTTGATACTATGTATTTATTGATAGATTATTGGCGCTTGCCTACAGATGTAGGAGTGCAAAAATATTTGATACTATTTATTGAAATATTATTGGCGCTTGCCTACAGACGTAGGGGTGCAAAGATATTTGATACTATTTATTGATAGACTATTGGCGCTTGCCTACAGATGTAGGAGTGCAAAAGTATTTGATACTATTTATTGATAGATTATTGGCGCTTGCCTACAGATGTAGGAGTGCAAATATATTATACTATTTATTGATAGATTATTGGCGCTTGCCTACAGATGTAGGAGTGCAAAAATATTTGATACTATTTATTGATAGATTATTGGCGCTTGCCTACAGACATAGGGGTACAAAAATATTTGATACTATTTATTGATAGATTATTGGCGCTTGCCTATAGATGTAGGAGTGCAAAAATATTTGATACTATTTATTGATAGATTATTGGCGCTTGCCTACAGACATAGGGGTGCAAAAATATTTGATACTATTTATTGGTAGATTATTGGCGCTTGCCTATAGATGTAGGAGTGCAAAAATATTTGATACTTTTTATTGATAGATTATTGGCACTTGCCTACAGATGTAGGAGTGCAAAATAATATATTATACTGTTTATTTATAGATTATTAGCGCTTGCCTACAGATGGTAGGAGTGCAAAAATATGTGATACCATATTTATTGATAGATTATTGGCTCTTGCCTATTCATGTATGGTGAATGTGATAAGAAATTAGATTAGACATTGATTATTCAAAATTTGGGGAAGTGGCTCTCACTTTAGCTTCAGCTACTGGCTTTGTGCTTAGAGTTTATGCCATTCTCTCTGGCAATGCTTTGGCAGTGAAAATGTCATAAGCTCTACCACACTGAGAATTGAGTTCACTTGGGTACATTCAAGCATGGAAGCAATAATTCAAGGGTAGTTTAAGGGTGCTGTCCTATACTTGCTAGGAAATGAAAATATGTGATACTATTTATTGATAGATTACTGGCGCTTGCCTACAGATGTAGGGGTGCAAAAATATTTGAAATCATTCATTGATAGATTATTGGCGCTTGCCTACTGATGTAGGGGTGCAAAAAATTTGATACTATTTATTGGTAGATTATTGGCGCTTGCCTGCAGATGGTAGGAGTGCAAATATGTGATACTATCTATTGTTAAATAAGGAATTTTCCCCATTTAATCACTCTTGCTCAAGTCTGTTTCAGCCACACTGTGTTGTTGTCATCACCACTTCTTCTCGGGTATTCTTCTCAAACAGATTCAACTCCATTCGTGCTACAGTCTTTTTTTAAGCTTCTTCTACTAGGTAATTAACTGTTTTTCTTTTCTTGTAGAATCTATTCTAAATAACTGAAGAAATCACAATAGCCTTCATAGCTAAACAGATTCGGTTTCAGAGCAATTCAAATATCTAATCCAGTGCTGAGTTTCATGCATTGCATTTTGAGATTTGTCCAGATATCTCAATGCAGTAATAATTGAATGTTTCCATGAGTGATGATTCTGAATCTTCATCAACAAATCAGATAATAAATCCAGCCAATCCGACTTAGCTTTTTTAAATGCTATCCAATTCTAAACTATTCTTGATTATTTGAATTAAAAATTAAATTATGTTGTTTTAAAACTATTTAGTGGACTTTATGCTTTGAGAATTTCTTTTATCTCTGATTGTTTTCTAGGCTAGTTTGCCAGCAGAAGTGTTCATCTAATTGCTATCAAAGAGGATGGAAACTCCAAAACTAAAACTGATAAGATATATAGTAGTACCGGTAGCTTACCTGAACAGAATTTTTGTTTGAAGCTTGGTATTTGATGATCCAGACAAACTGCTAGCTGGACAGTTACTTGAAAAAATATTATTGTTGAAAATGATAGAATAATATTCTTCAAAAGATTATATTGTTTTCATATTGATGCAGGAAATTTGATGAAAATTTCTGTAAACATGATTAGGCTACCAATACACAGTTTCAGTAGTTCGTTGGTATTATAAACCTTTTAATCAGAATTGAAATGCAATAATTTTTGTTTAATGTTGAAATAATAATTGTTTTTTGCTTTTCTACTGGTGGGGAAGGAATTATGCACAAATTCTGGAACGCAGATTTCAGGGTTATACCGGAACGTTTTTCTAAGTATGTTGGGAATTAAAAAAATATTTTTTAGCAACTTTTTATATTGTACTTGTAATTGGGCATGCATTTATGTTGTTACAATTCTTTGTTATATTGTGTTTTTCATGGCATTGATTTAAAAAACGTTATGTATTAATAATAGCAAAAAAATCATTTTCTATTTAAATTCAAACAATGAAAATATATATAGTTGATAAAGTTTCTATAGAGTACAAGTGACCTTTTCAGATTATTTCAAGTCTCAACTTTTGTAATTTTATCGATTGTGGCTATTGTAATTTGTGAATACTGTTTGTATTGACTAGTCTTAATACTTCAAGGCATGATTTTGAAACACAGTTTGTACAATCCACTACTAGGTAGGGCATGCAGTTCTCTGTTACTTCGTTTATTTGTTTTATTGTGTATTTCTTGTCATTGATTTTACCAGACACTTTGTATCAATCATTGTTAAAAAATGTCAGCTCCCACTTCAAACAATTGAAGATATATCTAGTTGATAATGATTTATAATTTAAGTATAATTTCAAGTTTCAACTGCTGTAATTTTATCGATGGTGACTAATGTAATGTGAGAATACTGTTGGTATTGACTTGTCTTGTACTCCATGTGTGGAGTTTTCAAGGCTTAATCTTTAAAAAATTCAAATAATAATAAATAAAAATACAGGATGAAAAGGGCAGAAGAAGGAAGAAGCGAGAAAGGTGGGAGGTCTAGGCCACGGGCTTCTCCATCTTTCTTAGTATATTATATTGAATGATAATAATAATAATAATATCGTGTGAATGATCAACATTTAATTTAATTTCCACTTTTAATAATATTTTATTGTTATATAGATAGGAAACATTGTTTTTTAAATGTTATGATTTATTCAAAATTATTTTCTCTTTTGTATGAATTTCATTTATAAAATCTTATACTGGGTTCTCTGCTGTACAAACCGATGGAGAATTTTGAGAGGCTCTTTTTGTCCATCTTGAATTACATCTGAAGTTCTGCTCTTCTGGTGTATTTTGATGATGTTCTCTTTTTGGTGTTTAGGGAGGGGGGTATTGTTTGCTGGAGGGGGGTATTGTTTGCGGTACTGGTTCTATTGTGTTGCTACGGTGTCAGTTTGTAGAATAGCTTTTGATGTCTATTTGTTGTATCAGAGGAGTACTGCAGAAAACCCAGCAAATGAGATTTATATTAAAATATATTCTTTTTAAAACAATTATTATTTATTAATAGAAAATGTGGTCAGGGGATACTGTTTGGTTGGCAGGACAGAGGTGATCTCTGGAGGTACCCCAGGGATTGCCTCTCAACTCCAACACTACTTCCCTCCGTTAATGGGTTGTAGTTAGGAGCAGTATCCACCTCGCGTGGCCCACAAGGCCCCTCCCGGAAGGGGGGCAAGTCAACCTTACGTCCTCGAATGGTGTTGATGCCACACCTCGTGTGGGCTGGGAAACGTACGTCCTGGGTGCCCTCGGTTTGGTTCATCTCTTGACTGGAGGCAGTGTTGAGATGTCCCCTGACGGTGGGATACCACAGTGACTGCGGCCGACAAGGCTCTGGCGATTGGCGAAGTTAGGGACACCCAAAGTTAGTAGACAGATCTATCTGCTACTAATCTTGGTGGTCTCTCACTACCGCTTTTCATGAATTTTTACTATTCTTCCTTTCTGTTCTCAATTCCCTTTTGGGGCCAAGTAATAGGTGTTGTTAATTTTAATTTTTTTATTTTCTCATGTAGGCATCTATTATTTTATCATCCTATACATTTTGTATATTATCGACTGGGTTTGAATTTTTTCAAAGTTTTATAAATCTTCTTTTAGTTTTAGAAAGAATATGGGGGGCTCTTTTCGCATTTCTGGGGGGGCCTAATTTATGGGGGGAGGGGGATTGGTGCTAACTTTAGGGGGGGGGGGTGCGTCATGAGGCTTAGGGGGGGTGGGCACCCCTGGTTATATGATGACCTTGGCTATCAATATTGATGATTTGAATTTATTAATTTTATTGGGACATACTCAGTGAACATATATTTTCTCATTTTGTTACTTTCAATCTACCAATGCTGCTTAATTTCAAATTTCTCATGAATTTATTATTCAATTTATTGTTTGAACAAGTTATTTGAAGGAATAGTTTCTGACAAATAAGTTCAGAACTGATTACCAGTAGGCCTACCTACATTTTAACTTGATAATGATATATAATGTATGGTAATTCAAACTATTACCTCAGTAACAACAAAGTGTAATTTCAATGAGCTTTTATATTTCATATGATGATCATCATCCATATTGGTAAATCTCTTATTAGAACTTGAATGCAAACTAGGCTTAATCAATTTTATGCTTAAAAGGATTGTTTTTTAGAAATCAACAGCTACTAATTTGAATCATGATCTATTAATAATTGGTTTAAATTATTCAAATCCTTGTAGATAATTAATCCATACGGTATTGAATGACAAAGTGTTCTTCAAAGTCTCATTTAATTTTTATTATGTTTTATATATGTTCTTTACCTTGTACTCAACTCACTTTCTCAATGCACGTGTACATTACTCATATTCAGTAATTATTAGAAGGCCCATTAAAATATATACACATCCCACTTGCACATTGACATTTGCTTGTTAATTTTCAGTGACTATATATTGAAAAACATACTGTACTAATCCAACATTTTCTCATACAAACATGATGTTGCTGCAACTGAAATTGACAAAATTCTGTGATCATTCCCCTTTTGATTTTACAATTATTTTTAAATTTGGTTTTACCATTAATTTGACATTTGAGTCATTGTTGAACATAGTCAGCAAACTATAAACTTGAAACTAATTTGTAAAATATTTTTCAAATTTGGTGCGTGGTTTCTCAATTATATAGCATATTCAGTTGCTATTGATTCATTAGCAGCCCTGAGGCTTGTTTCACACATACCTGGCAGTTGGATAACTGGCGTTGTTTACTCAGCTGTAGGCACATTGTATCATATGATATGCTTCACACTTACCTTATTTTTTAAATTATGATACAATGTAATTATGCCAGATGCTGGTGGTATGGAACCCACCTAAAACTGTAGGTTCAACTCATCAATCACCATCATCCAACTCATTACCCATGCACAGGTCTAAGACCTATGTAGGCTTCATCATAAAAAAAGCCTAAACAAATATGGTTACCCAACTGCCAGGTATGTGTGAAACAAGCCTAATGAACCAATAGCTACTAAATGACTGAGAAGCCATGCATGAACCATGAAATAAATCAATCATTAAATTATTTCCATGACAGTTAATCCAAATTACTCATTCTAAATTCAATCTCATTGGTTTCCCAATTTAATCCAATATACAGTAATGATATTCTCAATGCAATTGAATAGCAAATTTTCATTGATTCCAAGTATCCTCAAGGCCAGAGATTGTTTTAACTAGCTAAACTGCTATTTGCTAATTTGGGATTGTGAGCACCCCAACTAGGACCAACTGCTATATGCTAACTACAATAGTGCTCCAAGTGGATATTCATGAAACTTCATAGTTGAGGTTGTAAAAAGTAGGGTTAGAAAACCAAGATGGCCACGGCTTTAATGGAAATAGCTGGAGTTAGTGGACTTGAACCTGTGCTATCTGCTATCTCGTCTGCTAATTTTTTTCTAATGTACTACTATAGCATTGAGTTAACACAGACGTAGCAAATAGCAGGAGTTAGCAAATAGCTAGACTTAGCTGGCTAACTCCAACATCATGAATACCCCTTTTGATATATTTACCCCATCAAAACTCCAATACAATTATTGTCAAAACCTTATTGACAATGGTACTTACTTATTTTGTAGGGCTTTCCATTTTTAGAACAAGTATTTCTGAGTGTTCAACTGCATCCAACAAAACATGTGATGCAGTATCAGTTTTTTTAGGTTCAGTACATTAGGGTGCATTGTTTAATGCTCAACAGACTTTATCATAATCAACATCATCACTTTAAAATGGCTTAAATTCTTTAGTTAATTGAATTGCCAGCACATATCAGTTTCCAGTCAATTTTATAAACTTTTATCAATGTCACTTACCAACAATATTTCTATGTAATTAAAGCATATTCATAGCTATCAAATAGCCTACAAATTATAAACAGCTTAACTCAACAACTTCTTTCTTCAACAGGATGACTGTTCAGTTCAATTCATTCAACAAGAAGATATGGAAGATACCCATCACAGCAGATTAAGATGGTGGAGTACAATCTGGCCAGGACATGTATCTGGAGATTTGTTATTGAGTATCTTGCTTTTATAATATTAGTTAGGTTCGAAGTTTCCCATCATTCTCCTACATTTAAAACAGCAACCTGACAACATTTTAAATGGCCAAATTAACTTCTTCTCACACACCCTTTTTGACAAAATAATCCAAATTTCAAACCTCCCATCTACTCATACACCCACCCCCTCACACTTACAACATCCATACCCTTAAACTCATGCCTTGAATCAGTGTCATCTCACAATGTTCTTAACATCAGAGTGAAACGGCCATCATGCCTTAATGTGAGACACAATCTACAGTTTTAGTAGTTCATTGGTATCATTTTTTTTTTAATCGGAATTAAAATGCAATAATCTCGTGTTTAATATTGAAATGACCAATTTTTCTTGTTTTTTACAGGAGAGGAACAAATTGTGCACATATTATGGAACTCAGGTATCAGGTTTATACTAGAGAGTTTTCCTCATGCTGTAAATTTATCTAATATTTAGTATCAAATTTATATTGCACTTGCATTTGGCCATGCATTTCTAAGTTGTTTTAATTATTTGTTGTATTGTGTTTTTCATGTTCATTGATTTACCAAACGCTTTGTATTAATAGTCGCTACAAATTTTAGTTTCCATTTAAGTCAAACAATAGAAAATATATTCAGTTGATAAAGTTTCTATAGTGTACAAGTGACCCTTTCAGTTTTTTTTTCAAGTCTCAACTTTTGTAATTTTATCAATGGTGACTATTAATGATAATAATAATAATTTCTCTGGATGATACTACGAAACATCTAGAGGAGTTTATTCAAAAAAGCAAACATACAGATATTAAAGAGAATCCCGACTCTTAAAATTTGCTACTAAATTGATTGATTGATTTGATATAATTATATATATGATATAAAATATAATTTTATTCCTAATTATGATACCCCACTATAATAATATGTGTCGGGGTGATCTTAATAATATATTATTCTGCAAAACCAATTATAATAATACCTAATTAACTGATAATAAGCTATTGTAATATACACGGATACTGCGATGTTTGTATTGGCTTGTCTTAAGGAGCTTTCAAGACATAATTTTGAAACACAGTTTGTACAATTCACTGCTAGGTAGGGCATGCATTTCTATGTTATTTCAATTATTTGTTTTATTGTATATTTCATGTCATTGATTTTACTAAACACGTTGTATTGATCATTGTTGAAAAATTTCAACTTCCACTTCAAACAATTGAAGATATATGATAATGAATGATTTTTATGGTGTACAAATGATAATCTAAGACCAATTTTAAGTTTCAACTGTTGTAATTTTATTGATGGTGACCATTGAAATGTATGCATACTGTTGGACTGGAGTCTTCAAGGCATAATCTTTGAAAAATAAATTAAATAATAATAATTAAAATTCGGGATGACAAAGGCAGAAGGAAGAAGCTAGACAACTACATATTCAGATAAAAGGTGTGAGCTCTAGGCCATGGATTTCACCACCTTTCTTAATTTATTGAATTAAATGATCATCATTTAATTAAATTTCTTTCAATAATATTTGATTGTAATATAGATAGAAAACCTTATTAATATTAAAAAACCTTCAGTTTTTTAATATATGTTATAATTTATTCAAAATTATTGTTTCATTTTTGTGAATTTTATTGGAAAAGGCTTTCACTGGTTTTTTTACAGTACAAAACTGATGCAACATTTCTAGAGGCTCATTTTGCTCATCTCAAATGTCAACTGAAGTTCTGTTCTTGTGCCTTTGATGATGCTCCCGCGTTGAAGTTTCCCTTTTTGGTGGTTATGGGAAGGGGTTATTGTTTGCGAGAGGGTTGCTATTGTGTTGCTAGGGTGTGAGTTTGTGGAATAGTTTTTGATGTCTTATCTGTTGAGTACTTGGGTGGTTTTGTTGTGTCTGAGGAGTACTGCAGAAAACCCAGCGGAAGAAATTGATATTTATTTATTTATCTATTTATTACAAAACACAATCAAGCAAAGATACAACAGGCACAGCCCACTACTGCTTTCTTTACAAATTTTCAATTAAAAAATCCAAATTTTAGGTTACGTTTAAGTTCAACTAGAAATTTTACTTTGAAGCACAATTCCTGATTCTTTTCAAAACATGAATATTAATTTAGATGTCCACTTTGAGAATGAAGCACTAAAACTGTTCAATAACCCAAAGAAAGTGAATGTAATTTTGAATTTTGTTCGAGATTTTAGAGCCGAAAATGTAGAAGTGAAGACAATTCAATCACATCAGCTGATAAACCGAAAAAATAACCTTTTATAACCTTTTTGAAACAATTAGTATTTATTAATAAAAAAATGAGGTCAGGTTATGCTGTTTGGTTGGCAGGACAGAGGTGATCTCTGGAGGTACCTTAGGGATTGCCTCTCGACTCCAACACTACTTCCTTCCGTTAAAGGGTTGTAGTTAGAATCAGCATCCACCTCGCGTGGTCCACAAGGCCCCCTCCCGGTGTGGGGGCAAGTCAGCCTTACGTCCCCAAATGGTGTTGATGCCACACCTCGTGTGGGTTGGGAAACGTACATCCTGGGTGCCCTCGGTTAGGTGTCATCTCTTGACTGGAGACAGTGTTGAGATGTCCCCTGATGGTGTGTTACTATCAGTGACTGCGACCGACAAGGCTCTGGCGACTGGCGAGGTTAAGGACACCCAAATTTAGCAGACAGATCTAGCTGCTTCTTATTTTGATGGTCTCTGACTACAGCCTTTTATGAATCACTCAGCTCTGTTCCCAATTATTCCCTTATGGGGCCAAGTGATGGTTACTGTTAATTTGAATTATTTAATTTTCTCTCAAGTATGCATTTATTGTTATTTATATTATTGTTACAGGTTCTATCTCTAAAATAACGCTGGCAACACTTAAATTAAACACTCGCACTTTATTTACAAATTATTCACAACACGCACTAATCAGTTATATCTTACACAAAATTGAATTTAATTTATTGCCAAAAACAAAATACATGTGCAAAATGAAATAACAGTATAGATAATAATACACAAATACAATAAAAATAAATAAAATCACGTTTCTTAACATCATTATCAAATACAAAACTTTTTTCTCTTTTTCTTTTCTCTTTTTGGCACTGCCAACATAAGAAACCTTGTGTGTTGACAGTGAGTTGTAGTACATATTCATATTCACTTCTCATCAATTACAAAACATTTAGAATTGACAATAATTAAGAATTTTCACATGGATTAGAAAATTAAAATATACATTTGTTAACACTACGAAAGAAAGAAACCCAACATAAGTAAAGTGAAACGTTTAAGGTGATGATTTTTTTTTTTTTTTTTTTTTTTTTTTTTTTGGCTATCATAATATTCTATTTTATCAAAAACCAAATAGAAAACCAGACAACTCCTTATACAGTCAGCTTGAAAAAAACATATTGTTCAATCCATCTTTCTATATTGCTGTGTATTCTGGGTGAAATTTTCTTGTTTATGAAATCATTTGGAATTTTATTTATAATGTAATTACAGTAATATGGGAATTGATGCCTGCAGGTGGTGAGTTTAATAAGATCGGTATTATATCTATTGTTTGGGCGTGTATTGTATGGTGTATTGTGTAATTCAAATTGAAACCTATTTTTATTAATGTAGAAAATGACATTTTTCAAATAATTCTGCCTCAGGGTTGGAACCTTGAATTCCAGGAATATTTCCCTACTGGGATATAGTCGTGGTCTTCCTAAAGCAGCTCTTATAATATGTTTTTGAAGAATAAACAGTTTTTTCAGATGTGTGTCATATGCGGCTCCCCAAACTTCAATAATATATTGAAATAGTGAGTGCGCATATGCAAAATATATTTTTCTTATAATATCAAGTTTTTTCAGTTTATTTATTTTATAGAAAATGTAAATTAGGTATTTAGATTTTGAGCATAAGTATTCGATATGTTTATTCCATTTTAGATGCTGATCTAGTAATATACCGAGGTATTTTATTGTTTGCACTCTTTCCAATGATTTTAGTACTATTGTATTTTCTGTGCTATCTTCATTATTATCATTTCTCGTCCCTATTTTAAGTTTTAAAGCTGTTGATGGTTGTCCGGTTGTATTGGGTGAGAAGGTAATATATTTTGTTTTGTCTGCATTTAATGTTAGAATGTGTTCTTGCAGCCATTTTTGAACAATTTTTATGTTGGTGTTCGCCGTATTGAAGGTTTCTTCCCAGTTATTGCCACTAAAAATCAATACAGTATCATCTGCAAAAGACAGGGTGGTACAATTTATGAGGTTCAGTTTCAGAAGGTCATTTACATAAATCAAGAAAAGAATTGGAGATAAAACTGATCCTTGTGGTACACCGAATCCTGATGTACATCTGCTGTCAGTTTGTCCTTGAATGGAGAGATATTGTTTCCTTTCTGACAAATATGTTGAGAATAAGTTATTCACCATACCTCTTATTCCAGATCTTTCTAATTTATCCAATAATATGTTGTGGGGTATCGTATCAAAAGCTTTTGATAAATCCATAAATACTGCAAGGGTTTTTCTATTATTGTTGAAGTTATCAAAGATTATTTTGTTTAAGTGGATAACTGCATCTTTAGTGGACTTGTTTTGTTGGAAGCCATATTGTTTGTTACTAATTATATTTTCCTTATCCAAAAAATTCATAACTCTTATTTTTATAATTTTTTCCAATATTTTAGAGAGATTGCTTATTAAGCTTATTGGTCTATAATTTTCCGGCTTTTTTAGATCTCCAGTTTTTGGTAGTGGAATAATTTTAGCTTCTTTAAATTTATTCGGGAAGTACCCTCTATTCATGCAATTGTTGAAGATATAAACTAAGGGATCAATTATAAAACGTGATATTTTTTTAAAGAAATGTCCTGTGAAATTGTCAGGTCCTGGTGAAGATTTGTTTTTTAGTTTATTTATTATTGTTAGTATTTCATTAGGGTTTGTTGGATTGAGAAAGATGCTGTGCGGGCATGTGTTAGATAGTGATTGAGGAACCGGGATGTTATTCACATTTCTTGATATTTTTTTGGCAAACGATACCCCTACATTAGCAAAATATTCGTTAAGTATATTTGCATTTAAACTTATTTCCTTTGTGTTTTTTTTCGTCTCAAGAAGCTCATTAATATATTTCCAAGTTTTCTTGGGATTTTTATCATATTCATCGAATTTTTCATTAAAATAATCTATTTTAGCTTTTTTAATCAAATTATTAAGTGTATTCCGGTAGTTCTTGTAACGCGTTTTTAGTTCCATATTGTTTGGCTGACGAGCTACTTTCCTGTGTAATTTGTCCCTTTCACGTATTGAATTGACTAGACTGGGTGTTATCCATTTTTTAAGCGGTTTACTTTTTTTACTCAATCTGATTGTCTTCGTTCTTTTATTTGTAAGTTGCGTTAAGATTGCTATAAAATTATTAACCATTGTGTCAATATTGTCTTCATTGTAAACTTCATTCCAGTTTTCAACCTGTAAATCAGCTAACAATCCATCAAAGTCAGTTATGGTTTTGGTCCATACTTCCCCCGGTTCAGTTTTAGTATTTACCGATTCACTCAAGTGCAGTGAAACACTGTAGTGGTCTGTTATGTTGGTTTTGAATATTACTCCCCGCTTCAGATCTCTATTTTTCCTACCCTCTTTAAAAAAGATGTGGTCAATACAGGAACCATCCCCGTCGAACACCCTAGTCTGTTTATTAATATAGGATTTGAATCCATTGATGTGCAATGTACTCAAATACTCATTTGTTAGGTTATTATTGGCTAGAATATTGAGATTGATATCACCCATTAAAATTACATTAGAAGTGTCTTTTATTTTATTCAGGCCTGCATCTAGGCTTTCAATGAAATTGTTTATGTTGAGAGCTGGTGAGCGGTAAATTGCAATAATTGTGTATTGAACATTATTGATTGAACATGAAATGCAGATGGAATTTGCTTCATTGATATCTAAATCTATAAGCTCATAATCAAAATCTTTGTCAACAAATAAACATATTCCATCACACTTTGAATGCTTACTTTTTTTCTGTATAACGTTATACCCCTCAAGGTTGTAGGTGAAATGAGCATCATCCGTGATCCATGTCTCGGATAAAGCGATCACATGGAATTTAAAGTTTATATTACTCAAATAGTGTACCAATTGCTCAAAATTTTTATTTAGACTCCTAATATTAGTGTGAAAAATATTTAATGAGCTTTTATTGGTAAAGCCAAATATCTGAGGTTCAAATGAGAACAGATCATCTATTTCACTTGTATTATGATAGCCTATGAGATCATCACTTTCAAATACTGACATATATATATATTATATATTTCTTTTAAGTTTCGTAAACGTTGAATCTCAATGAAAAAAAACGAAAAGAATTAGCGAGAAAAATATGGAAAGAAATAATAAGATAAAACTACTTAGGTACTAGAAGGAAAAAAAAACAAAAAAACAGTTACATTTTGAGGCTCTACGCCGCGCCTCTCACCTGTAGAAAAATGTAAGAAATGTAACCCAGTCAGCACAAACCGTATAGTATACGTATAGTTTAGGTCAATAGGTCAATTTTAGGTCATGTGAATCTCGAACGTATTGTATACATAAATTTGACGAATCATGGTTGACATTCATGAAATTAATGTAGTATTTTGAGAAAACTAAAACAAGTGAAAAGCGATAGCCTTTTTGCTTGGAGAATGCATTTATAACCTTTTATGCTTCTATTACAAATTCTGGTATAAGTACAGAATAAGTCAATGTTATGTATATGGTATGTATTAAGATAGGCTATACATATACTATATATATTATTTATATTCGAGATTGACTAAATATTTACATGGCAATACTTAATATTTATCTCAGTTGTCTTTTCAATTTAGACAGCTTAAACTTCCCCAGCCCCAGATAAATTTTTTCCTTGAATAAAGGTAGTGAGTTGGCTGGTGCAGAATAAAGGTGTAGTCCATTTTGATTTAGAGTCTGTCTTTCCAAGCTACCACCATTCCACGATTCCACCAAGTATTATTACTGGGGATCATTCGACTTTGAGACACACAGACAGTACACACACACACACACACACACACACACAGACACGCTTCTACTTCTGCTCTGTTCGATCTTGCCCTTGCTTTTAGTTGTAATAAATCATTTAATTATTGTACATTAATTTCATTATATGTATAATATTAATTATCTTTTCAATATATTTATAGTTTGAGTTTGTTAGTAGTGTATTTTTGAGGTCAATTTTTAAGAACTGTTGTTCTGGCAGTGTGACGAAGTGAGAAATTAGATTGTTCTGTTCTTCAGAGTTCAAACTAAGGACAATTAATTATTCGTTCAAGGTAAGTGTGGAAAACGTATTATTTTGTATTTATTCATAATGTATAAAAAGAAACTGAATTTTATGTCACTATTGGCTTTGAAAGGATTCAAGAATCTGAGAAACTTATAAGAACGTCTTTTAGGTTAGGTTCCTGTTTGTTAGGCCTACTGTTTAGCCCCAAATACAAAAATCTAAACACTCAAGTTCAAGCTTCATATCAATTGCAGGGTTGAATAAACTTATTGATGTTAGATAATCAAAACTAAAACTAAATAGGGTTAGGGCCTATTGGTTGATCAACATATAAACTTCTAGGTAACTTATCCCAACTGACAGTTTCCACTAAAATCTGTTTTCAGTCTCTGCTGTGGGTGGAGTTTTGTACTTGTACCACACTTAACTTATCTGATTGGAAATATTGAGCTTACCAATATCAATAGCTTACATCGAAATTAATAATATAAGTTAGCTATTGAATCATTTGTTCTGGTGGTTTGAACATTAAATTAAATTTAAAATGGAATTGGCTTCACTTATCTATTTTTACAGCACTGTGGAGATAGGTTAGGTGAGTATGATGTATAATATTGTAAAATCATTTATTTTGATGATGAATTTCAATGTCTTTACATTATGATAAGTAACCAAAACCTTACTCCACAGAGCATAGTAAAAGTAGCCTAAGGCCGGCAATAGACGGACTGCTTGAAGCAGTCGCAGTTGGGCGGATCGCATTTTCAATGTTAAAATCAAGACCGCACTACACGGACTGCTTGAGCAGTCGAGTTGCGGTCGGTAACAAAACAAGCAGTCCATTTGCAGTCGAGTTCCGCCGTGCTGCCGACTGCAAAAGTGCAGTCGGTCGGCAATACACGGACCGCTTCAAGCAGTCCACTCGACTGCTCGCACCACCGCTCATATTTCACTTATTGTGTGTATTTAGTAGGCTACATGAACATGGCACGTTGGTTTCAAAACTAGTTGTACTTTGTCAACTAGAGTCTTCTTCAAAGACAAAGATCCTGTTTTATTATATTTTTTCATTTTTGATTTTTGCATAATTTTCTCCTAACTTTGCTCATTTAAGATTTAGTTTACCCCCTAATTTTGACTAATGTTAAGCTCTAGGAGTTATTTAAAGTGAATCTGTCACTTACAATAAATACTTCTAGATGTTGAATCATTCTGTGTAGGACTAAAATAATATTTTTGTGTCCATCCAGTGATTTCACGGAAATCATTATTAAAAAAGGATGCAGTACCGTACTTAAGGTTCCGGCTCTATCCATAAAAATATCGTTATTCAATATTTCTAGTAATAACTTTTTATTGTAAATTTAACGACTTTCAGTCAATTTTTATAGGTGGATAAATAATAATTGTACTCACACTTAGCTGAACGTTTTCGAGTTATGGAAACTCATCTTCAAGGCATCCTAGATCGGCGATGTTGGTTAGATGCTCAATGAATTAAATTTTATCACACATACTTTTTGACCACATGATACAAAAACCACAATTCTTCTAACCAATATCGCCGATCTAGAATGCCTTGAAGATGAGTTTCCATAACTCGAAAGCGTTTGGCCAAGTGTGAGCACAATTATTATTTATTCACCTATAAAATTTACAATGAAAAGTTAATATTAACAACGCAGATCATTATGGAACAAGAAATCCAAGAATTTAATTCTACTACTTAGGCTGGTTATTACTATTTTTTCTTTTATGAAATGATCAAGTCAAGAAATATTATCTTATTATTAATTATTCGCTGTCTAATTAATAACCCTGTGATTTTATATAACTTACTGTAATGTTACTATTTCTTGTAATTTTTCATGTCAGGGGGCCATCTTTGTATGACGAGAATAATGTATTCTTATATTAAATGAGAAAATAATTTATTTTTTGAGGATCCATTTCTCATTCCATCCATTTACCAATTTTTTAAACTATTATTAAATTTGTTTTAAATCATTTTCATAAATTTCATTAAATGCGTCTTTCTTCAATTAATTTGTGCTCCAATCATTTCTGGAAAATTATTCTCAGTAATTTTATTAATAATTTATTGTCTCTATGGAAGGCTCAAACAGTCTCAACTCTACTCCGCCTATTCAACAAGGCAGTCACCGACTGCTTGAAGCAGTCCAAAAGCAGTCGGGCCTACTGCAAACCGATTGCTTTTGGACTGCTTCAAGCAGTCGGTTTGCAGTCGGCCTGACTGCAAATCGACTGCACTTTTGCAGTCCCTTAACGACTGCTTGAAGCAGTCCGTCTATTGCCGGCCTAAGTTATAAGTTATATTTCATTTTATAGCTTATATTTACTGTTATATGTCAACATTATGTACCTTATATAAACGATGTAAGGGGTACAGTTATGCTGACATCCTACAATATATAATCAAATGAAAATATTACAAACTAGCCAATATTAGGCCTGCAAATTTCAATGTCCATCTTCTTAGTAATAGAAACCAATGGGGGCGTATTAGGCCAAGGTTTAAGGAGGTACATAAATCAGAGAGTTCCTATGACTATTACCTATGACTTATTACTTTGAAGTGGGTGGGTGCAGTGTTGGTGTATAAGGTGTTCTTGTGCAATTACAAATAAAGTTTCATTAAGTAGGTCTACATTTTATGTATTAGGTTTATTAGGCTTTGGTCTAGGTGTTGTCTAGTTAAAATAAAGTTTCTTAGAGATAGTGGGCCTACCTATTTGGTATTGAGTGTCCATCAAAAGTGTACTGACTTCAGGGCAAAGTATTCACTCAAGCTATAGAAAGGGTTCAGGGTTAACCAATTATAGGATCTCAACTTTAATGACTAAATTGTGTACATTATTAAATATTTTTGAACTAATAATTCCAAAACTGTTTTTACCTTTACTTAGACTACTGTGTTGCATATCTAATTGAGATTGGTTCCTGGTATTGTGACAGTGTATATCTTATCTCCCTACATATAACTCTGCAGTATAATTCTTTTTTACATCTAACACACATACACTAGAATATGTAAGTGTACTAAAATAATATGTAAACAAATAAAAGATTTGTAGAAAATACTAAAAATGTAGTGCTGACTAAAACAACTCCTAAGGATTTACTTCCCTAAAATACAGCCCCTCTGGAATGAAAATCTTGATACAACACTGAAAATTATATAAAACAAAAGATGGTCTGTGAGACTGTCTTCCATTTTAGACAATTTAGTGGGGCCTAATGCCTAAATGTATTTTTATTACTCTAAAGAACTGCCAACCTCTCAAAATAAACCAGCTTAACTTGTACTGCCGTAATTTATGTGTAATTTTTATTTTTACAATATACTTTTTGTTTTCCAGGTTGAGTTCCTCACAAAAATTGGAGGGAATTCTGTAGAGGATTCTGTAACAAGAAGCCTGGTGAGACTGCTCACCAATGAAGTTGCAGTTAATTTAAGCTGGGAGGGGCAGAAAGGCAAGAGAGCCTTGAACAAGCTTTCAATCATTCTTATTTTAGAAAGTAAGTATATTCTACTATCAAATTACAGATTATTTCCCAGAATAAATTTAAAAAAATTTAAACCCTAAACTCAATTCTACTTCCAGTCAAAACCAGTGTAATGTAAGATGTTCTTGGATGTATTATTTTGTTAAAGCGAGTTTCCTAAATATTTCTTTTAAGCCTTATTATGAAAAATAATTTGATTTAATTATAACAGCCAAGCTGCATGCATACTGTCTGCCGAAAATTATTGTTACTGTTGCGTATTTTACATATTAATTTAACAATGCTGGACTGCATTGTGGAGGGTAAATGCATCAACCAGAAGTTGTTATTGACTAAAATAAGCAAAATGGCAGATTAACATAATTTTATGGCAAAAAACAATGAATCACCACATTTTATAGTCCAGATTTGACAACTGCAATGTGTGTTATTATTAATCTAATATTAAAACTGACACTGTATTTCACTTTTAAATAATGTTTTACTCACATATATTGGAGATGCTTGAGGAATGCATTTCACTTCTGAAAAGAAGCTTCGTCAGCCTCATATTTTATTATTATACATATATTATTATTAGCCAAAAAGGTTGTTTGACCAAAGCCACATATGCCAAAAATGGAAATTGAACTTGAATTAATCATAAAAATTAATTAATTTTACAATGGCAATTGGGCCACATTTTTTTGGCAATTAATTGTTGCATTTAATAATAAAAAAAATGGCTGGGAAGTGTTTCATCAGGTAAAATTGGTGATTCAATTGCGCATTATCAATCAAAAACTGGCAAATTGGCTACATCTTATTGGTCATAAATGGAAATTTAATCAAAACTCCCTTGACCACCACTCCTGGGACCACCCTTGAACACTTTCAATAATTGGGGATGAGCAAGACACCATGCAGTGCCGGTCGTGGTGATGGAAGTGTGATGGACTGTCAGACATGGTCACTTTATTTTGAGCAGTTTGTTTTCCCAAAGTCATATTAAAGGGTTCTACAGTAATAATAATAAAAACAATAATAATACTACAGAACTTGATCTATTTAAATTGGAATACAGTACTGCATGAATAAAAATTGGGGGTAATTAAATTTGTGTTTTATTTGCAAACAGATGATTTCTCCCAAAAAATCTCATGATGCCAGTTGTGTTACTACCCCTGCTGGGTGTCAGCTTATAAATATATTTACTGTTGTGTATTTTACATATTAATTTAACAATGCAGGAAATTTCTCTTATCACAGCTTTTATTCAAGAAACACAAACATTTTCTTGAAAAATGTTGTCTGAAGACATCAGAATTACAACTTTTTCGTTGATATAGATGTTGAATTTTGAAAAATGTGGACAGGTTTGCTAGTGAAGTTCAGAAACTTCTTGTGACTCACCTGCCACTACAGCATTCTTTTTATTTTATTTTTTTCAAAGTAATAAAGTATTAGTTAAGATATATTTGTCATTGATATAGAAAACTTATTGTTTCAGGGGTTATTAGTGCAACACACTGCACTATATTCACCAGCAAGATTTTTGAAAATCGCCTGTGGGAATGGTTTAGGCAGGCAGGAACCAGAATTTGGAATAAGACAAAAAAATCTAATGTTTAATGTACTGTACCTAAGTGCAACAAAAATTGTTTATTTTTAATAAAACCCAATCTATTTCATCTATATTGCTGGCTGTTCATTTAATATCCATTTGTATGACAAGCTCTATGATTTACATTAAATTTATTTTGAAAAGGATATATATATACTGACATCAAGTTTACATATATTATATGTATTAACATAAATTATATGTAAATTTGTTGCACTAGGGATGTTTTTAATATGTATCTTATATGTCTATGGTGTACGTCTTGTTTACATATACTGTTGACATATTATTTACACAAATGAATGTATAGATTGACCTTGATATACGTATATTATACAATCAAAAGCGGGACATTTGGATGTATTATTTACGTATATTATACAAATGCAATATGTATTATATACCATCTATGGACCTTGGCTGAAGATAAATAATACGTATAATTTACATAGTTGTGCTGACTGGGAATCCTCAACATCTCAATTGAGGTATTTGAAATGTTTAACATTGGAAAGAATAAACAAATCAAATAAGTGTTCCATGGAGAAACATTAGATCTAAGCTAAAGTTAATAAAACTTGAGCAATTCAAAATAATAATCTCACTGAATTATGCGGAAATTATAGAAAATAAAATCCATCTCCACAATTAAATAAAACAACATTGAAAAAACAAACCTTATGCATTCGCCCTTCACATAAGAGCCTTTTACATAATATGATAAAGAATGTAATTGATCATACAAGAATTATGATTGTATAATATATAATTATGATATTATAATTAGATAAATTAACTCCCTTGCTCTGGAGTGAGACTGGCAGGCTAGATTTTCATTTCTATAGATTACGAGAATACCGGTAATTTCAAGCATTTTATTTTTTCTATTTTCGGTATCAGTTACAGGTGTTTGATCATCTAATCAAAGCCTTATCAGAGTAACGCTCAATTCAATATAAATACTTGAAACACCTGTTGACAGTTGTTCACAGTTGCTTCACCACTTCATAATCTTTCTCCCACAAACGAAAGAAAGAGGGAATAGATGACAACAACGTGGACTGTGGAAGAGAATAACAATCGATAAGCTACATTCCCAGAAAGAGGATGATTGATAAATCTGTCGATTGTAAACATTTCAATTCGTAGCCATCAACCACGTAAAACCGATTCATGTCCTATCAATACTTTTCAAACTCCAAACTTTGACAAAGTGACTTATTCTTATCTAAATGTGTAAGAAATTGATAATTAATATACAATCCGTAAAATGATATTATTACAGAGGTAATCTAGTAGCTAAATATTTGACCGCTCTTAATATGTAGACAGGGCGAATGCATTTACTTAAACATTTTTAGAGGTGAGATAAATAGATATAATTCACCAATCTGTTTGAATTCACGGATCAGATTGAAGTTTTAACTTATGTCAAAGAAGCAATGAACGCTTCCAGCTCCTTATTAGTATTAATCAATGAAACTTTCCCCTTATCCACTGGTCTCACTTTCACATTGCCGGCTCTATCAACCCACACATATTTAAACCCCTTCTCCTTTTGGAGTTTTTTCACTTGGGATAATATTTTCCTACGTACTGCCGTCAGTGACAGATTTATGAACACCGGGCGCTCTTCAGCTTGTACTCCGACGTCTCGAGTAGAAAGATTCCTCTTGCGTTTTCTATTTTCGAGTACCCTGTGCGCGTCATCACGTCGGACAAATTTTACAATGATTCCGGACGAATGTTGATTTGCTCCCTTGGGCAAGCGGTGGCAGGTGTCTATCGCCTCCGGACCCAGTTCAACTCCGACCGCTTTACATGTAGCCAGCACCAAGTCTCTGGTGTTCTCCTCACGCACACTAGGAATACCGTGTATCTCGAGAGTGTTTTTTCTTCCATATTGCTCTAAAGAGTCCACCCTATCATTTAATACCTCTACACTTTTTTTTAAATTCGCGTTTTCGGATTGCAAGTTCAATATTATAGTCTGTTGCTTCTTGATTACTTCTTCTAGCCTGACCAAAGTATCAGAATTTGAACCAAGTTTCTCCAGACATGATTGAAGTGAATTTTCCAACTTGGACTGGCACTCACTAATATTGTTTTTAAGTTCCGACATAGCCGACTTGAAACAGTCCATTGTTATTTCAGACTGTGCACTGGAAGTGGATGTTTTAACCGGTGTTGAATCTGCACGCTGGCTACGTAATTTATTCAAACATTGTTTACACGACCAGGAACTTGACAACAAAATTTCTAATTCCGATTCGGTTATTTTTTTGCCACCAATACACTGTGCATGAAACGTAGACCTGCAAATAGAGCAGATTAATTTGTCCTTAGCCTGTCGATTGACTGATAATCTGCAAATATCACAGACACTCATTCTTCACCTCACTAGAAAAACTTGAAAATTATTTGTAAAATACGTCCGTAATTTTACAGTTCAGAAACAGAATAGAACAATCAAAGAGAGGCACGGCGAAGAAACCGACGAAAACTATTTCATTCAAAAGATAAGACGAGCACTAGAACGAAGCGTCCGCTCACGGCGAGATCCAATCAACAACTCAACAATCAAAATAAAGCAATCAGAAACAGACAAATCGATCATTTTCAGCTAATAAAGATTTGCTATACATTATTACTGGACAAAAATCAATCACTAAATTTTAAAAAGCCAATCTAATATTAAATAATAACTGTTCAATAAAGAAACTGTCCTATAATTTAAGAAGAACATCTAAAAAGAACAATAATTCAATTTATGTAGCACAAGTCTGTAATATAATAATATCTATGAGTAGAGTCCACTTGTATAAAATGTAAACGAGATTCAAACAAAGAATGAACTAATATTTACCTAAAGCCGCGTCTCCACCAACCGAACATGTCTGCCGAACATTGTTGGCGATTACAAAAAATGGACAAACATTAAACATATGGGTCACCGAACATGTTCGTGAGTTCAATTGAGATGTTCGGTCTGTGAACAAACAGTGCCGACCAACAACAGGTTCCCACCACTAACCTCACCACACCGATCATAATGTTTGAGAAGGCGTCCACACCAAACCAACTCCAAAAAATGTTTGGCGACATCAGCTGATTCCAGCAAACACTGTTCGCCGAGCATGTTTGATTGGTGGAGATGCGGCTTAAGCGCTCGCTTTAAATAGGATTTTTCAAAATCTAGAAAGAACTAGATTTCTCTCCATTTTCCTATAACTTCTATTGAATTCTAAAATAAATTGGTAAGACATTCTACAACTTTCGATAAAATTCCATGAAGTTCTAATTAAACATTCTACAGGTGTCACAGATAAACTACAAGGCGAAGAGGAGAGTAATTAATTGCTTCCGGAGATCAATATTGACACAGGCAGATAATTATACTTCTTTCTCCTTTGCCTTGTCTACAACGATATTATTCCCAGTCCCTATGTAAATTGTTGTGTAATGAAATTTTGTAAATTATGTGAATAAATTGAATATTTTAAACTAGTATGGATATGAGCAAAGTGATGGGTACTGTTAATTTGAATTATTTAATTTTCTCAAGTTGGCATCTATTGTATTATTCTATCATAAGAAGGTGAGAGAAAGGCCACGGCGAAATTGGTGGAGTCAGGTGATGGCTGATATGGAGAGAATAGGAGCAACTGAGGAAGATGCAGGGAATCGAGTGAGATGGAGAGGCTTTGTTGGTGCGGCCAAACATCTACTAAGATATTTATGGCCATGGCAGTGAGTAAGTACGTATGGATAAGAGCACCAAAACAACCTACTCTCAAAATTTGGATTTTTCTCCTGCGCTGCTTAGCGTTTGCTACTCGAATCCTACCACCCTCCCCCTTCCATTGATCCTCCTAAGATTGGGATTACCCCTGACTGCCTGCTACTCCTACGGTAACAGGTTCGATCTCCATTGTTTAGCCTGGCATATTTTGTAATTATTAACCTCATTAGGCTACCCAAGTGCAAGTTTCATGCTCATGTGGACATCACCAAAAAAAAATTTTAATACTTTTCTTGAAAGTACTCGATTCAAGGAAACATCATATGGATTATATCTTAAGCAATATCTGAAATAGATCAAAAGTATATTTTGTTGTGATTATTGAAGAAACAAATTTTAAAACCATTAAGAAACTGACTTTAATGAAATGCTAATCAAAAATTAAACACTCACTAAAAAGCTTAAAATAAAGTATTCACTTTAAACAAAAGAATAAATTTAATACAATAAGTAACATTTTAAAGTTGGCGCTAAATTTTTCATAAACTCCTAAAATATTACGGTACCTAGATTTTTTATAAACTCATAAAATTTTTGGCGCCGACTTGAAAAAATTACTTTTGTCAAATTTAAAATTTTCTCAGTTTAAAGTAATATTACTTTATTATAAACTTTCTAGTACGTGAGCATTTAATTTTTGAATATAATTTAATTGAAGTCGGTTTTACTGTATTTTAAGCTTTTTAGTTGAAACATACTATTTTTCACGCAATTTCAATTTTACATGTTTTATGTTTTAATTTTATCATTTTATGTTTCAATTTTACAACACAGGAAATATTCTTATACAATTCAAGTACATTTTAGTCCTAGAAAGACGATTTATAAAAATAAATTCCAGCTTCCAACTTGAACTTATCTAATACTTTTGACGACTAAGAGTGAATAACATTTTTTCAATGGATTTATTGTCATTTTTTTCTTTTTTTAAAATTACATTCAAATACTCAATGATGTGAGTAAGAAATGCACAATACTCTATAATAATAACAATTTTCAAAATGAATCAATTCATATACAAATAACAATTATTGAAGAATTGGAGTACGGTAACATTAATGATGGGATTATTCGAATTTTGAAGAATTGTTTACAAGATCTCCACTACAGCTCTCTTATAGTGAAAAGAGCATCTTCTTCGGCGGTTTAAGATGTATCAATTGGAAGAATAAAAAATCGTAAACTTTGGCACCAGAAGACCCACAATTATGATAGTTATCTGTGAATTTTTCAAGTGCCAAGGTACACAGTAATGCTGTCAAAGTCTTTCAATTCTGCAACAGAAAATATCTTATAGCATCATTTTTAACGATCTTTTGGGATTGAAAACGTTGTAAAGCAATATATTAATAAATATGATAGGCATCTGTGGATATGAAGTGAAGTTCCCGTTTATATCACTGGATTCCTATTATAATATTATTGATGAGGATTATTAGTGTACGGTAAGCGTTTCTTACCTTCCTAGGAAAGAGAAAGAGATTATGAATGTGTCAAATCTTTCATAAATCTTCAATTTCATTTTTTATTTCATTTCCTGGTAATAGGCCTTTACTGGGCAGTCTCTATTTTTTGTCAATTTTTGTTTTCTGCTGCATTCAAACGTCTCCATAAAAACGAACCTTTCACAGGTTTGAATGCTGGCGGGTAGAATGTTTTCGCAGCATGGCGGACGATCTACACGTTTGGCTATCAATTGCTGTGAATTTATTATTATAAATCATCGTCTCTGCAGAGCTCTAATATTATTTTAATGTATGTTATAACAAATGTGTAGAAATTATTGTAAATAGTGAATGCTGATAATAACAAGCAGTCTGATATTTTTGCAAAGTGATGTGGGCAATCGAACGATCGAGAGGGCAGCGGTGTCAACATAACAAGAAAGTACTGTTTCCAAACCTGTAACTAAACTAGAGACAGTTGAATTATGTTATAAATAATGTATAATTCAGTATTATTCTGCTTGATTTCTTGTGTTCAGAATATGTGACTCAAGTGTGGGAAAGGTAAATTTCATCCATGTTCTCATGTGCACTAGTTGTATTAGGTAAATATGTAACATAGTTGCACTGAGGTTAGACAGCTTCGCTTATTATATTTCAGTTGTGTAATTAGCAAGATGCAATATTAGAACGTATCAAATCATTTCGGAAATTTATTTTGTGCTGTGCTCTTGTAAAACTACGGCTGTCACGATGAAATGGAGAGGACTCGCGTTGAAGATATCAAGAAGAAATTCGAAGGCTTGAATCAAACGCCGAAAAGGAATGTGAATGTCTTGGGGCAGCGAGACAACTCTGTTCCAAGACATTTTGTTGGAGGAAATCAGTTTGAAAAATTGTCTTCCAATGCAAACAAAGGTAATATCAAGCGATCGCATGCTTTCCGGTCTGAAAAGTTATCAAGGCCGCCTACATCACCATTTGAATCTAAAACTGTCAGCCCTAAAGCTGTATTTTCATCCACGAAAAAGGATCTTGTGAGAACGTTACCTTC
This sequence comes from Conomelus anceps, assembly GCA_948455865.1. Lineage (NCBI taxonomy): Eukaryota > Metazoa > Arthropoda > Insecta > Hemiptera > Delphacidae > Conomelus > Conomelus anceps. The sequence goes on from OX418224.1 coordinate 47,732,031, forward strand.
CTCAAGTTTGAAAACTTCCGACTCAAGAGAAATTGATAATAATTTGGGAAATCACCAGAATAGAACCAAAGATAATATAGGTTTAGATTGTAAGACATCGCCAAATAAAACTCCGAATTGCTCATATAGTCGAGTTATAAAGAACAACAAACCTGGATTGGACACTGTTACTCCAAATAAAGTAAGTTCTCCCCTGTCAACTGCAGCTTACTCGCCAGTCTTTAAACCATCAGCTATCCGAAGTAAACAATCTGGAAACCGGCCGAGTATTGAATTGAAGAAAGAAAATTTGGATACTTTTCTAGGTATTACTGATAAAAGTAGACAGAATAATTCACCTATCAGAAGGAACATTGTGAAGAGTAATATTGAAAGGATTGAGTTGGAAGATGAAAATAATCGGTTGAATAATAATGTTACGCCTAAAATAGATAATTCTCCAAACTCGCAGCTACAATCTGTATTGAACGCACCGTTACCCGTAGGACCGCCACCAAAGAAACCTCCACGAACTTTCGCTCATAATCTAAGAAAAAATTTCGATTCCAAAAATGCCATCGAATTCACAAATAGTCATTCCAAGCTCAAATCGGAAGTCAAGCCTTTACGCTCAAAGACTGAGTCGCAGATTATGTTGAAAAAGTTGGAAAACTACCTTCTAGCACAAGAAAAGAAAGTTGTTGAAAATTCTAGGGAACAAAACGATACGCCATTGAAACCACCAAGGGACTTTAAGTCTCAAAAATTTGAAGACTGCAAAACAACACCTAATTTGAATAGGTGTTTGCCATCAACGCCAGAAAATTCAACATGTGCCAAACCTAGCGACTCGAATACTGACGTCAAATTCTGTTTCAATATTTTAAACTGTACTAAACCTCCTGTTTACGACGGTATCGTGACGAAAAGATCGAACTTTTTTATTTCTCCACCTAGTTCAACTAGTAAACTTATTGAAGTGAGGGCCAAACCTTACGGACAATTAACTAAGAGATCTGCCAGTGAGGAACATGTGTATGCCGAGCCGCTTCAAAACGAAGATAGATCGGTAGAAAATTTTAAAAACGATTGTACTCGATTGGCAAGGAGGCATGAGTCATTACCGGAGAGTGGCACTTTGGAAGAAGCTAACAAGAACAGCGAATATGGCCTTCATTATATGGTAAGTAGGCTTGCTTTTTCATTCTCAATTCAGGGTCCAAGCACACGAACGATACAATCGTTCGACGACAGAAGGTCAACGATGTCTTTCATTGAGCAAAATCATTGATTAACCATCTCAGGCTAACCAGGGAATGGTTAATCTACAGTCCGTGCAAACCTTAGCTTGCAGTACAGAGTCTTACGGCAATATTATATAATATAACAGGGAATATGAGCGCGCTGTTGCCATTTTTATTGGACTTAGAATGCGCTGTTTTTTATGTTTGAATTAATTAGAAGGTACTGTAGTCCGTGCAAACCTTAGACTACATTGCAGTACAGAGTCTTATGACAATGCTATTCCATATGGGAATATGAACGCGCTGTTGCCATTTATCGTTTACATTTTGTCAATGCGCTGACACTATGGAAACGTGATCGCTTGCTCGGCTACTGTGCAACTTGGCAGCACTGTACCCCCATAAGCGTAATGCTGAAAGCTGAGATTTGCATGCACTATATTAACCATTCCAGGCTAACCAGGGAATGGATTATTCATAATTAAATGTTTTACTATTATATCAAGGCATATAATGTCAAGGTATGGAAGACATTTTTGCTTTTTTTGTAGTGGCGAAGGAAGATACCCATAATGAATAATAAGACGAAGTTGTCACAACCATATTTATTGAAAACAGTGAGATACTAGCTTCGGTTGTTACACCATTATCAATCTCACTTTGTTTGTTTGAGATTTATAATGGTGTAACAACCGAAACTAGTATCTCACGATTTTCAATAAATGTGGATGTGACAACTTCAAGTCTTATTATTCATTAAGTCATTTTAGTTCGGCGTCAACAAACGATTACTGATCGTTCGTGGGCTCGCACCCTTAGCTGTAAAAGTGCTTTTCTAATAGATAGATATTGGGGTCTTGCACTATAACCCCACATTTTTAAAAAAAGTGCCATTGAACAGTAGATTCCTAACCTAACCTAACCGGGTCTTAGGTTAGGTTAGGAATGTTCAATGACAATTTTTAATAAATGCGGGGTTTTAGTGCAAAAGACCCAGATCTTGCATGTCTACATTTGTATAGCCTAATATGAATTGATATACGTTTTATTAGTATCACCAACACCCATCACCCAATCTATCTCGCCCAATACCTCAATATTTTCGCATCTCTTAGACAAGAGTAGGGCAGGAAGACAGTTCTGGGCCAGTTTAACGGCGGTTAACTAACCACGGTTAAATTTTAACGGCGGTTAAATTTCAACGGGGTTAAACCTTACTTAATTTAACATAGACAAACTTAATTTAACGGCCCAGTTGAATTTTAATGGTCGTTAAATTTTAACGGTGATTAAATTTTAACGGTGGTTAACTAACGATGGTTAAATTTTAAAGGTGATTAACTAACGAGGGTTAAATAAACAGATTCTAAAAATCATTTTTCATTTGAAATTAAATTTATGTAGCTCACCAAGGCGTTCCAATTGCACGTATCAAACACTCCGATGAATAAAATAAAAAAAAATAAAAAAATTAATTATCATTAATATTATCATGTAGTAGGGCAGGGTAGCGGTTCTGGGCCAGTTTTTATTTAACCTGAAATTTAAGGTTAAACCTGAAATTTAAGGTTAACCTAAGTCAACCCACCCAAACCTAACCTAACCTGAAATAGGTAAGTCAAAGTCAAATCAACGCAGTCTATCCGATCCCCAAAATTCCCATTTTCACGGGAGCTAAAAATCACGAAAAAATTTGAACTATACCGCAAGGTATTGCTATTTTAACCCGTGAAGGGAATTTTAATTTGAAGACGCCATCTTGTTCAACCTTCCAAGGCATCCCAAATTCATATATCAAATACAATTTTCCGATCACGATTAATTGAGGAAAAAATAATAATAAAATTTAACCTTAAATTTAAGGTTAAGCCAACTATCCAAACCTTTAACCTGAAATTTAAGGTTAACCTAAGTCAACCATCCAAACCTGAAATAGGTATAGTTGTATAGCCAAATTCGAATCAACGCAATCTATCCGATCCCCAAAATTCCCATTTTCACGGGAGCTAAAAATCACAAAAAATTTGAACCAAATCTGCTATTTTAACCCATGAAGGGAATTTTAATTTGAAGACGCCATCTTGTTCAACCTTCCAAGGCATCCCAAATTCATGTATCAAACACCATTTTCCGATCACGATTAATTGAGGAAAAAATAATAATAAAATTTAACCTTAAATTTCAGGTTAACCTAAACCTAACCTGAAATAGGTATAGTTGTATAGCTGTATAGTTGTATAGTCAAATCAACGCAATCTATCCGATCCCCAAAATTCCCATTTTCACAGGAGCTAAAATTCATGAAAAAATTTAACGGCGATTAAATTTTAACGGTGGTTAAATTTTAACGGTGGTTTTAACCCTAGTTTTAACGGTGGTTTTAATGGTGGTTATAGCGGTGATCTAACTCTAGTATAAAAAATGAATACAAGAGAAGGACTTGCTCAAGAATTACATGCAAGTGTTAGACACAATTTTCCCACACGTCGTACAGAAATCAAAGGCGTAACAGATCTGTACCAGGCCGATCTTGTTGATATGTCAAATTACAGTACCATCAATAGAAACTTCAAATTCATACTGACAGTAATAAATTGTTTTAGTAAATTTGCATTTGCAATACCATTGAAAAGTAAATCGGGTAATGATGTGGCAAACGCCCTCAAACCAATACTTGAACAGAATAAGATAAAGAATTTTCAAACTGATGCCGGTAAAGAGTTCTACAATGCTACTGTTCAAAAACTCTTTAAAATGTACAATATCAATCACTATAGTACTTTCAGTAATAAGAAGGCGGCAATCTGTGAACGTTTCAATAGGACCCTGAAAGAGCACATGTTTCGTGAATTCACTGTACAGGGAAATTATAAATGGTTGAATTTACTCCCAAAACTGTTAGACAAATACAATAACACCATTCATCGAACCACTCGCATGAAACCAAGTGAGGTGAATACTGAAAATGAAAAGTATGTACTAATGAATATTGATAAGGCTACCCTGCGTTCCTTCAAACTTAAAGAGCAAAAGTTTAAAATCGGTGATAAGGTTCGAATCACTCGTTACAAGCGAATATTTGATAAAGGATACCTACCAAACTATACTAATGAGATTTTCACTGTACACAATGTACTACCAAGCATTCCCCTCACCTATCACCTCAAAGACGATAACAATAAAATTATTAAGGGTGCATTCTATGAGTATGAAATGAAGAAAACCAAGTACCCAGATGTGTATCTTATTGAAAGAGTGCTAAAGAAGAAAGGTAATAAATTGTATGTGAAATGGCTGGGTTTTGATTCGAAATACAATTCATGGATTGATAATAATACATTAAAAAAATGAAGCTAAAACAGCACAAATCAAAATTGCCACTGATTAACTTTGACAAGTATTTAAATAAAAAACAACAAATAAGACACAGTGTGCTTCTACCAAATAGTGTAAGATGTATTGTGTGTGGGCCGTCCAATGTTGGAAAAACAAATACCGTTTTTAATTTATTATTTGCCAAGAATGGTGTCAAGTTTTCACATTTATATGTATTCACCAAATCTCACCAGCAAGACAAGTATCAACTTCTCAAGGAAATTATGAGTCAAGTAGCCGAGGTCGGATTCAATTTGTACCAGCATAATGAAGAAATACCACACCCAAACGATGCACACCCCAATTCAGTTATGATTTTCGATGATATTTGTATGGAAAAACAACAGAATATTCGAGACTATTTCAGTATGGGTAGACACAAAAACATCGATAGTTTCTACATCTGTCAAACGTACTCTAGTATTCCTAAACAATTGATTAGAGACAACAGTAATTTGATTGTTATATTCAAACAGGATAATCGTAATCTACAACACATATATCATGATCATGTATATCCAGATTTGAGTAGGGAAGAGTTCAGTAGAATGTGTGCTCAAGCATGGAATAATAATAATTTTCTAGTCATAAACAAAGATTGTGGACTGGATAATGGGAGATACAGAGTTGGATTTGATAAATTTATCCTATTATAAAAATGATACTGAAAAAGGATCTAAAAGAATTGACAGTCATTAAGAATAATATAAAACAGCTGCGTGACTCTATACGTCGAAAACATCGAGAATTATCATATGATGCAATTAGTGAAGAAGAAAATTTACAGAAACAATATAAACCCATTACCGAATCATTGAATCAATTTAAACAACAACAATTATTTGATGTTAAACAGGAAATGAAAGAGGAGGGGGAGGATGAGGAAGAGGAGGGGGAGGTAGAGGAGGAAGAGGAAGACTACCCCATTCTAGACTCCACTAATTTAGATGCTTCTAATTTAGACACAACAAACATTTTCGATTCTTCCAATGTTCCCAGTTTTTTAGACTCTTCCAATTTAGACACCTCCAATGTTCCCAGTAATTTAGACACCTCCAATGTTCCCAGTAATTTAGAATCTTCTAATTTAGACACCTCCAGTGTTCCCAGTAATTTAGATGAAAGTAGTAGAAGAGACAGTAGAGAGTCTAGTCGGAAATTTGCATCTAGAAATCGTATAGGTAAATACATTGATAATTTTATGAGAACAACAAAAGGTCAAAATCTGTATGGAGTTCACTTTAATCCCACAATCAATGAATGGCAAATTGGAAACAAAGTTATCAAGTTTGATGATAAAAAAATCATTATTGATGGTAATAAATCATTCCCGCTTACACATGGTCTACTAGAGCTGCTATTCAAAGCAATTCCAGATACATTCATCTATAGGAAAGGTGATCTTGTCGACTATAAACGTATACTTGAACTAACTGGAGTTCATCTTGATGCATTGGGACGTGTGAAAAGAAATACCAGTTATAAATACACTCGCATAATTAAAGATTTATTTCCACCTAAACGTGTTAAAGGAGTTGAACAAAAACTGGGTAGTGGAATACATGATATGCAAATTGAAACCTCACCTAAGAGCAACGTCTACACCTATTGGGATAATCCAAATGAATTGTGTGAAAGATTGGAATTGTTGATTAATTCAAAACTTGCCGGACACACTGGTCATGATTCAGAAATTGCATCAATAATTGAAGAATTACGTGAAATTGGTATCATTATAGGTGGTAATTTAGTATTATAAAAATGACTATTGATAAATTTGGACGACATTTGTATGCAAGTAGAAGAGCAAATATCAATGAAGAATTGAAACAATTGGTGCAAAATTTAATTGATATCCTACAATTGATACCACTTGCGGCACACCATCTTCCAAGAGTTGATCTCAACAACATTGATCAGTGGCGAGCAATGACAGATCCAAACCTATTTGATCAGTATAGAAAATATTCAGAGGAAACTGAAAATCCATGGTTTTTTAGAGCATGGTTTGAGAGTAAATTTATCTACAAACATGAATTATAATAAAAACAAGCATGACTATTGATAAATTTGGTCGACATTTGAGTAGAAAAGAGACACTGGACTTGGAGAAAGAAGAGATGATAAACTTGTTTCAAAACGCCATTACTCTAGCACAACAAATAGATACAGTTAAAGATTTCTACTTACCAAACATTGATATTAGACAACAGTGGAAACACATGACAGATCCACAATTACTTACCAACTATAGAGAGGTTGTAAAGGGTCTCTCCATCTATAATTCTTCATTTAAAAGATGGTATGAGAAAAACTATCTATATAAAAATGAATAGAAAAAATACTCCGAAAAAGAAGAGGTCAATGAAAAAGAAGTTGGGATCTGGTATATTGGGTTCCGTAATTAATAAAGCAATTGATCTACTGCCCATGGAGCTCCATATTCCCGGGTACGAATTCTGTGGACCTGCGACAAACTTGAAAAAACGATTAGCAAGAGGAGATAAAGGAATAAATAGATTAGATGAAGCGTGTCGAGAGCATGATATAGCCTATAGTGACCCAACACAAAATCGAACGGAAGCTGATAGGAAACTTGCAGCACTCGCATGGGAAAGAGTAAAAGCGGCCGATGCTAGTCTTCCTGAACGAGCAGCAGCCTATCTAGTTACAAATCTTATGAATGCAAAAGTAAAATTTGGTGGAGGAGGAAAGAAACTTGGCAAAGGTGTCTATTTGAAACCGTACAAAGGTTGTGGTATAAAGAAGAAGAAGGTAGAGAGTGCATTGAAAGCCATTTTAAAAAAAAATCCCCATTATCAAATGTAGATATAGTAAAGTATGCAAAACAGCTTGACTTACCGTTACGTGGAATTTATATGAGAGATAAACTACCAAACACACCACTTAAACACCTAGAACTGGGTGTAATCAATCTGGATAATGAAATTGGTGAGGGCACTCATTGGACGTGCTACTTCAAAAACGCTAATCTATGTGACTATTTTGACAGTTTTGGTAATCTAAGTCCACCACTTGAATTTATGAAATATATGCAGGGTGTAAGAGTTCGATACAACTACAAGAAATATCAGCAAATGGAGCACTCATGCGGACATCTGTGTCTATTGTGGCTGTATAAAAAATATAGTGATTATGTTTACGCTAACAGCAAACAAGAATCCATTGGTTAGTGAAATCTTCCCACCAGTTGAATTGGATAGCTTTGACTATGAGGTGGGTCTAGTAAACATGTACACATACAATACAATTCCAAATATTGAAACAAGTGTAAATAATAAGTTTATGTATGATGGACGTGTGGTTGAAATACCAGAAGGATCATACGAATTGGAGGATATTCTAAATTATATTTGAAATAATCTTAAACTGACAAGCAGTCAACTGAGAATCAAAGCCAACAACAATACACTACAGTGTGAGCTGTATGCAGATAAAGATATTGATCTAACTATGAAGGACAGCATTGGTCCAATACTTGGATTTCAACATGAAAAAATACTAGCAAATAAATGGCATATATCAACAAAACCCGTTCATATAATGCATGTGAATAGTATACGTGTAGAATGCAATATTGCACAGGGTTCGTACAATAATGGTAGTGAAGGTCACACAATTCATGAGTTTTACACAATTGTACCACCTGGCTATAAAATAATTGAATCACCCACAACTGTGGTGTACATGCCAATCAATACAAACACAATAAATCAAATTTGTATAAATATAATCGATCAGGATGGGAATGTGGTAAACTTTCGTGGAGAAACAATAACAGTACGCTTACATGTAAGAAAAAAACCAGTTGGTTTATAAATTATGTATAATTACATATATATAAAAAATATGCTAATATTTACAAAAAATCATCAATCACAACAGCATGATGCAACAGATAGGAAATTACTTACACCTAAAAATAGACAACTACTACAAAGATTAGGTTTTTTTGTATATAATAAAAATATAAACAATGAATCACCAAATTCCTCACGGTATACAAATTGATTCAATATTCAATGTTGGTGAGAAAGTACAATTCGATGAGAGTATAACCCAATTCGAGTATCACACTCACACACCATATGCATCACAAACATACAAAAATAATGATGAAATTCGTATCAATGTAAATCAACAGGATGTCTACACTCTACCATGTAAAAGCTATCTTCTAATAGAGGGTAATATTAAAGTACAAAAAGCAGACAATACTGAAGTTGACTTTGTATTAGTGAACAATGGAATAGCCTATTTATTCGATGAGATTAGATATGAGGTGGGTGGGGTCGAAGTTGACCGCACATGTAACATTGGCATGACAACAACAATGAAAAACCTCTTGTGCGAAACTCCACAAAATAAATGTATATGGGAGAATGCAGGATGGAATCAAGATGGATGGGCAAATAAAAAGAAATTCAGCTTTTGTGTACCACTGGAAATGTGGTTAGGTTTCATGGAAGACTAGAAAAATTATTTTGAATGTAAAACAAGAATTGGTTCTGCTTCAATCTTCATCTGATTTAAATGCAATTCAAACCACTGCTGGTACTAAAATCGAAATTAATCTAACAAAAATACAATGGAAAGTACCCTACATACATGTTGCAGACACAATTCGTCTTAATCTACTGAAATTATCTCACAATGATAAACCAATTAGCCTTCCATTCAGATCTTGGCAATTACATGAATATCCTACCCTACCAGAAAGCACAAGTCATCAGTGGACTGTTAAGACGGCATCACAAATGGATAAACCAAGATTTGTTGTACTAGGACTGCAAACTAATAGAAAGAATAGCCTTCGTAATGATATATCTCAATTTGATTTTTGTAATTTGAATAATGTTCGCTTATATTTGAATGCACAATACTTTCCCTATGATAATATTATGGGTAATAAACATACATTGTATCAGATGTTTGCCGCCTTTCAACATGCCTACTACAAACAAAGTGATTCAGGAACATCAATAGCATTTGATAAATTTGAAAAAACACCACTAATTGTGATAGACTGTTCTCGTCAAAGTGAACTTTTGAAATCGGGTGCATTAGATGTGAAACTTTCATTTGACACAACAGCAAATATCCCAGAAAATACATCTGCATACTGTCTCATTATATACGAAAATATCTATGAATATACACCATTGAGTGGAATTGTTAGAAAAGTAATGTAAACAAATATTATTAACAAAACAAAACATCAAAGTAGTAATGTAAACAAATAATATTAACAAAAAAAAGTAGTATAGTAATTTAAAAAAAGTATAAATATAATATATAATTAGAGTAATTTAAAAAAAGTATAAATCAAATAATAAAAAATATTTTTTTTTTTTTTACCTACATTCACACATTAATCTAGGTATAGGTACCTACACCTACACACCTACACCTACACACATTAATCTAGGTATAGGTACCTACATTCACACACATTAATCTAGGTATAGGTACCTACACCTACACACCTATTTAAGCAAAAAAAAAAAATTATTTTATTTTAAAGTTTTTCAGGTTTTAAAGTTTTTCAGGTTTAAAGTTTTCAGGTTTTAAAGTTTTTGTACTTTTCCTTGAGATGGCTGCTGCTCACGAATTTTACGTTTTCTTATTGGAATATCTTTATGGCCCCAAGCTAGAGTATCAATTCGGTTTGGTAGTATGAAACGTTTATCGTCATGAGGTTGAAGAGCTAGTTTTTCACGTTGAACAGTATAGACATGATGCAGTTTACTTTCAATTGCTGATGATGTTACATTTTTGTGTTTTACATCAAACAGACATTCTTTATAATCTTCAAATCTCAATTGATTTCTATTTGCACTCTTGGGAATTCCCTTTGCAACCTTCTTTTCTGAATCACCTATGCGAATTGCATACATTTTGGCTTGTAGTCCAACAAACCCAGAAATTATTTTTCCACCACACTCATCCTTAAATTTACCTAGTTGTTTTTTATGTTTTGTGCTGTAACATTGATGGTCTTTTGGATAATTAGATGTGTCAAATAAATCCAAATTTCTTTCAATATCTTTATAAATATCGTTTGTTTGAATCAGATACATAAAACTATCTGTATCGGACATTAGCAGTTCAACATTGGGATACATTTTTAGAATTTCATCATAATGGAATTTGTACATTATTGCTTTACTTGACTCAAGTATTGCCATACCCACATAAATGGGACGATTTAGATGAACCTCAAGCTTATTTAGACATACACCAGCAACATCATTGTTAAATCTGTACCAGTATTTCATTCTTGGATATGCAATCACTTTATCAAGTTGCTTTTCATCAGTTATAATCCTAAAATCATTGTGATTCCTTACATTTTCCAACGTTTTTCCATAAATTGCATTAGAACATAGCTTGTATAGATCTCTATCAAAATCATTATTTGAATTCTTTCTCAATTCGGTATTTAATGATATAAATTGCTCTAACCAGTCTGATTGATTGAATTGCATCACTCTGTGTATTTTTGTTAATTTCAAACCTAATCTCATGTAAAGTTTCAAATTTTTATAGTGTAGAATGTAATTTTTACGATTTTCAAAAGTTGTAATCAATTTCTCATATCGCCCTGATGGCGGTGTGGCTTTTACTGGTGCAAGGGGGTAATGGTTGTGCATATCATGTAGACTTTCTGGATATTCAAGATCGACTTCTAAAAAGTAGCCAACATGTGATTCATCTGAAATTTTTGTAACATCGAAATTTTGAATTTGCTCATTAGATAGCCACTTGAATCCAGAGTGTGGCAGTGGTTCACTCATGCTTGTACCATATAAATTATTTGCATCTAAGTAGATTATAAATGTGGTTTTGGAATTTTCATCATATGTAGATAAATATTGGTTGTTGGCTTTTGCATATCGTTTGGGGATTACACTTAAACCCCCACAAATACCGGACTCTACAAACAGGTGCATATCTGGATCACTCAAAAGTTCAAGTTCAATACCAGTCATTTTCAACATTGCATTCCATGAATAGTGTGGTAGCGAATAAAAGTGGGATGGATCAAGACTGTAGGTTTTCTGGAATGTTGATCTGAAAGATTGAAATATATCGGTGAGTAAGAGTATATCGGTGGTTAGATAGAGATCGTGAAATTGACCAAGATTTTTCAAGTTGAACGCATTCCAAACGGTTATAGCATTTTGATAGTCAGTCTCACTTACATCTGAATCGGTTAGTTTGTTGTAGAACTTTTCCCGGGAAGGTAGTTGCTTTTCTTCGAATTTCTCAAAACAATCCATATATTCGTATGGGTAGATTTGTTTTTTCAACAGTAAATTTGTATGATTTGGAAAATGTGCTGAAATCAGTTGGAAAGCATTTGATAACATATTTTCTGTCAATTTCGAAAGAGATGAATTCAGAAATTGTAGTGAATCGATAAATCTCAAAGTGTTATTTAGTGTTATTGAAATTATTTTTTCACTTGTCCTAGCTAAGCAACTTATTCTCTTTTTATATTTATTGAGTGATTGAACAATGAAGTGGGAATCGTAACCGGTGAAATTGTGGAATATTACAGGAATGAACTCCACCTGTTTTGCATTAAGATTACACGATTGATGAGCAGCTCCAATAAACTTTCCAGTTGAATGTGAGTGGTGTCGCACACGATCAAACAATAGGCTCTTATTACACAGGCAACACACATCTACCATTTTAAATTTGTTTTCTTCTTCTACTGTTATATGTATTGGCACTTGTATTTTCAATCGCTTTTTCAATTCATTTCCATGTTCATCTAATTCATCCAGAAACTTTTCTATTAAATTTGATGATTCAGACAGGTTGGATGCTCTAACTATCCTTGGTCCATAATGAATTGATCCACTTTCATTTACTATTACATATCCATAACCACATGGTATATGTTTTTCATCTTTGATTAAACATTCAAAGTCAGCGTATATGGTGAAGGGGGTGGGTAGGGTGTAGGAGAAATTTGTGAACTTTAAAACAGTATTTTGTTGTGGAATTTTAATGCATTGTGTTTCATGTGTTGAGCACAATTCAATATGTTTTTCTAAATTTTGTTTTGCATTTTTATTAGTGAATCTTTGAAAACAATGGGGGCAAATTTCTTCTTTACCATCATGTTTTGTTAGATGAGATAGTAGTCTTGATAGATTTTTAACAAGAGTGTAGTTTTTTTGTTCTTCTTTGTTAGATAACAACAACAGTGTGATTGTATGCTCTCTTTTTCTGTGTTGGGATGCAAAGACTGGCTAGAACATATCTTTCTCTTCTTCATATGCAATAACATTAACAGCTATTGTTGTGTTTTGGTTCTCAAATTTAGGTATGTGTTGCAGTTTTAATGGGAAGCATAAATTTTCAATATTAATCATATGTTGTAGATTTCTAAGTGCAGATACTCGATATTTATTATTGGTGTTGAAATAGGAGAGGATGGACCAGACAAAGCAGAGATCATCTTCATTTTTCACATTTATAACAGCTTTTCTATTTATAATTTTAACTGGAGTAGGAATGTATGAGCCAGAACCACTTATTGGTCTGTATCTAACCATATTGAAATTGAACTGCTTGAATATGTCTATAGTCCAACCACTCTCCAACTTTATGAATTTATCTAAACCTTCCATAATTTTTCCCTCTGCCTCCTCCCATTGTATGTTGAATTTATCAAGATTGTCATGGACTGAGATTACAGACCTCGATTGTCCATGAAATGTTGGTTCAACATACAACTCTTTATCAGCAGAAATCTTTTTCAATTTAATTGTTAAACTCACATACCATTTAATATTGTGGTGGAATTTTTCAGAATTTTCAAGTATTATATCAATTATATGAGGTTTAAGGTTTTCAAACAATATTTTTACATCAATTGTGTTGAATGAGTTCCATATGAAAAAGAGGCAGTTTTTGTTGATGCTGTGTTGGCAGATTGGTGATGAGTAGGTGGATGAAATTATTTTATCCATTTTTATATATACAAAATTTTTTGTGGTATTGCTTGATTCTGTTGTTTGATAGTTGGTTGTGTTTGGGACCCTATCTGAAAATAGGAAGCGACTAGTCTCCGTGGATGAGCCAGAAATCTCTGGTGGGAGTATAGCTCGTTGACTATTTTCAGCCTGAACTAACATAACTCCTTCGATCCAAAGGAGTGAGAATTTTCTGCCTGTGCACCTCTATTTATACCCAAAAACTGGGGTGGAAAGGGGGAAAAATGAGAGAGAGGGGGGAAAAATGAGAGAAAAAGGGAAAAATGGGATGTCAATTGATACATGAAATTGAATCGCCTTGGAAATTTGAACAAGAACCATCTAATAAACTTTAGTTTAGGTGGGTTCCGAACCACTGGGTAAGTGATAGTACGAGATGGCTAATCAGTTGGTGACTAATCTCCGTTATAACCACCATTAAAACCACCGTTAAAACTAGGGTTAAAACCACCGTTAAAATTTAACCACCGTTAAAATTTAATCGCCGTTAAATTTTTTCATGAATTTTAGCTCCCGTGAAAATGGGAATTTTGGGGATCGGATAGATTGCGTTGATTTGACTATACAACTATACAGCTATACTGCAAGGTGTTGCTATACCTATTTCAGGTTAGGTTTAGGTTAACCTGAAATTTAAGGTTAAATTTTATTATTATTTTTTCCTCAATTAATCGTGATCGGAAAATTGTATTTGATATATGAATTTGGGATGCCTTGGAAGGTTGAACAAGATGGCGTCTTCAAATTAAAATTCCCTTCACGGGTTAAAATAGCAATACCTTGCGGTATAGTTCAAATTTTTTCGTGATTTTTAGCTCCCGTGAAAATGGGAATTTTGGGGATCGGATAGACTGCGTTGATTTGACTTTGACTTACCTATTTCAGGTTAGGTTAGGTTTGGGTGGGTTGACTTAGGTTAACCTTAAATTTCAGGTTTAACCTTAAATTTCAGGTTAAATAAAAACTGGCCCAGAACCGCTACCCTGCCCTACTACATGATAATATTAATGATAATTAATTTTTTTATTTTTTTTTATTTTATTCATCGGAGTGTTTGATACGTGCAATTGGAACGCCTTGGTGAGCTACATAAATTTAATTTCAAATGAAAAATGATTTTTAGAATCTGTTTATTTAACCCTCGTTAGTTAATCACCTTTAAAATTTAACCATCGTTAGTTAACCACCGTTAAAATTTAATCACCGTTAAAATTTAACGACCATTAAAATTCAACTGGGCCGTTAAATTAAGTTTGTCTATGTTAAATTAAGTAAGGTTTAACCCCGTTGAAATTTAACCGCCGTTAAAATTTAACCGTGGTTAGTTAACCGCCGTTAAACTGGCCCAGAACTGTCTTCCTGCCCTACTGACAAGTCTCACCCAATCACAAAGAAAATATCTCAATATTCTCTCAATTCTTAGGCAATAGTCTCACCAAATCACAAAAAAGATCTCAATTCTTAGGCTATAGTTTCACCCAATCACACTTGTTTCCCTAAATGAATTTATAAAGTATAATTGAATGTTAGGCTACTTTTTATGCATCAAAAATATTTTATTGACAAATTCCAATAGACCGCATACAATGCATAAATGTAACTTTGTAGATAATACAAAGCTGGCACATTGAAGTTACTGCACTTGTTACTTACCAATCGCGAATCTGTAATTAGAAGAATTTAATGAACGAGATAAAACACTGCATCAAGTTCTTCCTAATGTAACTGACGATAATTGAGATTCTTATCAGGAAAAACTAGGGTATCATCAATGCATCAGCAATTTCAACTAATTATTGCAATTAGTAATTGAAGATTCGAATTTGTTCATGAACAGAGAAGTCGTTATATTTCCAAGTAGAGAGTCTCTAAGCAATATTTATATGTGCTTGTTGGGTTGAAAGCATTACTGAATACTACATCAATTCTGAGTATCTTTTATTACACTGTTGTATTTATCTACTGTGTTTTTGTACTCTATCAAGTGTTTTATTTCAATTAATAACTGCTTCAGATTCTTCAAGGATTTATATATGATAATTTATCAACTTTTTGTTGTAAATTTAACGACTTGCATTCAGTTTTATATTTTGAATATAATAAATGTACTCATGAATAATGTACCATGAATAACTAAATGTACTGTGTACAAATAACTAAATACTAAATGTGCTGTGAATAACGAGATAATAAACGCAAGAGACACATTCCGAATCAGGAGTAAGAGCATAACATTTAAAGTAAGAGAAAAAAGAAGACTGGAAGAGTATGGACAGAGCAAAGGAAGCAGGAACACAGCCAAAGAATGAAGAGATTTTGGGAATAAATAAATAATATTATCGTGTGACCTGGCTGGCTCAGGTCTGGTGTCAGAGTTATCAGGTCGCACCTGAATAAGTTCAGGGCCTCTGACGTGACTTAACGACTGTTTTTTAGGCAGCCGGGACCTACAGCTTAACGTGTCCTCCGAAACACGGGAGTGGCCTGAGGTAAAATCTTTCGGTCAGAACTGGGATCGAACCCGGGACCTTTGGGCTAGCAAACCAGCACTTAACCCACTCGGCTACGGCCACTCCAGATTTTGGGAAGAGAAGGGATGATGGATGATCATTTGATGTATTCAAGTTAAACACTGTCCTGAGGGCAATAATGAATAATAATAATAATGATAGATGTACTCACATTCGGCCGAACGTTTTTGAGGTGTTGAATCTCATCTTCAAAGCCAATTCCAATTCAAATTGAAGATGAGATTCAATACCTCGAAACGTTCGGCCGAATGTGAGTACATTTATTATATATTCACAATATAAAACTGACTGCAAGTCGTTAATTTACAACAAAAAGTTAATATTAACATCGCAGATCGTTATGGAACAAGAAATCCAAGATAATTTATCTTTCTCCCCTATAAAAGAGAATTGAATTAGTCCCGCTAGACGACAGAAAACATAGTCAGAAGAAAAATAGTTACTGGTACTTTTGAAGATTTGTTTTTAGAATTTCAGCTTTCCTATACCGCATATTATAGCTACTTTACCCAGTAATATTCAGCATTGTTCACTGCAATTATTGGTTCTGAATATTGGCCACATTGTTAAAGGGATTGTTGTCTCTCAATTATACAATACCTGAACTCTCATTGTTAACATCCACCCATATGAAAGTGTAGTAACCAATCATGTGATAATTTTATAATGTCTAGAGTTTAATAATAAAATTCAAATTTCTTGGCACTACTGATAAGAGTCAAGAATTCAATCAATGGCTTCTTCAGTTTCCTCTAGAGTTTATGTAATAGTATAATTAATCTTCATCCCCGAGGAAATAGAAATGCATTAGCTTGACTTATGTGGTAAGAAAAGACAGTTACAAAGTAACGTAACGGTTAGTAGGTAGCATTAACACATATCATTGCAGAATCACCCTTCTCTATAATCAACGATGTTACTTCTGTATATCACATGATGCAAAAGTTATGCAAGTTATATTGGGACAAAATTGATTGAATATTGAAGAGAAAACGAGAATAATATTATTCTAATGTCATTTAGAGTTGTTCCCTGTAAAATTGCATTTATCTTTTATCAGCTTAATAAAGAAGATAATAGTTAATAGCTTGTTGAAATGTTGATGTAGAAAATTGTGTTCAACGTAATAATGTAAACAATAACTTTTCATCATTATGTATTATTTAATAAAAAATGTCTTAAACCGCTACCCTCATCTTAAATTCATGATTTTGTTTTGGTTCAAAAGACTAAAAAAATATAATGTTAGATAGATAGATGGTTTTATTGTCATTAAGTACAGGAAGCACAATAGACATGGTAACGTTCATACAAACATAATAGAGAACAAAACAAGCAGAATAGTCATACAAAAGTAGCCCAAAGCATTAAATAAACATTGAGTGAGACAAGTCATTCAAAAGCAAGACCCTCCATGCTCATATCCTGCCATTCCTGAAGTATATAGTTATCATAGTATCATCTAATAGAATTCATCAATCCACCAAAATTTAAATGTTGATGATTTTGTTCAATGTAAATAACATTAACAATAACTTTTAATATCTTACAAAGAATGTGTGAGACAGGTACCCTCGTCTCAAATTTCATAATTTTGCAGTGGTTTAATTTAAAAAATAATGAAAAAACAATATTACTTTTTCCACAAAAGTTGACCAATTCTGAAATTAGTAATCTTGAGCTTATTGTAATTATTTTCATTTTTTTAAGCTGGAGTAAGCTCTGTCCGTTTTGAATTATTCTGATTGTGAAAAGAAATGCACTTTAAACTAACATTATGCGTACGTTTTATCGTCCATTTTCCATTAAATTATTTGTATAATTCTTATACTAATACATCAATTAACTTTGAACTTACATCTAGATGTTTAAAATTATTTACTTTGTTTGTGAATGAACCCTTCAAGCCTCGGTTTCCAACTACGCGGATTCGGACAAAGGACAGGGCCGGAATACACTACAATTAATGATTTCAATAATGAGGACAGGGCCGGAATACACTACTATTGATGCTTTCAATATAGGTCCCTATATTGAAAGCATCAATAGACGTTTGATGCTTTCAATATAGGTCCGTATACAGTAGTGTATTCCGGCCCTGTCCTCATTAATGAAATCATCAATTGTAGTGTATTCCGGCCCTCTCCTTTGTTCGAATCCGTGTAGTTGGAAACCGAGGCTTGAAGGTTTCATTGACAAAAATAGTAAATAATTTTAAACATCTAGATATAAATTCAAAGTTAATTGACGTATTAGTACAAGATTATACAAAAAATTTCATGAAAAATTTTATTAACAAGTACACATAATGTGAGTTTAAAGTTACATTTGTTTACTTGTAATCTAAAATTAGAATTTAAAATAGTAAATTAGTAATCTAAAATTGTTTACTTGTAATCTAATTTGTTACATTTGTAATCTAATTTGGCGGGCCGCTTAGCGCAGTTGGTTGGGGCGTTGCAACTTCTGCTTGCCGTCGTTTCGGTCGTCTGGCATCTATATGTAATCATTCACCTCATTACCAACGCACAAGTCTCGTACTAATGTGGGCATCATTAGCAATAAGAAAAATCAATCAAAACTAATTTGAAACAAACATAAAAATAGACTTGAGGAATCTCTTACTGTGGACTTTTCGAAGTATTCTAAATACTTCGTACCGAAAATAGATGATGGTTGAAGTTCTACTGTAAAGATATGGTATTTATAGAAATGACATTTTTTCTATTTATTTTTTCTTCTTTTCAGAGCACACCAATAGATTCAACTCTCCTTGATTCATCTGTTTCTAAAGGCGATATTAGGTTTCTAGCATCAAATGAGAGGTTGAATGAGGCGGTCAATTTCCGACTAAACTTGTTGAATAACTTCAGTTCAGGTACAAAGTTACCTCTCAGTACTTTTGGCAGCATGAGTGCTAAAAATGCTAATTCAGGGACAGCAGAATGCGAGGGAATTGATAGGAAAAGTGTGAGTATTTTTCAATATTATATTTTATTATGAATATTAGAAATAGAAATTAGAAAAGAGAAATATAACTTAAATTAAAAAATAGTTTAGAAATTAGAAATAAATTCAGTAACTTATTTGATATCATTCGTTAACTTGACAGCAGCATTCTTCCGCCACAAGGATTGCGTACCACAAATTTGATTATAAATTTATTACAAATTTTGTTTTTTATACTGATTATTCAATTAAGACATAAACTATTTTTAATCCATATTTTTTATTGTGCCTTATCATCTTTATTATCACTTACCCGGTGATTCGGAACCCACCTAAAATAGTAGGTCCACCATGTTCTCCATAATATGGCTCAAACGGCGAGGTGGAACTACCCAAGGTGTAAGGGTCTCCCCACCATTAAAGCCATACGCTAATTATTTATTGTGCCTTATCATGCACTTACCTTTAATTCTTATTATATTCATATTGTAAAGACACTGTTGTAAATAAATTGTCTGAAACTAATTTCGCACCTTCGAGAACCCTTTAATTGTGCTAATCACACAATTTAATAAAATAGAGCACTCTTAGTTAAACAAGCTAAAAATAAAAAAAATATATCTAAAAATGAATTCCTTCAAATTAGCTTAATATATATAATGCCAAGAACCATGATTTAAACATACAAATAACAAATACATAAAAGTAAAAACAGGTATCTGTTCAATCAGATAGATAAGCTGCGTTCTCGTAGGTCCTGTTTGTAACGGTGACCGATTAGATTGGCCAGCAAAAAAGACACTGTTCTCTGCTGAAAATCACTTCCCGGTGGTTCGGAACCCACCTAAAACTGTAGGTCCATCATAAATCACCATCATCAAACTCATTACCCAAGCACAGGTCTCAGACCTATCTGGGCTTCATCCTCAAAAAAATATATATAATTTTTTCTTTCTTTTTTTACATTTAAATAGTGAGAAATTTCGATTTTGACTGCTTTAAGTTTTTTTATCTTACGAATGACGTATTTGTAAGCATTAGCAACTCAAAATTCCTTTATAAAGTACAATATTATATGCAATTTAAAACCAATTCAGCCTTATCTGCAGCAGTTTTGGATTTAGAGTCATTCAAAATCACTCACAGATTCGAAATAAAGAGATTAGTTAAGGCAATATTTTCTTGATTATTGTTTCTGTGACCTCATACCAAAATCTGACATCAAAAGAAATTAAACATTATTATGTTTAAATATTGATACAATTCTATTTTGAGTGAGTAAATTTTCATTTAATCAACCTGAGCTACACAGCCTATTACATACATGGCGCAGACGGTTACATATTTGATTAATATGTAAGTTATTTCATTAATATGAGTTATTCCATTAATGCAAATGAATAAAACTACTTCATAGTAGACTGTACTTCCTTCGTCGCATTAAGAAAGCACCTTTTTGTTATATAGGGACTTTTTTCTGAATAATATTTCATTCTCTATTATTGTATGTAATTATTAACTCATTATTTACAATTATTCTTCGAAATTTACAGATTCAATTAATATTGAATGAAGTCTACAATAACCATCGCAGTATGCAAACAGCTGGAGACACTGGGAGCGACTCAGACTCAGTTGTTTCAACGCCTGATGAACCTACAGCTCCTCAAACCTCAGTGAATTCAAAACAGAAAAACGGTAAATATTGTACTCAAAATCCCGTAAAAGGGTTCTAATAAACATTAGATAGATGCACTCATAATTAGTAGGCATTAATATTTTGAATAAGCCGTCATAATGTTCGAAAAGTATTTCATATTACTTCATAGCATAATCCAAATCACGATTGCATTACTTGTAAACTAATTAATTACCTTTTTACCATGCGGAGTCATGTTCTATTCCATCATCGACAACAGCTTGAACTTGGCTTATGTTGACTTGTTCCTATAAGTCTACAGTTCCTAAACATGTATAGTTTGATCATCTCTATGGAAATTTTATCTAGCTCATGAGCTTGATAAATTCAGAATTATTAATTCATAAAGTAATAAAGTATTACTTCATAAAGTGTTCTGTAACAGTCGTAGTGGAAATTCAGTTGAGTCCAGTCTTTTGATAATTCTCTTTATTACCTTTATCTTTTCATGAAGGGGTTTAAATCAGTGCTATATTGAACGCACATAAAATATAGTTTTGGTGAAGTAAAATGTTGGAGAATGTGGAGCAACCTTTTGTTGATCGTTGAAGAAGATGCTGAGCTTCAATCTATTAAGGAAATTCTTTCCATGCAAACATAATCTGAATTTTATTATTGGTTATACAGGTTGAAGGTGAGTTCCAATCAACATGATTGAAGAGTTGAATTGAAATATTAAATTTGTATTCATAATTTGGGTTTGCTTTACAGAATGTGTATGTGAAGAAATAATGAAATCTTATAGAAACATTTCGCTATATGATGAAGTTATTAGATTCGGATTTTTTAAAAAGCCATTTTATAACTGAAAATTGGGTTTTCCAATTGTTTATTGGTTCAATTCATTTCAATTAAATTCAATAGCAATATATACTCCAGACCTACAGTTCATAAGTCGGATAAGTGATAGCTGAGTGCCGTATCAGGTATCTGTTCAATCAGAGATAAGCTACGAAAATCGTGGGCGCTCTTTGTAAGGGTGACCGAATGGATTGGCCAACAAAAAATACTCTGTTCTCTACTTAAAAATCACTTCCCGGTGGTTCTGAACCCACCTAAAACTGTACGTCCATCTCATCAATCACCATCATTCAATTCGTTTCCCACGCACAGGTCTCAGACCTATGTGGGTTTCATCCTCCGAAAAAAAGTTTTTTCCAATTGTTTATTGTTTCAATTCATCTCAATTAAATTCAATAGCAATATATACTCCAGACCTACAGTTCATAAGTGTCACTCTTTGATTCATTCTATGTCATTTGCTTCAAAATAATTTATTATATCACTCTTAGAAACTGCAAATGAACGTATAGAATATTGTCTTGTCTTGCCTAGAATGTATAGAATAATGTTTCAAAGTCTAAACGTGTTTAAAGAATGATTGGCTGCTCGCTGAACGCAGTGTCGGAGCGATTCTAATGTTCAGTCTTTCAGACATAATTTCTTGAGATAATAAACAGGTTTAATGCAACCAAATAATTCATATTTTATCGTTTGCGACATTTTATCTTAGGTGCGATCTAATGTTCAGTAAAGATCGATTTTGATGTTCAGTCAAAAGCGCTCGGGACTATTCTTGGAAGAGTGATCAGTAGCTATAACATGACGTTATCTGCTCTATTATCATTTACTCTGTGGTTTGGTACCCACTTAGAATATTGTAGGTCCACCATCCATAACATCGTTTTCACATCAAGACTCAAATCGCGCACTCAAGCCGAGTGCCGTAGCAGGTATTTGTTCAATAAGAGATAAGCTACGAAACTCGTGGGCGCTCTTTGTAAGGGTGACCGAATGGATTGGCCAACAAAAAATACTCTGTTCTCTGCTGTAAAATCACTTGCAGGTGGTTCGGAATCCACCTAAAACTTTAGGTCCAACTCATCAATCACCATCATCCAATTCATTATCCACGCACAGGTCTCAGACCTATGTGGGTTTCATCCTCCGAAAAAAATACAAATTTAAAACTCAATTAGGCATCACCAGCAAAAATAAAAGTTCAAACTTGTTCAAGTTTTGAGTTTAAAAATTGTTAGAATGGGAGTTGAAGGATATTTATAAAAAAGTGTAATTAAAACCTGTTAATGCTATATAAGTGTCAATCGATTAGGATTTTAGTGATCAATGTGAATTGATAAGAACAAAAAGTTCAATTTTTTTTCAAATTATTTGGGTCTTTGCCAAAATTTTGAATTGCAATTATCAATCCTCTTGTTATCAGAAAAAACTCAACTAGTGTCTACTGCTTTTTCAGTTATAATAATTCTGAAGAATGTGAATGATTTGAACAGTGTGAATGAATTTTTTGCTCGTTATGTGGTTTTCCATTGTAAGCTAATTATTTCATTTCTTTATTATTGAGGATTGTAATAAGTTTATGGTTTATTTAACATTGTTATTGTCCAATACCACGTTATCTTCCATTATAGAAAATAAATGTAAAGCTAATCATTACCGGCATTTCATATTTTATTTTAATATTTCAAGACATTGATTTCGCGTTATTACCTGCTGTATTTTCAAACCATGCCATGAAATCATGGTCTATGGTTTTGAAATGAAATACTTCTAATAGACATTATCGTTTCATTTTCATTCATTATACATACTCTCCTCTACATACATCAACAAAAAACAATTTTGCTTTAAATATAGGAAATTTTGTAAGAATTTAAGCAATTATAAACGTATTTTCATATTTTATTATTCGAAAACAATTTTTTTTTAATGTAGAAAATTTAAACAATTATGAACATAATCAAAGTACTTGTAAATATCATCAACAATAAGTCGATTTGGCTGTAAATGAGAAAGGATTCAAGTAAAATTTAAGAAGTTCGTAACTACAGTAAGAATATTCAGCAAGAAATGATTTGAAAGTATTTTTTACAAGCTCAAAGTGCTCAAATCGGTCAATTTTGTTGTTAAATCAGGGTACCATACCCTTCAGTAGAATTATGCCTTTCCATAAAACATGGTTTTTTTGCTTTTTAGCAATTAGGCGTATTTCTCTTTTTATATGGTGTGTTCTCTATCTCTCATCAGCTTATAAAACGATTCACAAATTATAGTCAGTAGCCCAGTCAAATTAGACAAAAATATGACCATCGAGAGAAACAATTTATTATATAATTCTTTGTAGCCAATACAATAATAATTACAAAAATCACATATTATATCCAATATACATTTGCGTGGCTAGAATAAGAGAGCCTTCTTATCATCTTCTTCTTTTTCTTCTTTCATCTTCTTCTTCATCTCCTCTTCTTCTTCCCTCTTTTCTTCCCCTTCTTCTTTTTCTTTATTCTTCTTCTGCTTCGTATTTTTCTGCTTATTCTTTTCCATCTTCTCCTCCTACTTGAGTACTGTTTTTCTCTTCATCTTCTTCTTTTCCTCTTCTTCTTCTTCTTTATTTTTCTGCTTATTCTTTTCCATCTTCTCCTCCTACTTGAGTCCTGTTCTTCTTTCAATCTTCTTCTTCTTCAATCTTTGTCCAAACTCCGCCATTTCATGCAATTGCATCACTTAGATTGTCATTACCATAGTTTAATACCATTAATAACATACAAACATCATTGGACATAATTTCTAGCACTATAAAAATCATAATCTAAGTTTACTATAGTATCTATGCGATGTTGACAATTTTGTTTCAACTACTCGTATTATGCGAAATATGTAAACTTACATGAATAAAGAAATCTAATCTTCTTTTTCTTCTTCCTCTTCTCTTTCTTTTACTTCTTCTTCTCCTTTATATATAACCTATGCTATTATATATAACCTCCTTTAATAACCTATGTTTGCTTAATTTGTTCGTTTTGTTTTGTGTGGTGTGTGATATATGTAGACATGCTGTCGCACAAGGACCGTGAGCAGATGACCGCCGAACGCAAGGGCTACGTGCGGCGTGTCTCCAGTCGCATGACGTCAGTGCATCGCTCGCACAATCACTCGCCCGACCAGTTTCCCCATCTGTTCGAGTGTCTGCTGCTAGTCGGGCTAGATCTCGACCCAGCCCGCTGCAAAGTGCCTTACATCAAGAGTCGTTACCCTGAAAATGTAAGTGAAAGCGAAATTATTATAAGGGAATTGAAATTCATGAACCATAGCAGATATCTGTTCAGTTAGAAAGAGATAAACTACGAACTACTGGGTCCTCTTCAGGGGTATTCACGATGTTGGAGTTAGCCAGCTAAGTCAAGCTATTCGCTAACTCCAGCTATTTGCTAAGTCAGTGTTAACTCAATGCTATAGTAGTACATTAGAAAAAAAATAGCAGATAGCGCAGGTTCAAGTACGCTAACTCCAGCTATCTCTGTTAAAGCCGTGGCCATCTTGGTTTTCTAACCCTACTTTTTACAACCTCAACTATAAAGTTTCACGAATATTCTCTTGGAGCGCTATTGTAGTTGGTCCTAGTTGGGGTGCTCACAATCCCAAGTTAGCAAATAGCAGTTTAGCTAGTTAAAACGACATTGTGAATACCCCTTTTGTAAGGGTTATCGGTTGTGGATTGGTAGCAAAAAATATTCTGTTCTCTGCTGTAAAATCAATTCCCGGTGGTTTGGAACCCACTTAAAACTGTAGGTTCAACTCATCAATCACTATCATCCAATTCAGTACCCACGCACAGGATTCATGCCTATGTAGGCACCATGTTGAAAAAAAACTGTAATTATTTTTTTCGGCTTCAGGGTTGTCTTTCAAAACAAATTGCAAACTTATATAAGGATATTAAAGAAGAAAGAACACAATTAAAACATTATTTTTCCAAAAAAAATGCTTTGTAACAAGTCTTAGAAAAAGGAAAATTTTAAATTTTAAACAGCCCAAGTAGAAGTTTCAATCATAGCCGCATTGGTGCTTTAATATTTATTTATTCATTTTATTTATTTATTCATAAAATATAACTGTAGTAGGCTTCTGCTGTCGGTGCCTAAAATATATAATAATAAATAAATGCCTTTATTAAACAAACTAGCAGCTACCCGTCCTTCGTACGGATTATGTTTAGAAATACGACTAAATATGTTTCGGCTTTTTTGATAGCAACGATCATGAAGTTGTTAGCAGCTTAGTAAACAACTTAGGACGTAAACAATTCAGTGACAGTTATCAGAGAGAATATTTGAGAACAGCTGATTGATATAATTATCATAAATTACGTGATTTGTTGTTGTTCTTATGTGGTAATAATAGTGCTACCTGGCGAATTCCCAAGAGCCTAGCACAAACCGCACCTTCCTAAAATGTTAATTTTTGTTTTGATAAATTATTGAAATTAGAAAATTTTGTTTTTTTTCAACAAAGAAATAATTGATAAAACATAAGATGAGCTTTGATTCACCAGACATATGTTTCCTAAAAGACTGCAATGCTCCGACTACACAAGTCTGCAGACAGCGTAAATAACGCCGCGAAGGGCCCACCATTTATATTCGAGAACAGCTGATTGATATATCATGATAAATTACGTGATTTGTTCTTATTCTTATGTGGTAATAAAACTTGGAAGAAATGTATCCAAAATCGCACAATACTTGGTTTTTAAACGTTTATTATTCTGTTAAAAAAAAGTTAATTTAGTTTTTTATTGCTGGTTTTTAAACGTTTATTACTCTGTTAAAAAAAAAGTTAATTTAGTTTTTTATTGCTGGTTTTTAAACGTTTATTACTCTGTTAAAAAAAAGTTAATTTAGTTTTTTATAGCTAAAGACATTGTCAAAAAGGTTTTCAATACTGATAAATAACTTTAATCCCGATCGATGCTCTCGTTTTTCAGGAGAAGGCCGCGTAAAATGTATCCAAAATCGCAAAACACTTGGTTTTTAAACGTTTATTACTCTGTTAAAAAAAAAGTTAATTTAGTTTTGGTTTTTAAACGTTTATTACTCTGTTAAAAAAAAAGTTAATTTAGTTTTTTATTGCTAAAGACATTGTCAATAAACTGTTCAATAACTAAAATCCCGATCGATGCTCTCGTTTTTGAGGAGAAGGCCGCGTAAAATGCCTTTGGGGCCGTGACAGACAGACAGACAGACAGACAGAAAGTGATAGTAGACTATTTTCGGCTTATTTGATGTATAAAACGTAAAAATAACCAAAAGATATATAATTCTGATAAATGTACAGACAAAACTCTAATTTTATTTATATAGATAGATTACATCATTTTATCAAATTAATTTTAGGCTAATTTCCCCATAGATTAAATCCGTCCGGGGGAGAGAGGGTTTGATTGCACATATTGATAGCCTATTGGCCAAACCAAATTATTAAAGCAGAAGAAATTGACAATTCTAATATGAAATTTGAAAAAATAAATACATAAATCACAAGTCATTTCTTCAAGAAACAACACAATATAAATATAAAATATATTATGGTATTTTTTCGTTTCCTTTACATTAAAATGTTCTATTTCTTCTTGGGTTGTTGACATTTTAAACTTTCCTGTTTCTATGAAGTTTAGAATTAAGTTTGTAGAAAAAATAAATGTTTGAAATGTAATAAAAACTTACGAAAAACACTTTCAAGTGGAAATTTGACTCACGTTATGGCGTGACGGCCGTTTCACTCTGTTGTCAAGAGCATCGTCAGACGACCCACAGTAACGTGTCACAATTTCTACTTAGAAGTGTTTTTCTTAAGTTTTTTTCATATATACTAGTGGAAACAAGATGGATCTTCAACATCATAAATTTCAAATCGCTTCCCGGTGGTTCGGAACCCACCTAAAACTGTAGGTCCAACTCATCAATCGCCATCATCTTTCCCTATATCCATCCATTTCATTACCCACGCACAGGTTTCAGACCTATGTGAGCTTAATCCACAAAAAAATCTGTTCTTGTTTTCAAATAGCCCTGTATTTTATTTTATTCTGAATTTATCAATTTATTTATTCATTTAAATATATACAAAGGCACGTAGATAACTACATTAAGAGCCTTATTGACATAATCGACATTGAATTACAAGATAATGTACTGAAAGAAAATGATACAGAGAAAAATAACTTTTAAATGATTTTGCATAACTTTCAGGCGATCGCACCGCGCATAGAAGAGCTATGTTTTCCGGATGCGAATGATTGGCCGCCATCTTCGTCGAGTGGCCAGAGCTACGCACAAGTGCTGACCGACTCGAACGGCGTGCGCAAGTACGGCTACTGTCGCCGGGTGCAGCCTGAAGGGGCCGCTGTCTGTCTGCCACTCGCCTACTGCATCATAACTCCCTTCAAAGCTAATTCCTTCTTTAATAAGGTAAGCGAAAGTGGTTTTACAAAATTTATGCCATTTCTCTCTAGCTTTGTTCACTAAATTCATGCCATTTCTTTTTGTCGTTGTTCATTGATGATTATAATGTCATTGGAATTTTTATTAAATTCTAATACTTGATTTCAAGGGGGGGGGGGTCTGTGGGCTATAGTGGGAGGGGGGGGCCGGGTGTGTCACTTTAGTATATATTATTTTTTGAAATCGACTCTTATAACACCGAGGAATTGTGTATTTATTTTATTTATTTATTCGCCATGAAAAATACAAACAATCATAAATCGTGAAATAATGAAAGAAATCAAATACATAACAAACGTAAATCATAAATATAAACTAACAGTATAAATGATACAGAAACACAAATATCTCTTTATGCATTTATGGCATCATCAGCAAAAAGAAAACTTTGCCCGCTGATGACCGTTGCGGTTGAAAAAATAAAAAATCTTCAATATTGTATCATTCCTGAGGTTAAACTTATGAAAAAGCTGTGTTTTCAAAAATTACTTTTATCCTTAATATTAATATTATTTAGTAGGCTATTATTAATCAAGTATGACCTTCCTGTGCACTCATTCCCGCGCACAGGCACGGGAATTTTCCTTTTTTTCATTTCACACTGAAAGTTTGTGTAAACATTATTTTTGTTTGAAATAAACTTAAATTTGAATTTGATGTTCTTTCATGCTGTTAACCCGGAAATCACAATCATTTGCTTCATATAAGACGCTACTTCTGGAAATATTGAGTTCGGTTGGATAGACCTGAAATAGAAAGCTATCTTCCCCCTTTAACCCTTGTATTAAAGTCGGGCTCTTGGCCCAGGCCTGTATGTACCAAGCAGCATGTAAACTGAGTTTAATCTAATCTTAGTCAAACTAAACGACAGTTTACCACCATAGCTGTACGCTTATAATAAATTCAATTTAGGAATTTAAGTACTAAACACCAGTTTAAGCCGAGCTAAGTCTGTGCGCAGGGTTTTTGGTCATATTTTTTTTTCAAATTCTCTTGTATTGGATATTATTGGGGCTTCGAAATTTCATCTATTGCTGTAAGGAAAAATGCTTTTCTTCAATTATTTGGTAAAAGTAGTAAATTCGTATGGCTTTTCGTGGTGGGGAGACCCTTACGGGTAGTTCCACCTCGCCGCTTTTTTTAACGACTGCTTTTTTTTTATATGCAACCGGGACCGACGGCTTAACGTGTCCTCCGAAACACGGGAGTGGCTCGAGAAAAATATCTTGTTCTCAACTGGGATCGAACCCAGGACCTTTGGCTTATCAGACCAGCGATAAGCCAACTCGGCTACGCCGACTCCAATTATTTGGTGAAATATGGGGGTTCATAGTTAAATTGTGATCTTACCTACGAGTTATTTTAAACTCATGATAAATTCTCTGTAACTAAAAGACACATTGAATGACATATTATTTATTTCAATCCAACAGTTTTTTTTTCAAAATAAATGTTATACATATTTTTAAAAAATATTTTTAGAAACCTAAATGCTTGATTGAAGTAAAAAAATATGTCATTTTATTCCTCGTGGTGTCTTTTAGCTATGGAAAATTTATCAGTAAATTTATCAGGCTTTGAAATTTCATCTATTGTTGAGAGGGAAAAAGTTTCTCTTCAATTATTTTGTGAAATATGCTTGTTACCTAGTGAACACGATTACACTAACTGAATGAGTTGAAAGTAAAATTATAAATTTGCCGGCTGATAACGTGTAAACTCGCTTAATGTAATTGACGCTTTAGGTTTGTCACGAGGTAGACACTCATTAATAATCCAATAAACAAGTAAAAGGATTCTTTATTGCTCTTACAAAAATATTTTCCATTTTATTTCGATTTTACATATTTTTGGTTTGTTGATACTGTCATTGGAGATCTCAAATCAACTGGACATACATTCAACTTCTAGATAATTCGAGTTTATTCTGATTGATGCTTTTTAATCCATCTAATAATAATTTTTTCACTCTTTTATAGGTTCTAATGGAACTGGAATCAAAGCATGGATTGTCTGAAACAAAAATGAATCAATTAATTGATCAACTGTATCAAAGTCCGTTCCCCGCTCCAGGCCACAGTTTGTACATCAATGATGGATCAAGTGGTGAAAGGTGATTCATTCAAATCTTATCTAAATTTATTTATGTTGTAATACGTACAGTAATTTCATAATTGATTCTAAAATATGTAACTTTACTTTAATAATACTTTAATACTTTGAGGCCGAATGAAAAAGTACTAGACAATGCGGAAAGAGAACTCATCAAGGAGGACCAGGGAATGATTGACTTGAGTGGTACAATGAGGCCGTAAAATCAAAATTTATTAATAAATATGTGTTTGGCTAATCTGGTCTGCATATACTCTATTGTAAATAGATATAACTACATGTAAATGTTGTAGTATACAATACATCTAACTGATTGTAGTGATTGTTGAATAATGAATTTGTGACCTACTTTATTTCTGCTACCATGTAAGATAATAATACTATGATGTGTAATTTTGTATTATTATGTAATATGTAAAGGAATAAAAATTTTATTTGATATTCTTGACAGGCCTTGAGCCTGCATTCGAATAAGTTTATATATAAAATTTTGCCGCGTAGTATGTCCAAGTATGAAATTCACACTTTTTTGTTATTCTCACAGAACAGAAATTTTCGCCAGGCCGTTAGACAGCCGAATAGAGGATAATGACTTATCCGAACTGTTGGGCAAAATCAAATTATCAGTCTTCCTGCAGATATTTGCTACTCTGCTTCATGAAAGAAAAGTTATACTGCTGAGTGAATCCATAAGGTATTTATTACATTTTTCCAATAAACTAAATTGTCTTCATTATTTTTTCATTGATTGTAAATAACTCCATTACTTCATTGCACCTTCTGTATGTATAAAAATAGAATTGCTCAATAATTGCGAAGTGTAATTTAGATTTAAAGATAACTTAAAAATAAGTTTCAACTATTTGTAAAGTCCTTATACCCCTGTGAGAGGAGGTCATTGGACGCTATCTATATCTGTCTAACTATCTATCTTCCATTTCCTACTAAATTTATGAAATTCCTATCAGTGAATAATATTTAAAATATCAATTTATTTTCTTTCATATTTATTTTTTCCTATCCGTATCATTCTTTCTTATTTATTCTTATGTAGACTTTAATATGTAGTAAGCTTTCTTTTCACTGTTTATACTCTATAATTCTAATGTGTCAATGTTTTGTTTTTCAACTCCTCTGAACTAATCGTTTCGGTATATTCATGGTATGTTATGTTATGTTATGTTTGAAGGGACGGATTCAAAGATCCAGAAGATTCAAAGATCCTCACACGTCAACCGAAGCTTATTGTGTGTCCCTAGTACGTTAGTTAGGCAAACCAATACCTGTGCCCTTTACAAGATCCAGGAGTTTCTTCCCTATGCTAACGTCCCATTCATCACCTGGTTGCTTAAAGCCAAACAGAGCCATTCTCCTTGCCCCGAGTCTCTCGCAATCCAGTATGATATGCTTGGCAGTCTCTTCAGACTGATTGCAAAGCCTACACATCTGATTTTCATTTCTGAGTCCGATTGTGTGGAGATGTTTCCTGAAGTGGCCATGTCCAGTTATCAGAGCAATCAACTGCTTAACCTGACCTCTACCCAGCCTCACCAGCCAGTTGGTGAAGTAGGAGCTTGTGTCTGCTAGCAGCCTTTTGCCAAGTGCTTGGCCTGAGTGACCTTGCCATTGCTGGTGATGTAAGTCCCTGGACCATTTGTTTATTGTGTGGAAGGCAGTAGTTTTGCTTATGCCACAGCTTGGCTCTGGGCCAAAGAATGACCTACTAGAACCTTGCTTAGCAAGCCCATCTGCACACTCGTTGCCACCTATGCCTACATGGCCAGGTACCCAACCAAGATGCACAGAGTTGTGTGTTGCGAGCTTGCTGAGTGTTTTGTGACACTCCCACACCAATTTTGACTTGATTTCATTAGAGTCAAGAGCCTTGAGGGCTGCCTGACAATCTGACAAGATTACTATATGCTTGTCGCAATAGTGTCTGGCAATGCCTATATTGGCACAAGCCATGATGCCCCAAATTTCTGCTTGAAAGATAGTACAGTATTGTCCCAGACTTGCACAGATTTCTGTTCTGGGTGATTCACTGTACACCCCATAGCCAGATTTCCCTTCAATAAGAGAGCCGTCTGTGTACCAGACAAGGCTGCCTCTCCTGATATAGGGCCCTTCCTCAGACCTCCACTCCTCTCTAGAGCAGAATTTAACAGAAAAAGGTTTAGTGAAAACCATCTCCATACTCATGACATCTGAAGTCATTTCAAGCACAGGGCTATGAGCAACAGCTTTGGTGATTGTGCAATGGCCTGTTCCAGACAGGCCTTCCCTCCATTGGCCTGTGACTTTCAATCGATAGGCTGATTTTCGTGCTTCTGCCTTGATAAAAATATCCAAGGGCAGCAAGCCAAGAGCAACTTCAAGAGTTGCTGATGGGCTGCTCCTGAAAGCTCCAGTGACTAGGAGTGTGCCCATCCTTTGTAAACTTGTGAGTTTGGCTGTAGCTGTAGTCTGGTTCACCTTTGTCCACCAGACTAGTGATCCATATGTGACTTGAGGCCTTATTACTGCCTTGTACAGCCACAGCGCTATGTGAGGCTTGATCCCCCACATGGAGCCTGCAAATCTCCTGGACGTCATAAGCGCCCATTTTGCTTTGTGCAGTATATTATTCAAATGATTGTTCCAAGTCAGCTTGGAGTCGATAGTCAGCCCTAGGTATTTGACTATACCTGATACTTTGAGCTGTGTTGGTCCAAGTTTCAACCAGGAGAGAGACTCCAGGTTCTTTTTCCTTGTAAATGGAACAACTACAGTCTTTGAGGGATTTATACTTAGTCCCTCTCCAAGACACCAGTCATTAACAAATTGAAGGTTGACGTTCATGACATCAGCAACAATATTTGTGAACCTTCCCTGTACCATGAGGACTATGTCATCTGCATAGCCCTGGACAAAGACACCTCTACTAGTGAGTTCACAGAGGAGACCATCCACCACAAGGTTCCACAGAAGAGGAGAAAGCACACCTCCCTGCGGACAACCTTTTGCAGGTATGATCACCATCGATTTGTCTTGAAGATCAGCCCTGATCCGCCTGGAGTAGAGCATGGCCTCAATCCACCTACATATAGCAGACTCAAGACCACGCCCATGCACTGCCCGGACCATGGCCGTGTAAGTAACATTGTCAAAAGCACCCTCAGTGTCCATGAAGGTGCATAGAGCAATCTCCTTGGCAGCAAGGCTGTCCTCCACCCTGCTCACAAGTTGATGCAGGGCTGTTTCACAGGACTTACCAGGCTGATAGGCATGCTGATTCCGATGAAGAGGAGTACCTGAAAGCACTCCCTTTCTTAGATGTCTCTCCACCAGTCTCTCCAGTGTCTTCAAGAGAAACGATGTAAGATTGATGGGGCGAAATGATTTTGCAGTTGAGTAGTCTGCTCTTCCTCTCTTGGGAATGAAGACCACCCTACTGAGGCGCCAAGCTTGAGGGATGTACCCATAAGCCAGACTTGCTCTGAAGAGTTCACACAGGAGGACCAAGAGAGCTTCTGGTCCTTGCTGCAACATAGCCGGTATGATACCGTCCCCCCCAGGAGATTTGAATGGGCCAAACTTGGAGATGGCCCATTTAACTTTGGAAAGTGTGACAATACGTCTGGCTAAAGTCCAGCTTCCACGATCAGCTCTTGGCCGTGAGCCCATTTCGCTGTTGCCGGACATGCCTGAGCAAGCACCCTCAAAAACACAGTCTGGAAAGTGAGTCTCAAGGAGAAGTTTGAGACTTCCACCAGTTCCAGTGGTATATTGTCCCCCTGGTAACCTCAGAGTTCCCAGGAGGCCAATTGGGCTTGAAGCTAAGACACGCTGCAGTCTTGCTGCTGCCCTAAGACTATTTACCTCCTGTGTAAACAGTCTCCAAGAGTTCTCTTTGGCTTTCTTGATTGCAAGGCTGTATTCTGTGAGTGCCCTGTGGTATGGTTCCCAGTTACGGCTCCGTTTGCAATGGTTATGAAGCTTCCTGACAACCGCCCTTCCGCGGTCAAGGTCAGCAGTCCACCATTTAGTATTAGTACGACTCTTTCCCCGCCGCAATGGACAATTGTCCTGAAAGCAGCTTATGATTGCATTCTGAAGATCGGAAGCAATCTGATCAATGTCTGCAAAGCAGGTGACCCTCTTGCCTAATGATCCAAGTTGAGACAGGAGGTCAGACTTATAGAGTGACCATTCTGTTCTCCTTGGATCTCGATAGCAGGATGAGCTGCCTTCACTTTGCAGGTTAAAACAGATGAACCTGTGGTCAGACAAAGAGGCCTCATGACTTATGTGCCAATTGTCGATGGCACTAAGGAGTCCTTCTGAGCAAAGTGTAATGTCAATAACCTCACTTCAATTTCGTGTAATGAACGTCGGACGGTTTCCAGCATTACAGACATAAAGATTATTAGATATGAGAAACTGAAGGAGAGCCTCACCTCTTGGATTAGTGTCAGAGCTTCCCCATCCAATTGTGTGATGAGCATTGGCATCACAACCTAAAAGGAGTTGTTGTCCGCCAGCGCAAGATGACTCCACCAGAAGTTCGAGTTCTCTTGATGGAGGAAGGTCCCCGGAGTCATAAGGCAAGTAAACCGAGCCTGCAATTGTGCTCCATTCCTTGCCTTCATTGCTCCAGGTTATAGACACCGCAGTGAGATCTCTAGAACAGAATTCAGTGAGTGTTAGGCAGTCCATACCTCTCTTCACAAGTATGCAGGTTCTGACATTTTTGAGAGAGGTACAGTAAATTAACCTACCCTTGGTATCACCCAGGCCTGCAACCCTTCCTTGGTGAAGCCATGGTTCCTGGATCAGTGCCAGGTCAAATCCCTCTCTGAGGAAGAACTGGCAGAAAGCAGCTGAGGCTGCTTTACTGTGATGTAGATTGATCTGGAGGACCCTGAGCATTGTCCTTGACTGTTGTTGAGACAATTGAGACTTGCCAGAGTCCTAGGTTGGCTCTAGAGTTGGCCGACCTAACAGCATTGAAGCAGGCCTCATCCAGGAAACAGACAAATCCATAACCTTTTGGGTCTGGCTTGGCTGGCAGGACCTTCCACTCCTTCACCTTCAAGGTGGGGTTTTGCTTGTCAAGCATCTCAAGGACCTTTTCTGGAGTCTTTTTCAGAAGCTTTGGATGAGCTCTAAAGAATACCCTCATTGACTTCATAATGTCTTTCCTCAGACCAACAATGAGTTTCTTCTCCCCAAGTGGTTTGAGTCTGGGGATGAGTACCTCCAGCCAATGCTTAGTAGCATCGTTAATGCAGGATATAATCAAGACACCTTTTTCCATGTAGGTGCCTGCAAATGATGGAGTGCAGCCGTCCTCCAGGAGCTCATCCATAATGGCGTCTTCAATGACTTCTCCTTGCTCTGCTGAAAGCTTAGCCTCAGGATAGCTTTCCAAGACAATGGCCATTTTGGTGGCAGAAATGTCCCTGTAAGAGACTCCTTTACTAGAAGTCCCTAGATTAAGGGGTTGGACATCATGACCTCTATGAGTTCCACTCCTGGCCTTTTTTGTAGGTCCTTCCGCTGAGGGAGGGGTGGCCATGTTGCCTCTAGGGCGCTTGGCCACCCTTGACCCAGCCTCTAGACCCACATTTGTGCCTGGAGTTTCACCCATCTCTGGTCTCTTAGGTTTTTTCTTTTTACCCCTCCGAAACTTTGCTGGGTCAAAAGCTTCACCTCTCTCAAGAAGTTTTGCCTGAATGGCCGCCCTTCTTTGGGCAGTGGTGAGGTTTGGTTTCTTTACCCGCAAGCTGCTCAGTTGCTCTATGGCATCTTCAAGCATACCGGCGGATTTTGTGTTTCTGGACTTCTGAGAAGCTCATCCTCCCCCTCCAGTGGGGCTGATGCGATTGAGCTCATGTCGTCCATGTTGATATCCATAGAAGCCTTCTCAATGTTGATAGCCTCTACATGAGAATGCAACGGAACCTCCTGTGTTCCTGATGCACCCATTTCAGATTGAGGAACCTGCCCTGATGGGGCGGATCCTGATGGGTTTGAGGGCAAGGCAACTTCTGGAGTTACCTTGGGGTTTGGTTCTGGTTGTTTTGAATTTTGGAGATTCATGTGGTTCCCACGAGCAGCTAGGGAAGTGGAGTCAACCCAGACAGAGCCCCGCATGCCCGGGCAAGGCTACATACTGCAGGAGGGCGCCTGGTGTCCTGCAGGCACCGTTTGAGACACTGTACAAAAGGCCCAGTGTCATCCACCCATCAGCACGGTTCACATCACACCTTGGGTTGGCCTATAACAGAGAAAGAGGAAAGGGTGGAGGAAGGGGCTGGGATGAAGAGCAGGATAAAGGATAGGTTTCCAGGATAATGAGGTCAACGGACAGTTGCCCTTTTAGTCGCCTCTTACGACAAGCAGGGATACTGTGGGTGCAATTCTACTACCCCCACCCACTGGGGAATATTCATGGTATATCGTAGTGGTATATTCATAATGAATCATAAGACGAAATTGTCACAACCACATTTATTAAACTTCGAGAAACTAGTTTCGGTTGTTACACCATTATCAATCTCAATCAAACTCATGATATATCGATGTGATATAACTCATGGTATATTCATGATATATCGTAATTGTAATGATGTCATTAAAATTCTTGATTAAAGCTAAATTTGAATTTTTCTTTTTCATGTTTATAGGAAACTATTGATATGCATAGAAAGATTCCTTGTCCATGTTAACCAGTTGAATTTTTCTGAAACTAGATGAATATAAAATTTGGTATGTTCTTGTTACATTTTGAATTTCATTTTCCAGTTTTATTCTCTTTTCTATGTTTAGTCTGTTTGTTATTCTATTTTTTTATGTTAATAGCAAACTATCGGTATGCATAGAAGGTCTGCAATCGGCTCTATTTCCATTCCACTGGCAGCACACTCTAGTACCAATTCTGCCTTCAGTTCTAATGGACGTATGTCATGCACCTACGCCTTACCTGATTGGCATAATCAAGCCAAAGCTCATGGATTTGCCTCTCAACAATATTGATCTGGTGAGTACCACTGTAATCATCAACTAGAAAATAAACTGAAAATTCTGTTATGCATGTGTCTCAACTCTTTCTCACCTAAATATGATAATTAATATCATTAATCAATATCAATAAATATGATGATAAATATCATAACATTGCACAACTGGTTCACCGAATTATATTCAACACGAAAATTAGATGCATATTATGGAGACTGACAACCCCTAATCTTTTGCTGTACAGTGCAAGCGTGTCCTGTTATTTTTGTTTGTGTTGAAAATTTCCACAGAATTAGATTCGTGAATTAGATTGGAGAATTCTATAAAATCGATGAATTGAGAAAAAAAGCGGAATGAATCTACCTTACAGTAAATTCAAAGGGGAGGCTCTCGCTGTCTCGACCATATTTCAATAGATAACGAGGGGTAAAAAGAAGAATGCAAAATTTGATAATATATCCAACCTAACCTCAGCACTTGACTGTTTATTTTATATTCCCATAGCAACATAACTTCAAGGCTCTGACTACACGGTACATGTAGTTCCAGACAGCGTATATAACGCCGCTAAGGGGATTGACATATGATTAAAAACTGTTAACTTCTATCAGCTGTTCCTTTAAGGATAGATTTTTCCTTTTTGTCTCCTTCAGCGAGGACCGACGAACTTAATTTTAATTTCTTTTTTCTTCTTATGATGTGCCTACTACCTCTTGAAAATTTGGTACCTTTACCCCCTGTAGTTTTTGCTCTGAAGTTTTATGCGTACGGACAGACGGAAAAAGCCGACACATAATGCTCTCTCCCTATGTACTTCGTACAGTGAGAGCTAAAATAAAATATCAATGTAGAACTACCTCTTGCAAAGTTAATAGAAACAAGGTTTTTCCATAACTCCCTCAATTTAGCAAAATTGAAGTCATGACGTCACTCTGTTCAGAATTGCCCTTCATTTGCAAATTTCAGCACTATTTTTACACTTTTTCAGTGCAAACATTAAGTTTTCTGCAAATCACAGAATTGATCAACTGGTAATGATATAGGTTACTCTATGCTATTAAACTAATAAAGGTCATATCCCCAGCATCTTCCATGTTCTAAAACACGGAACAATATTGCTATTAATAACCTTGCTGGCGATATTAATTTTTTTGTGAATCCGAAATCATATGATGTTTGGGGACGTGATAGCCGAGTACCGTAGCAGGTGTCTGTTCAATCAGAGATAAGCTACAAAGCTCCTGGGTCATCTGTGCAACGGTTACCGATTGGATTGGCCAGCAAAAAGACTGTTCTCTGCTGTAAAATCACTTCCCGGTGGTTCGGAACCCACCTAAAACAGTAGGTCCAACTCATCAATCACCATCATCCAATTCATTACCTCGCACAGGTCTCAGACCTTGACACCAGCCCCACTTTCACTTTTCACCTTATTCTAGTCACAGTACTGTGTTTGGCCACATCTGGCCACAGTGCTATGTTTAACCAACCAGTCGCTAGATAACACCAAGTATCATCATTCTTTTTCACTACAACTCAAGCATAATCTCTCACACATGTTTTCTGAAGTGACTAACTATATAAGCTGGTCACTTACTCTTATAGTGTGTGGATCATCTCTTTATCAAATTACTGAATCATTGAATTACCACATCAAGTTGGATGGAATCAATTTCACTTTCAATATTTAGAGCTTACTGCTCAGGGTTTCTCAAGGTGCTAGATGTGCTTCTGAGAACCTAATTTTGTGAATACAAACCAGACTTGTATTCTTTTCCCACCCTACAGCAAGCACCTAACCAGGGCTTGATATATCCAGAGCTTAAGTGGGGTCTTGCTTCCAACAGCAGACCTAACTGGGGCTCTGATATACTCAAGCTTAAGCGGGGTCTTGCATTCCCCACTAACAAAGATCAAACATTCTGGATGCCGCGGTCAGCCGACCAGAGGAACCGACACTAAGCTGCTTGCAAGGACACCCAAGCTCTATCTAGCAGCCGAGGCGATATCAACCTATGTGGGCTTCATCCTCCGAAAAAAAGTTTATAGAAATCACAGAAGTTTGATGGTGCATATTCTATCAGAAAAATTAATAATTACCATATAAATTTATCGGGTCCTTGGATACTCCTTTGTATCGGGTTATTAGTTATGGATATCTACCCCAATATCGCCATCACCAATACTAATAATATTATCTGTATTTAATTTGTATAAAAAAATATTTTGTTTAGGATTTGGTGGTTGATGTGGATGATGGCACAATTGTGCATAGTGTTGGAGACGAGGCTCTTATTCTTCCATCGCGACTGTCCAGAGCTCTCAGATCAGCGCTGCAGCTCTCTCTGGCGGCTAGCAAGGAAACGTGCAACCTGCTCGCTTCTGAAGCTCTGATTAGATTGTTTGTCGAGCTATTGGGCCATTATCGAGAATACATCACGGTATCGCCGCTACATAAGAAGAGGGAGTTCCAGGTAATTGGTGTTTTTTAATAATCATTGAAAAGAGAATTTGATTTAAGATGGTGTACAATTTTAAGATGATGGTATGCCCATGCATGGATCAAATTTGTAAGTTATTTTAAATTCAAATGTCTTATTATATAATTTTATATTTTGATCAATCGTTTTTTTTTATCTATTATTAAATTGGTGGGAGTAGAAAGTTTGAGAGACAGAGTCACTAAGAGTACCTTGAGATGGTTCGGGCACGTAAAAAGGATGGATCCAGGAAGATTACCGAGAAGAATGGAAGAGTTGCGATTAGTGGATAAGCGCCCAAGAGGAAGACCACGAAGAAGATGGAAGGATGGAGTGAAAGGAGAGATCGAACGAAGGGGACGGCAATGGCTGGAGATTGAGGAGGAACAGCTTTGGAATGACCGGAGCAGGTGGCGGAGACTTGTTAATACCCAGACCCAGTGAACCTACTGGAACGGGAACCGGATATGTATGTATTAAATGAAACTTGTTAGGATAGTTAACAAGGTAACTATGATTAACAATCATGTTGCACTGTATTTTCACAGACAAATTGTTATAAATAAATTTATCACATAGTTTTCTGTATTTTGCTTTTAATATTACTGTAATAGCAAAAATAGCAAAAATGAATTTCCTACTATTTGACGATTCCATTATAATATTTTATTGAGATCAGTGTTGAATGCAAGAAATTTTTTTCAACAGAGAGACTTGTTTGTGAAGAGTATCTCATCACGCAGTATTCAACTATTTCTTGAGTGGTTCACAGAGACGGCCATGTTCAACGCTTTCATCCAGTCTAGGTTAGAAAGGATGCCTGAATCGAGAGGTGAGTGAGTTCTTAAACATTCTAAATTGTTAAATATTCCTCTTTTAATATTCTCAGTAAATAGTACAAAAAAGTTTATTGTAAAATCGCACCTTTATTAGTTCAAAATAATAAAATTATAAATTGGAATAGAAATACTGATTAGGAACTATGAAAGAGCTAAAAATTACTAAAACTTCAATAATAAATTGTAAACCTACGACATATCAGCTCATATTAATTGAGTTTATTAAATGAAGGGAAATATAGATCTTTCAGTAACAACTAATAAACTGAGAATATATTGTGGAATATCAAAAAAAGAAGGAATTCAAGTGATTGTTTTTCACAGGCTGTGACATCAAGCTGTTTTTATTTCTATTTATATTGCTGTCACAGTACTTAAATCAATTTTTTAAAATATTTGTTATAAGTCAAATATATGAAATGCAAAATTTATTGCTATTTTAAAGTTTAAAGCCAATGATCTATGCGTTTACCATAAAATAACCAATTCCCATTTTGTCTATGCTTAATTTTAATTGAGTAGATTGATTTGTCTATGCTTTTATCTGTGAATGTTTTTAGCGATATATGAATGATTAACTATTTGAAAATATGTGCACAAAACTGACAACTAATTCCTTGAGAACACCATTCCACTTAAACTGAGGTTGTAAATATGATAAAACCTTTATCTAAATGAGAAAAATAACATTTGTCCAGTATTTGCGTTTGTATTACCAAATATTTAAACTGTATTCGCTTCTAAATAATCATGAACAATGTTTTCTATGAATTTAGGGTACTTACGTATTCATAGATATTGAATTCAATAATGTAATGCTTAAACACAAGTAATCTTCAGTATATTCCCATTAATGGAACGGTTCTATCTCTAAAATAATGCTGGCAACACTTCAAATTAACACTCGCACTTTATTAACACAAATTACTGACAACTCGCACTAATCAGTTATATCACACAAAATGAAGCAATCAGAAACAGATAAATCGATAATGTTCAGCTATTAAAGAATTTGGTATATTACTGTACAAAAATCAATACTAGCCGTTGAAAGGCCGTTCAAATATTAAGTAATAACTGTTCAATAATTCAAGAAGAAACGTCTGAAAATAACAATTAAAACACTTTCTTTGCACAAGTCTGTCACCGTCTTACAATAAACGCACTGAGTATGCGTCCACTTCTATAAAATGTAAAGGAAGTCTCACTAATACAGGCACAATATATCATTTACCATATTGCGGTTATCACTTTAACACACTGCCACTTGTTATGTCAACGAAGTTCAAGCCATGAATTAAACTGATGTTACCTGAGCGTTCGCTTTATACACATTTTTAATGTTCTAGCAAACAGAAGAGAATTCTATATCATTCCATAGAATTCCAAAGTAAACAGATAAGAAACGACCATAAATTTCTAGATGGATTGCAAGGCGAGGAGAGAACAGGGGAAGAGTAAACAAACATGCGAATTATAGCTTCGACTGGAAGACTTATTGACACAGGCAGATAACGCAGAAAATTACTGTCCATTCTTCCTTGCATTCCATAACATTATTACTACAGTATTTTTTATTATAAATCATTATTATTATTATTATTATTATTATTATTATATTTAATTTAAAATAACGCCATTCTCTACCTCTTAGCTATGATAAAACGATTTCTTGTTTTAGGTCTCTTTGAACAGCGGTGTTCTGAATATGCAGAGGAAAACGACCATGGGCGGCTCGTGAAGAATTACAAAGCGCTTAACAAAACTGTAAAAAATCTTGGTGAGTTTTTAAATTTTTATTACCAAATAATGTTTGCAAGTCACATCTTTTATACCATCTAAAACTAGGTCCAAATCATCAATCACCATCATCCAATTCATTACCCACGCACAGGTCTCAGACCTATGTGGGCTTCATCCTCCAGAAAAAAGAAAAACAAAGGGAAATATATATCTTTCAGTAATGTATGTATTATCAAATTTGGAATCAATTATGAAGATACATAATGGGTATAAAGAATATCTTTCTACAAGTGCCTAATTGAAAAAATAAACAATATGAAATAGGCTTCTGTCATGAAAACTTTAAAGCTCCATGTCCCGAAAAATTAACTAGGTGAAGATGAAGAAGAAGAAAAAAAGGGATTGTAGGAGCAGAGGAAGATAAAACGGAGAAAGAAAGAGGAGGAGGAGAAGGAGGAGGAGGAGGAGGAAGGTGGAGACAGAGAAGAGGACTGAGAATAAAAAATAGAAGAAGAAAAATGAGAAAAGTAATAAGAATAAGAAGGAAAAGTGGAAGAACAAAAGAGAAGAAAGAAGATAGAAGTAGATGATTAAAGAAAAGGTGGAGAAAACGTGATGAAAAAGAAAATAAGAAGACAGGGAGGTAAAAGAAAAATATAAGAAGTCGGGAGAAGAAAAAGAAGAAAGATAAGAAAAAAGGAGAAGAAAAAGAAGAAAGATTAGAAAAAGAAAGGTGTAGAAGAAGCAGGAAGGAAAAGAAGAAGAAGGAGGAGAAGAAGAATATAAATAAGAAGGCGAAGAAGAAGAAGAAGATGAAAATTAAATGCATCACTCCAGGATTATGTCTTGAAGTTTTAGTTGAAGAGTAATAAATTATTGTGATAATAATTAACGGAAAACAAGGGTTAGAACGTTTTTTGTTTATTTTATTGAATTTTTATGTGCGGCGCATGTAACTTAAGAGTAGTCAAAGTATTAATGAGTTATATTATTTTTCCTACAGTGACCCGAAAAAGTGCCTATTTTTGCACTAACTGTAGCACGCAAAATAGTCTATTCCTGCACCAGTGCTGGAAAGTAAATTCCAGTGCGGGAAAGTACTTTTCCGCACTCCAGATTTGCAACCTAACAACACAAAATAGCGAGCATGTAATACGCAGGTTCCCTATTCTGCATTCAAGAATAGGTTGGCTACTCTGCTTCAGCTACGAAATAGTCGTTGTAGTTGTTGTTGTTGAAATCGATTTGATTCAAAGATAGGTTATGTGAGGAATTGTCAGGTGTGTCCTGTTTTGTTCTGATTAAATTACTTTATACATTACTGTAGGAAAAATTTAATGTCTAATACGAGCGCAAAGTATTGTTTCTGCACTCGAGAAACTTTTTTCACTCGCCTTCAGCTCGTCAAAAAAAAAACTGTTTCTTTCGATACAGAAAAACGCTATTTTGCAAACGCTAGTTACACAAATAGCTATTATTACATTGATATTGTCTTATACAATGTGTATTGTACGTATGTAGCCTACTGTGTTGATTCTATTGTTTGTATATAATGCTATATTTCTTTTAGGATATAAGTCATCATTGAATTCAAATTTATTGCGTTTTTATCTAATTTCAGGTGATCG
The DNA here is from genome assembly GCA_948455865.1 of Conomelus anceps. Classification (NCBI taxonomy): domain Eukaryota; kingdom Metazoa; phylum Arthropoda; class Insecta; order Hemiptera; family Delphacidae; genus Conomelus; species Conomelus anceps. The sequence goes on from OX418224.1 coordinate 47,775,954, forward strand.
TTTCAAAGACTGGGCGACTCTTTCCTAATTTTACTATATAACCCAAAAATATTATTTTTAATTCAATACGTAAAGTAGCGACTAATAACTAAAAAAAGACTCATTTTAAATGGGTTTTGCAGTATTCGGTCTCATTCAACTGAAGAAGCAGTATTGAGCTTCTTCAATGACAATTAATTGCGTTTTTTTATCATTGTGATCCTGCCATCAAGTAAAAAATATTGCTTCACATAGTGAATCGCCCATTTAGCGATATTAATCCATAAGTTTTATCTTTTAAGTCAATTATAACAAAGTAATATTGTGCTATCTAGTCCGAACTAATACATTATTTATAATAGTTTTTTGTGTACTTGTTCAACATTTAATTGAGTTTCTATATCAGTTTTTTAATAGTTCATTATGATATAAAATTAGATTTGGATATTTTTATCTATTTATTGTGACAAAAATTGCAATGAATGTGAAGGAGCAACAGACTCAAGTCCAAAACTGCTCTCTTCACAAATTTTGAATAAATGTTACAATGTCCAAAACATTGAGGTTAACACAGACTAAAAATTTAGATTTGCTAAAAAACTTCACTTGAAAAAATACCTTGTACCGTATCTTCCAATATAACCGAAATATTAGGTAATTAGAACCCATAATGTTAGTAATTTAGATTCTAAACTAGAAAATAACCCAATATGATCCGTATTTATTGGCCATCATCAATTATGTAGCCTATTGTTGTCTGCCAATATGAATATTATTGGAAGCGTTCTAGTAAATCCTCGAATACGCAACCAATACATCAGTAAATGAAGTTATCACTCTTTGAAATACTAAGTACTTCAAATCCTGTTGAAATATTCCTTAGTATGAAGTTGTATCCTATTCAATAATGTTTCCAAACGTTGAAATAAAGAATTAGAGGGGCCGCTTAGCGTGGTTGGTTGGGGCGTCACAACTTCAACTTGCTGTCAATTCAGCGGTCGTGGGTTCGAATCCCGCTCCTCCGTCTGGCATCTATGTGTTATCATTCACCTCATTACCCCCACACAAGTCTCGGACTCATGTGGGCATCATCAGTAATAAAAAAAGAACCATTATAAAACTTACTTTGGATTACTGTACATTTTGGTTGAACGGGCAAACATTTGCTGAAACCATGTTGTAATTTAAAGAGATTTATTTTCTAAATGTATCTTTCCACGTAATAGAACTTGAAATAATATAACTTTAATATAATTTAAACCTTTTAAAAGCAGATGCATTTAATTACAATCAATAAAATTGTTTAATCTTTCCAAGAAATAGAACTTAATAGAACTTTAATATAATTCAAACCATTTAAAAGCAGATGAATTTAATTATCATCAATAAAATTGTTTCCTATTATTTCAAATTCATCATTATATTTGCTTCTCCCTTCTTTTACAAGAAATCTATAAAATTATTTAATATCGTCTATAATTGTTTGGAAAACTATTTCAGTACTAATAACTCTGTTATGGTTGGAAAATTATTGAAAGCTGTGTCATGTATTTATGTTATTTTTATTGTTGAGTAGCAACAATAAATTGTTCATTTATATTGCTAAAGTTTTTTCAGTGATGAGAAATGTTTATTGGTTTTTTGAAAGAAAACTTTGGGAATTATTTTGCTGCTAGGTACTGCTCCTATTGGACCTTATTATAAATGAACCTTTATTGAGACTTCCTTAAGACTTGAAAACCATCTTTCCAAAATATTTTCAGTCTCCCTTAAGCCTCAGCATAGGTTCATAAATATAGGTTATAGGGTATTAACTTGGAAGTAATGCTGTTGTTCATTGTTTTCATCCAATTAAAAAAAAATTTTTCATTGCTGATGATGCCCACATGAATCCGAGACTTGTGCGTGGGTAATGAGGTGAATGATTGCACATAAATGCCTGGCAGTGGAGCGGGATTCAATCCCACGACCGCTTAAATGTATCTTTTTCTCTTACAACATTTTTGGATTTTGAGTCATGCTTAAATCTACCCACTTGTAGTCATCGTTGCATCATTGTTCATGTTGAATGCTAAATAAGATTTAAAATATTTGCATCTAAGGATATAAATGACATCATAATAACAGTAATATATGACTACTGTAGTTTTCATATAACTTGGCAGCAGTATGCTAGGTTCAGATGTAGCATGTTCCATCTGCTACACGCTGCCAAGTTATATGAATACTACAGTATATATTTTAAGACTCGAATGAGTTTTTGTTCAATAACTATTTTATTTTTGTTGTTTTCCTCCTAACCAACTAAAAAGTTGTGTAACTTCTTGTACTCAAACTGCAGAGTTATTATTGTGCTCAAACAACACAATCCTGTAGAATTCTTCCTTAGTGGAAATTAAAAGTCGCACAATGTAAAATCTTTTGCTAAGAGAATGTATAGTACAAGACCAAATCATGGTACTTTAATCAAGGTTTGTACAACACATCTATTTTGTGTTGCTCATCAAATGGCCTTTCATAGCTTTATTTTTTATTAATAGCTGTCATTGAAGTACAGTAGCTTAGCACATAGTTTAGTAGTACTAGTAAAGTAATATTTAATAGAATAGTATATTTTTGTACATTATTGTAACACTAGTAACCTCTGGAATTATTATAATAATTATCATAGAAATTTTAATTTTATAGTGACGTATTGTTTGTTATTAGTTATCAGTTATGTTGAGCAATAATTTTTTTGTTTATAAGAGTCGCCATTCCATATTAGTCTTGTAAGTACTATTATTTTTTTTCTTGAAAAATTTCAATTACAAAACTCTGATCATACATTCCATATCTTTGTTCTCAATTATTTCTAAAATTAATTGAGACATGGGTTATTGAATTTGAGAATAAAACACTATTCTCTATTTTAAATTTTTCTATAACACTGAGATTATGTCCTGCTGAATTTATTTGGACCTGATTAAGAGTGAAACCATTCTAATTATTTAATAGAATTATGCTTAATTTATCTTGGCATTATCGTTATTGAATTTGGGATTAAAATACTGTATTCTCTATTTAAAGTTTTTCTATATCACTGAGAAATGTCGTTATCCTGTGTTGTAACAATAACTGCATTAATTTGGGTCTGATTAAGAGAGTCATAGCCAGAAATTCTAATTATTAAATAATGATGCATAATTCATCGTGACAACTCACTGTTATTAAATTTGGAATTTAAATAATGTACTCTAATTGTTCTATTATATTAAAATACTGTATTCTAATATTTTACTATATTAATACTGTATTTTAAATGCTTCTATATTTGAGAAGCAAATTTTATATCCTGTTTTGAAACAGTAGCTGCAATTATTTGGGCCTGATCAAGAGTCATAGCCAAAAAATTCTGATTATTAAATATTGATGTGTTAATCTATCTGGACAACTTACCGTTATTAAATTTGAAATTAAAATAATGTACTCTAATTGTTCTATTGTATTTTAATATTTTACTATATTAATACTGTATTTTAAATGTTTCTATAACACAGAGAAACAAATTATATCATGTATTGAAACAATATCTGCATTTATTTGGGTCTGATCAATAGCGTGATAGCCAAAAAATTCTAATTATTAAATATTGATGCATTAATTCATCTTGTCAACTTACCGTTGACAACCGTCCGTAGGTTTTAAGAGGATACGTATTCTGTTTAGTGACTTGAGAGAAAAATCTTGTTAAAGTCACTATTTAATTCTGTTGCCTTAGCAATTTTGTTGAAATTGTGGTTCGAATTTAGAGATTCATAAAAACTGAACTTTAATTCAAGCAATATTAATAAATTTATACAGTGCCTTGGATTTTAAAGTGCTAATAAACTAGTAATTGAAATGATAAGATATGAAATATAGAGTGCCTTTCTTGATTCCAGGAGTGATATAGTCAATATTATATTGAAATTGTGTGTATTTCATGATTCCAAAAATATGTTCTGTTCAAATTGATTTAGAGTTGTATTTTGTTTCCAAAAGCTACTGCATTTTTTTAAATAAATTCTTTCTACTGGCATATAACAACGTGTATTCCGTGTGAACTTATTACACCGAGTAATAATTCATTAATTGATTGATTTTGATATGTATCTATTAGTGCCTTCATATTTCATTATAACTGGCGTTAAAACTCTATGCTTTATCATGTGAAACTCATGGTGTAAATTATATACGGTAATTTAATCGGTGATTTTACCTATATACGGTAATTTGATCTTCATTAAAATAAGAGTTTCATTTGAATAAAGTATAGATTTAACACTTTCCTCAGAGATGTTGTAGAACTTATCCATTATGTGAAAAATTAAACGAAATGATGTTGAATTCTACTTTTATAAAAGTAGTCTAAAAATAGAATTTGACAACATCCCTATTTGTTTTTCACAAAAATAGATTTTTACGTTTACAGTATGTCCAGCGTATAAAGGAAAAGTCTTTAAACAGTAGAAATGCAGACAAAATAATTTATAACAGTAATTAAGTAATTATAAATATAATTAATGATAATTTTTGTAAGGAAACTAAGCGTTTAAAAATGTATTCAAATGGAGGAAGTGAATTCAAATTTCTATATATTTTATATTCAAATATATATTTTTTCTGCAGCAGGATATTAATGTGTTATTGATAGATCTCTTCAACGGAAGCATTTCAACCCTCTAATACCATTATAACTATTTTTATAATCTTGAATAATTTTCCCAGTTGATTGTTTATTTGCTATGTTATGTATTATTCTTTAGTTAACATGTTAAATTTGCTGCAGTTCAGTTACTAGCTATCGCTTATGTTACGTTTTTATATTTCCAACATTCCAAATTTATTACCACTTTATTTGTTGACTTTGTTTAATAATCTATTAATTATTGTACAAAACATTTTGTCTTCAATTCTAGGGCTCGTGTTTAGTTGAATTTAATTTTTTTCAATAACAGCAATATTCCAGTATGGCAATAATTACAACCCTAAAATGTTAAAATTGTTCCTGGATTTCTTGTTCCATGACGAACTGCGTTGTTAATATTAAATTGTTATGTGAATTTAACGACTTGCAGTCAAATATTCATTAAGAATAAGTAAAATTTACTTACTCTGTAGGCCGAGCGCTTTCAAATCTTTGAGATCCGTTTTCAGAGGCCCTCAAAGATTCGAAAGCGCTCGGCCTACAGAGTAAGTAAATTTTACTTATTCTTAATGAAAATTTGACTGCAAGTCGTTAAATTCACATAACAAGTTAATATTAAAATTGTTGTTGATGTACTCCAATATTTGGATGCATTTTTTGTAATACCTTTCAATTTTTCAAAATTGCTTACAAATTAGCCTATCATTGTATTAAAAATTTAGAAATCATTTAAGTTATGCGTAAGAATGAAATTAAACCTTCTCCAGCAATAAATGAGTTCTAGAATCTCTGACTATCATTAAATATCATTGATTCTTGTCTTAATTTCGTTCTATAAATTCGATAAAATAATTAAGTTTCATCGAAAAAAACTTGTATTCTATTGTTAATCAAACATCTTACTCTGTGATTGTGTTATAACATTTTGTATTAATCTATTAAACAGATTCAATGAAACTGACCAATATAATTTATCTTCCATTTTTAGTTTTAAGAAAGTTTAATTTTACAAAGTTGTTAGTATTTGAATGAATATTGTCGGATCTGATAATAATGTTCCTTCAGATATCAGATTCATATTTCTTCACACATTACGAAATCCCTCATCGGTTTGAATACTTTATGTATGTATGTATATAGTACCATAGCCGATTCGACTGTAGGTGACTCTTCAGACCTCAACGCTATGTTTTAGTCCAAAGAGCGTACTACACAAACGAGGAGTGAGGTAGTTTGTGATTGCTTTCCTCACTTTATAAAATATTGTAAAAAGGTCAAGTTACAAAAATAAGGCAAAGTATTTTCTATAAGATTTTTAAAAGCCCTGTATTTCTTGTTCCATGACGAACTGCGTTGTTAATATTAACTTTCTATGTGAATTCAACGACTTGCAGTCAAATATTCATTAAGAATAAGTAGAATTTACTTACTCTGTAGGCCGAGCGCTTCAGAGGCCTCTGAAAATGGATCTCAAAGATTCGAAAGCGCTCGGCCTACAGAGTAAGTAAATTCTACTTATTCTTAATGAATATTTGACTGCAAGTCGTTGAATTCACATAAAAAGTTAATTTTAAAAGCCCTTGCATCTCTTCTTTAGAGTTCTCATCAATTTATCAAATATAATTGAGTTTTTAAATCTTCATTTAATATCTCAACAATAATAGAGTTTTTAAATCTTCATTCAAATGAATTTTTAATGCTAAAAGGTAGCTGAATTCTAAACGCATATTTGTAAGATTCTTCAAGATTGTATCAACTTATGTGCCTTATTGTGGCTTGAGGTGAGATGAGTTTTATTCATTTCAGGAACAAAAAAGCTACACCAAAAGCTAGGAGTCAAAGGTATGCTAGTGCTAGAGGATAGATGGTACACTACACAAGCATATTATGCAGCTAGTGTTGAGAAGGACTGTTAATCATAGGGCTCCAGAATTCTTTCGGTGGGCTTGGCATACTGATATTGCTTTGTTAGATCAGTAAGGAAAGCAATCGCAACCTACAAAGGCTAAAGGGATTCATTCCACAGTAGAGTAATAGAATTTTTCAAATATCTTAATTTTTTGTGCTCATTGATAACTTACTCAAATAATTATAGCAATTACTTTTTATTAGTAGTCAGATAGTTATTAGAGCCAGTCAGCCAGTGACTTTATAAATTAGGCTACTTCTCAGAAGATACAGTGTAAACAGGCCTAATGTAGGTAGTTTTTTTGTATTGTATTGTGAGTATTCCTTCACTTGATTGACGGAAAAGTACGAAACAAAGGGGCGATAGAAGGAATTTTACTTTATTCACCGACATTTTCAAATAACGCGAAAAACAATATGTATTTTATTGGAGGTGAGGACCTTTTTAGGTGCCCCCTCCAGAAAATAATATTCTCTACATATTCATCACAATCTCATGGTTGAAAGAGTTATTGATACACTAACACTTCTACTGTTTTTTCTTAGCATATCGTAGATTTTCAATTAATAATACTAGCAAAATTGCCCATGTGTGATTGCATTAAAAAAATTGCAATGACTTCGTTAGTTCGTTATGAATAGCTTCTTAAAATAATAATGTTATCAAGCTAATGATTTGACTTTCAAGGCCGCATGAGAAGCTAACCACTTGTTCTGTTTCTGCTACTGAGTAGAGTGGGGGAAACAAGTTCGGCATTTGGCACTTGTTCAACTGTGTTGTCTGTCTTTCTCATAGTAATTTATTCCATCATTTCCATCGCGGTCTGTCTCTGTCTTCTTCTAGAATTCTACCAAAATTAGTGGGGATTTTGCTGAATTTTCCGCGTTTTGATTCAGATTGAATAGAGATAGCGACGGAGAATGGTTGTTTGTGAATACGAAGTGATACGGAATTGTTAACAGGAAAGTACTGTAACCTAAAAAGTATTACGAGTATAACTTAGCACATACGTTGTCTGTTCATTCTTTCAGATAATTTGTGAAATTTTTAGTGTATGTGATTAACCTAGGCCTAATTACCACTGGATAACTGCTTGTAGGCAATCATCTTGGACAAAATTTCTCTTGTGAAGTTTTTTGTTGGTTATCTTTGTAAGTTTTGATATGAGTGTAGACGTTGAAAAGTCTCTCAAATTGTCTATTGATAAAGAATGTCTAAAATGGTTCTCAATTCGTCTGTTGTGAATTTCGTGGAAGAATCTAATCGTATTATTTTATAGTTATGACAGTTCGTATGTGATGGAATATTATGACAACGCAAGGGGACAAACTGCCTATGACAGAATCACTGTCAGGCAGTTCTTTGGACAATATTTCGCAACTTACGAATCAACCGAACCATCCCGATTATCCGTCCACAATAAATGTTTACAGTTCGGATAACGTTCATGTGGGGCCCAAAAATATTTACAAGGGCAATGTTTCAATAACACACATTGTCCTACCCGATGGAAAATCTGTTGTCAGTGAGAATGGCAGCGAACAAGTGGATAAGCTTCCAGAAAAAATTATCAACGGTGATTACATTTACCAAACTCATGGACAAGTGTTCAATATATCGAATGGAAAAATTCCATCGACGTCTCCGCTAATACGGATTATAACAAATGGTGAGTGAGAAAAAGTTAATTTAAATTGAATTTGCATGACCTTAATTTCTTTCAGCCATGCTTTTCAGAACACTGGGTATAGACATGGACCGATAGACGAAAGCAGAGGCGAATCCAGAAATTTTTTGTAAGGGGGGGGGGGTGGTTATCAAGTGAGAAAATAACTTGTGGTGGGGATAACTATTACCTAAAGAAAGGACCTCGTCCCCATAAAAGTCTTTTTTCAGTGTTGGTTGAGAATTTCGGGGACGTACATCCCCAAATCCCCCCCTTGGATCCGCCCCTGGTTTCACCATCCATGCTTCTTTATGGCTATAGCTATAGACCTACTCTAGCCAACGGAAAAGCTAATGCAAACTCGTGTTTTCTTGGGTAAAATCCAGTCTTCTGCAGAAGTACTAGCCGTGATAGTGCAGTTGATTGGATCGCTTGTCTGATAAATTCTGGCTGGCTGCACTACTCCTGCGGCCACGAGTTCGATTCTCGTTCAATTTTGGTAATTATTTACTTACGTACAAGTCTCAAGACTCATCTGGGTATCACCCATTGAACTTGTGTTATATTGTTGAAATGAGTGCATGATGAAGAACATGATATTAACTTTTCATGTGAAATTTAACGACTTGCAGTCAAATATTTGTTAAGAATAAGTATAATAACTCACTTAATCCATGGATCTCAAAGATTCGAAAGCGCTCGGCCAGATTAAGTGAGTTATTATACTTATTCTTAACAAATATTTGACTGCAAGTCGTTAAATTTCACATGAAAAGTTAATATTAACAACGCAGTTCGTCATGGAACAAGAAATCCAGGAACATATGATATTCTCATAAACTACTCCCATCAGATTATTCATTTTATTTTTAACTGTACCGGTACCACATGCTACAGAAGCTTTGTTTTTCTTGTCTGTAGTTTAGTTAATTGTTAATTGGTAGAAAAAAGGAATGATTGGGCGCTCGCTGTGCACAGTAGCAGATGAGGGGGGGTCTTGATGTTTAGTCACGAGCGCTGGAGACTGCGCTTGAATGAATAGATTGATAGAAAACATATATTGGCAAGTGAGGATAGGATAAACTACGGTACATTTCCCTAAGGACGCCCGGCCAATGAAAGCTGTGCTGGTTTAGTTATGCTGGAAAGTTATGCTGTGCAGGTTTAGCGTTTATAACTGAACCAATGGTTTTCAATAAATGCCCGGCCACTGGCACAGTGCAACATCCCATATACAACATAATCAGTCTGAAGTCTGTAAAGTTTGTTTGTTAATGATCAAAGACCGAAAATGATTTACACTGTAAGTCACTGCGAGCATTTCCAAGTGAGTGGCAGACCAGTTTTGCTCATTATTAGTCAGTCTGCGAGATACATAAGCTATTGGTTTTATGATACCATCCGTATCTTGTGCTAAACAGGCCGCTATGCCTATGGAACATGCGTCTGTAATGATGTATGTTTCTTTGTGATCACAATAGTGTGCTAATATTGGTTGTGTCATTAAACAATTTTTCAAGTCATCAAAAGCCTTTTGATGGCTTTCATTCCATTCAAATTTGACATCTTTGTGGGTTAATTGTGTCAGAGGATATGCTCTTTTTGAGAAGCAGGGTATAAATTTCCTGTAAAATGATGTAGCTCCTAGGAATCGTTTTACTTCTGTTACGTTGGTAGGTTTAGGCATTTTTTGTATGGCTTCTACATTTTCAGGGAGTGGCGAAATTCCTTGGTTTGATACTAAGTGGCCTAGAATTTTTAATAGAAATAAATTTGATTTGATTTTAATGATTTAAAGCAAATTTTGGATTTTTCGGGGTTTAATTTGAGATTTGCTACCCTCAGTCAGGCAGGTAATGATTCTGCATGAATGATTTTGGTGTAATATTATTATTGCACCTATTCCCCCTCAATTACCACATCCAACCTCACCCTATGAATGTGGGAATCATGAAAGACAGGGCGCGACAATAATATTTCACTAATTCATATTTCAAGGGCTCAGCATAACTTTTGACAGGGACGGATTTCCCACTAGGCACACTAGGCCAGTGCCTAGGGGCGGCACGCCTCAGGGGCGGCTCAGCCTGACGGGTACCGCCACGGCTGGTCCGAACTGTCGACTGGAGGCGCGACACTCAAAGGGCGCTCGCTTTACAATCTTGCTCGTAAACCAAAAACAATAAATGAAGGGGAGTCCAACAAGCATATACCGCACATGTTAATTTATCAATTTTTCGGTACCAATAACTCAAAAACTAATAGAGGCAGGACTCTGAAACTTTGCATGCTTCTTCATCTATGTCAAACCAAGCTACTGAACTAGAGACATGACCTCATATTTCAAATATTATTGATTTTTTAATCCTGGCAATTTTTTCTCCAAAAATATTCACTAATTTATTTTTTCTTGGGCAAATGTTATCATATCTTCTTTAATCTAGTTCAGTAATAATAATAATATCGTGTGACCTGGCTGGCTCAGGTCTGGTGTCAAGAGTTATCAGGTCGCACCTGAATAAGTTCAGGGCCTCTGACGTGACTTAACGACTGTTTTTAGGCAGCCGGGACCGACAGCTTAACGTGTCCTCCGAAACACGGGAGTGGCCCGAGGTAAAATCATATATCAAATATATGTACAAGTTGTGAAAATTACAGCTCCATATCTCACTTAGTTTCAAAAAAAAAAAAAAATAAGTGTACCTAAATACTAAAAAATGTATTTTTTTCGGGAAATCACAAAAAAAGTAAGTAGGTACATACATTACTTCCTGAAATGCTTGAATAGATTGGCAACAATGATTATGATGGAACTTTGGACCGATATATTGAACAGATTTGAACAAGCTTGTCAAACTTTGCAAAAAGTAGACACATCCCTAGAGAGAGTAGTTAGATTGTATGACTCTTTAGAAATTGTCATTGTCGTTGACTCTCTTAGAAGCATTTTTCATGTGTATGAAGAAAGGGCCAAGAAACGGTGTGATATACAGTATGAAACGTGTTACAAAAGTCAGAAAAAAAGGAAAATCCAGGCAGACGAAACCAATGAAAACGAAGTCATCCTTACAGGCCGTGATAAATTTAGAGTAGAAACATATTATGTTGTTCTTGATAAACTCAAGTAAGCTTTACTGAAGCGAAAAAACGCTTATGACGTTCTCAGTCAAGATCTCATATAGGTAAGTCCTCAGTTTTTAACAATCTATTGTCGTCTTCAAGACCGCTCTGGGGAGGTTGGGGGCCCCTGGGCATTAACTAACTGGGTGCCCCTTATGGAATACCCCCCAGATGGAAGGGGGGTCCGGGGTCCTCCCCGAATTTTTAAAAAAAATATTACATCGATAAACCGCTTTTTTACTAGTTATTTTATCAAAAACCTGTAGTACTCAACACTTTTTTTGATTGTAATAATTACGCAGACAAGATAGATTTTTATAAGGATGAAGGATGTAGTTTATTGCTAGAAGATCTAACATTACACAGGTAAAATACTTTACCATGTACAACATGCACAACGTTTTTATTTATAAATCGTAAGGGATTTTTTATTACATACTAAAATAAAAAACAATACTGCTTTTAGCATTAATGAGCCTCCTAGCTATTTAAGTAGTTTAAATTTAAGTACATCATTAGAATTAGCCAACTCATCTATAGAAATATTTTTGTCAATGTTTGTAAACAAATCTCGTTCAACCGCCTTTAGCATTAATGGTGACAACAAATCCTGAGAAAGAGATGACCTCAACCAGCTTTTAACAATATTTTTAATTTTGATCTCGCATCTCTCGCACGTCGCCCTTAAAATGTTTTAAGCAAATAAAATAATAAATTATTTAAAGCAACGTGTATTGTGGAATATGACATGTCGTGAGTTTGAATGAAAACATAAATACATAAAATATTTAAAACTTTTTATTATTATTCCGTTTTGGGGGCCCCCCTGGCGATCGCCAGGTCACACCGGGCCTGGTCTTCTTCAGCTGAAACTATTATGGATCGTGCTGAAAAACTTAAATATTTTTATGAAATTGATCTAGAAAAATCATTTTTAAATGAGTGCATACACTTCTCTGGCCTTCTAAAGAGTGGCGGTGTTAAGGACAACACCTTATCGATGTTAAAGCTCATAAGAGAACAAAATCTCCAATTGACATTTCCCAACATAGATAGCTCTTCGCATGTATTTGTGCACAGCTTTTTCAAACGTTCATTTTCTGTCCTAAAGACCCAGATTGAATGAAGATAAACTAAACTAATCGTTGGCTCTTCTACACATCGTGGCTGAACTTTTGAACGGTGATCAAATAAAAGTTGAAGACTTATAGAGTAAGAGTTCGCAATGGTTGAAAGTAGGAGGAAACCAATATAAGTAAACATAATAGACTTTCTAAAGTAGGAAACATTGATAGGTTAGTTTATTTTTGTTAATTTTTAAGTATTTCAATAATAATGTATTTCTTAGTTCGAAAAAGTAAAAAAAATACCTTTTCAAAGGTAACTTAATTAAAATCCAAAAGAAGTAATTCTCAATGTTTTTATGAACAGCCTTTTATGGACTCGTTTGATTTAGTTTTTTATTTAAATAATGAATAGGCACAAATGTGGCATGCTTCAAGGGGGGGGGGGGCAGTCAGAATAGTGCCTAGGGGCGACAAATGTATAAATCCGTCCCTGGCTTTTGATGGTAGAACTTATATTTATAAATATTTGATTTTTATTCTAACTTATAAAAGATTTTTGTAAATCAAATAAAATACAGTAATTAAATTAATTTTTTTTTATTTAGTCAATATAAAATACAGAATTTTAATTTATTTTCCAATAGTGAACAGAATTAATTTTTAATTAATCTCCCTCTTTTATTGGATCAACATTATTTATTTATTAATTTTCAATTTTATTTATTTTTAATATACTATTAATGGTGATGAAAGACAGAAATTCCAATTTAAAATGAAAACAAAAAGTGAGAAAAGTGACATTATGTAATATTTGGTCATTGACATCTCCATACAGTGTTTGGTTTATGTTTAATATGTGTGTATTTCAAACGAATCGATATGATCATTGTTTACCTTTGAGGTAATCCCTTCTGCCAATATTAAATTATTCTTCCAGCTAACTTTTTTATATATTTTTTTATAAGGATTAAAAGTATTTTTGGTTTACATTTTAAATACTGTATAATATAAAATGTGTTACAATACCTGATTACCAAAGGAGAAATCGGGAAATTTCAGACCATGAGTCAAAGCAGGACTGTTTACTTTGCCTACATACAGTCACTATTGCAGTAAGGAGTGCTGGCGTGGGCCGGTGCCTCGGCCGCGGTTCTACAGACTCTAGCTGTCACTCAGAGAACACTTATTAAGATCATTTTTAACAAACCTATGAGATTTCCTACAGAACAGCTTTTCTCGGTTTTTCGCGTTCTTGATGTTAGGCAAATTTACGTGGAAACACTTCTTACTTTTGCCAAAAACTACAAAACAGAAATTTTCACTGAAGTACAGCACAATTATCCGACTAGACACAGACTCAATCTTGGCTTTGACACACCTAGATCAACCTTAAGTTCATTAAATAATAACCCATTTCATCTTGTGCACTTAATCGCAACCTTCCGAAGTCAATCCTGGATGCGGGGAGGTGCAGTGTCTATGTGTATAAAATAAGGGTAGTCGATTGGCTGTTTCATGTAGGCCGGGAGGCTGCTGATGCACTGATTCACTCACCCTACACTTAATTCCTGAGCATTATTCAAAAGCTGTCACTGCCTGGGTGTTTTGAGAATCTGCCAATTACTGTATTTACTAAAAGTAGATTGATCATTGCTGGACTAGTCACTTTCAGTTCTTCTGGAATAGAATTTTTAATTATTCAAAATTACATTTTTTTTCATTTGTAATTAAAAAAAACAATTTGTATATTTTCTAATGTTATTGATAACTCATTGTGTAATATATTAAAATTATCTCTTACATTAATAGATAAGAATTCTTTCCTTACACACGGATCTGTAGTCCATGTGGGGAAATATATTTCTTTCTATTTCAATTGTATTCATATTATGATTGTAATATGTTGTGTGGAAATAAATTCAATTAAAAAAAAAAATCATCGTTGACCGCTCGCTCCGTCAGGCACTAGGTCTGGATGAGAAGTGAAAAATCTCCTTGGTCCAGCCATTAGGAAATTGAAAATCGAATTTTTTAAAGTGCTGACTTCGATTTGATTGTTAGATTCACGGCTCTTTCTCCTTCGTACAAGTGGAGGGAGAAAGAGTGTGACTTCTCGATTCAAACGTAGTTTTATGTTTTGTAGCCGTGACTATTAAATTTTGTAATATCAGTTTTGTCATTTAAGTTATGACATGATGATTATTATTTCTATCATTTTTTTTTTTTTGAGGATGAATCCCACATAGGTCTGAGACCTGTGCGTGGGTAATGAGTTGGATGATGGTGATTGATGAGTTGGACCTACAGTTTTAGGTGGGTTCCGAACCACCGGGAAGTGATTTTCAGCAGAGAACAGTGTCTTTTTTGCTGGCCAATCTAATCGGTCACCGTTACAAACAGGACCTACGAGAACGCATTTATTCATTGCACTGTATTAAATACACGTTTATCACGATATCCTTTTGTGGAGAATGTAGGTATGGTACTTCTGAACGGTTGAAACCGAAGAATTATGTTCATTAATCCTGAAGTTGTCCTACCGACTGGCGACTGTGCCATTAATAGTTTGGAGATGAGTAAAAGACTTTTTAAAAATCAATTTTATTTTATTACAACAACTAAAACATCTTCACACTACTGAGTCGAGATCTATACTAACTCGAACTGCTGGTGGAAACCAGCGTGAGAACAAAATATGCTGACTACATTTTTATGCTACTCAACAGTTTTTCAACCTACTAGCAGCTACCCGTCCTTCGTACGGATTATGTTTAGAAATACGACTAAATATGTTTCGGCTTTTTTGATAGCAACGCAAGTTGTTAGCAGCTTAGTTAACAACTTAGGACGTAAACAATTCAGTGGCAGTTATCAGAGAGAATATTTGAGAACAGCTGATTGATAAATCATCATAAATTACGTGATTTGTTGTTGTTCTCATGTGGTAATAATAGTGCTACCTGGCGAATTCCCAAGAGCCTAGCACAAACCGCACCTTCCTAAAATGTTAATTTTTGTTTTGATAAATTGAAATTAGAAAATTTTGTTTTTTTTTCAACAAAGAAATAATTGATAAAACATAAGATGAGCTTTAATTCACCAGACATATGTTTCCTAAAAGACTGCAATGCTCCGACTACACAAGTCTGCAGACAGCGTAAATAACGCCGCGAAGGGCCCACCATTTATATTTGAGAACAGCTGATTGATATATCATGATAAATTACGTGATTTGTTCTTATTCTTACGTGGTAATAAAACTTGGAAGAAATGTATCCAAAATCGCACAATACTTGGTTTTTAAACGTTTATTATTCTGTTGAAAAAAAAAGTTAATTTAGTTTTTTATAGCTAAAGACATTGTCAATAATGTTTTCAATACTGTTCAATAACTAAAATCCCGATCGATGCTCTCGTTTTTGAGGAGAAGGCCGCGTAAAATGTATCCGAAATCGCACAGTACTTGGTTTTTAAACGTTTATTACTCTGTTAAAAAAAAGTTAATTTAGTTTTTTATAGCTAAAGACATTGTCAATAATGTTTTCAATACTGTTCAATAACTAAAATCCCGATCGATGCTCTCGTTTTTGAGGAGAAGGCCGCGAAAAATACCTTTGCGGCCGTGACAGACAGACAGACAGAAAGTGAGATAAGACTATTTTCGGCTTATTTAATGTATAAAACGTAAAAATAACCAAAAAATATACAATTCTGATAAATGTACAGACAAAACTCTAATTTTATTTATATAGATAACTTACATGCATAATTGGCATAACCTAACATTTGGATTTCTCAGTGTTGTGAATTTGCGAAGAAAGCACTTGTAGGCGAAAGTGTTGTATCTTTGCTTTATTTATTTTTTACAGGAATAAATAAATCAATACATACATACAGAAATTGCTCTTTCAATATAATAGGATTTTGTCATCAACACAACATGATAGTGATGCCCGACTATATAGGTAATAGCCAATACCATATGCTCATAAGATGCTCATATGTCCATACCATGTGATCTTGTTCAACACTGATAACACATGTAAGATTCAGAAGCATGTAATCGACCAACTTTCAACATCATTTTTTAGGAAAGTTCTCCTGATGATGCCAAGGTATTCATCAAACATGTTTATCACTGATAAAATTAATTGAATCAAGCATCACTACAAGAATATACATTCATGGAGGTCATATTACACATAGAGGAGTATTTTTCCATATCTTGATCTGTGTTCCAAATTTCCTAATAGCCAATCATGTTTTGAAACTTTAACCCCAAAATTCGCAGTGTTATAAGATTAATGCAAGTGTTTTTTGACAAATTTCCAGTGATAATGAAATTACTGCTTCATTTCAAATTTGGGGAAGAAACAATTGATGATATGTTCAACATTATGTTCATGCATTATTACTAACAATATTTTTTGTAACAGTGTCTTTTATCATCTGATTTGATTAAAAAGGTCAGCGAAATTACTGGGAACCAGCCAAAAAAGGTGAGTTCTTTGTTATATATTGCACTCATTCTGAGTGTATTTTTACTATTACATAAATGCAGGTTATAATTAATTAGGTTATCCCGGGTCGCTACTTTATTAAACTTTGGGTATTTATATAGAAACGTTACTTGTTGAATTTTGTGGTGAATTTTTTTTTTGTGACATCTAAACACCCCAGGAAACAATAATCCGTTGGAATTTTTTGGGGGTCGCGATTATTTCACATTAAAATTTAAGTTTTCCAGTGGTACTATTTTTCTTAGGCGCAAGAAAATATTTCCATTTGTGAAAATCCGCAGTGTCAAAAATCGTGACTTTCTTCAAGTTTGATAATCAGCTGAGTCACTAATAAATAATTCTTGTTTGAGGCACGGCTATGAGGCAAGCCTTCTCTCAGCTCTAATGAATTGGAAAATTTTAATTGATTTGTATCAGCTGTGTTTCCCTTTTGAATAGAATCGATTTTCCTAACAATGTTTGAAAAAAATTATTATTTTAAATAAAATCTGTCCTATATCTTTTGCAATATTCTTAAAATATAAGTCAATTTTTTTTAAATAATTGGTTTTGTAGTTTCTGTGTAAAAGCGTAATAAACAAAAAAAAAAATCATTTCGCTTTTAATGATTTCCGGTAATTAAGTTAGTTGCATGCGGTTACTTGAAGAAGAAAAAACCTAGTCATTCTTGTACTGGGTGTCGTGGTGAATGAATCTGTGTGTTTGCTCAAGGTATTGTTGTGTGGTAATTAATGGCGTGTGTGAAGTGACATTTCTGGAGTCGATAAAAATGAATGATTAAGACATTTTAAATTTTTTAATACATCACAAAGTGATAAAAGAAAAAATTGACTGTCCGAACTGTGGAGATGATCTCTACGTGAATCGGGGCACTCTCATGTTTAGATGCCAGAAGAAGGTGGTGCTTGTCAAGAAGGCGGCAAGAATTTGCGGGTTTGCCGGGTCAGGCAGAGTGGGGTCTTTTTTTGAGAACACCAAATCACATTGAGAGGGATGGACCACAAGGTTTGTGAGTGTTGCTCTTTTATATATGCATGTAACAGTGACTTCATGATAGCAAAGGTTAGGCGCGCGGTTAGGTCTTTTGTGAAGTAGTTCAGTCACATCTAGCCTAGGTTAGGTTAGGTTAGGAATTGTTATATTAAAAAAATTCAACAACTAACGTTTCTATATAATTACCAAAATAATAAAGGTATGAGGTGGTTCAGTCACATCTAGCTAGGTTAGGTTAGGTTTGGTTATGCGCGCCTTGCGCGCACTGCGTTTGGGGAAGGTAGTGTTTTGCAAATGTTTTATTCACTTGGTTTACATTGTTTTAAGATTTGGAACTCCTCACACGTTAGCAAATTATGAATTTTTCAAATAAAAATATAAATTTTTATGAAAAATGTTTTTTTTCGAAAATTTCAATTTTTTTGTGAAATAATCGCGACCCCCAAAAAATTCCAACGGATTATTGTTTCCTGGGGTGTGTAGATGTCACAAAAAAAAAAATTCACCACAAAATTCAACAAGTAACGTTTCTATATAATTACCAAACTTTGTAAAATACATTCCAAATGTAGATTTTCTACATACTGAACGACAGCATTGCCTATGATGATAAGTTTAAGCACAGTATGAGTTGCTCCATTTCTAAGTGCGTATCAAACATACCTATGATGCTATGAGTTCCTTCATTTTCTCCATTTCTCAGTAAACATCAATGCTTTTTATTTTGCATTGAATCTGGAATAAATGCTTGAACACTGGTTAAATAACACTTCTTCTTCTCCTTCTTCTTTTTCGTTTTCCTCTTCTTTTTATTCTTATTCTTTTATCACAAAAAAACATGTTCGCCTGCCTATTTTATATAAAGATTATTAACTAAAGTCTCAATGTTGTCTATTTTTCTTTCGGTTGGAGCACAGACTATTGAGCACAGAGCTTAAGTCGTTGAAAAAGAATCCATATCCAACCCTAAACTAATTTTTTTATAATGAATTGGCCTTCCTTTGAAACTTGTATTAGCCTAGTTATTCTACTTCTTCATCAATTCTTATCCTTTCAATTTGACTTGAGTTTAAGTTTGTTATAGATTCTATTTGTTTTAGTTTCAAATGAAAAATAATAATAATCATTATAACTATGATAATTCAAATAATTTTAGTTATACAGTCAAACCTGCCTATAACGGAAAGGCACGGGACTGGATAAACTTTCTGTTTTCGACAGGTTTCCACTGAATACAGGTCAAAACTCAAAAATAAAAAAAAATGGCGCAAAATTGCATTCTTTAATACTGTACTGTATAATGGATAATCCATTTTGTTTGGAGAACTGTATCAAGAGAAAAACATCCTATTCACACTTCACTTATTTCACTGAAGTACAGTAGCCTATGTACTGTATTTTAAAAATTCAGAACACGAGGCCTTACTATTTACTGCCAAAATTCATTTTTACTGTACATAATACTGTGTATGTTCTATTGATAGACAATTATTGTTCACTTTTATTGACAAAATTAAAAAAGCGTCAATTCTATAAATTACTAGTGTTTTATTACCGCTGTATTTTTGAGAAAAAAAGTACAGTATGAGTCATTTGAAAGGTACCGGTACTGTATTGCACTGTATTTTTTCAATAAACTCAAACACAAATCATGTCTCCAAGTAAATGTTCAATGTAAATTATTAATCTATCGATGACTCATTGCCTACATCCGGTGACCAGTCACTGTTTACATTTATGTTTTGAATCAGTAGAATACTGTAGGCCTACTAGCCTACGAAATAATCCTTTTTCAGATTCCTGTTTACTACGAAATCGTAGTGTTTGGTTTTGTCTACTGGCAACAATTTCATCAATAATTTTCCATTATATTTCATTCCGTTTTCACGTTAGGTTCCGCTTAATACAGGTGAAATTACATTAAATAGGCTACATAGATGAATGGACCAGGAAAATTTTCCGTTGTAGACAAGATTCCGCCTATTACAGGGTCCATTAAGGACAGGTTGGACTGTGATTAAATCTGATGGTTTCGTAGATGGAAGAAAATGAATTTTTCCATTTTGAAAAAATGACTCATGTCACTCTGCGAAATGTAGTAGTGCTTGTCCACAATCCTTTTTCTATCAATTCCAACTGGTTCATTAACAAAAGGTTTTTTTAATCGCATTTCTTCTTTTATTTTTTATTTTTCAAGCGCATATTTGTCAAATAATGAGCGGGACAAATAGAAATAGCTTCAATTTTTTGGAGACATAGCAGTCTATTATAGTGGTATGTTAATTAAATATGGAAGAGCTTTGAAAGGGACGTTATATTTCAATGTTATACATTGAATATAACTTCCCTTTCAAAGCTCTTCCATATTTCAATGTATTTTGTACCTGTTAGTACTTTTCTGACAAGGCTAAATTTCAGTAGCAGCTAAATTTTGGAAATATACAGTAATTTTTTTGTGGTTTTGGAACATTATGTAAGTAACGGAAATATTCTTTCACAGGTTAAACAACCAGATGAATGCATTGCCAGTGATGAAGAGAAGGAGCGAAAAGATGATGTCGAACCTGAAAAATAATAATTGTAAACAGAATTCAAGTTGTTCTGAAGAACTAGTAGAATTGTTTAACACCCATCATGCTCCTAGTCCAGTCAAAGTGGATGAAAGGTTATCTGATAAATTGTCCTCCTTTGCTTTGCGATATACCACAAAAGCAAAATGTCCAAGCTCATTTCTCACTTTGTGCTTGGCATCTCAAATCGTTAACTTTTGTTTCTTCTTAATATGTTCTATCCAAGATAAACTCTGACTTTCTGCAAGTTTTTGTGGTTTACAAGACTTTTAGACGAGTTTTCACTGATAGAAACAAGTGAAAGTGAACAACTTTGATCAGAATTCTTCCCTGATATTGCATGTGTTGATTTACATATTTCCAAACCTTTAGTTTGTTTGGAATCTCCTCATCTTTCTTCATATTTTTTTTCAATGTGTGACCTTATATTATGATTTAATCTATTATTAGAGATGTTCTTTCCAAATGAATTTCCAAGTACAATCAGTTCAGTACTTGCATGGTTTTCTCTTTCTGAAAAATTTCCTTGTCCTCCTTCTTGTCCTCTTCCTCCTCCTCCTCCTCCTACTTCTTTTTCTTCCTCAAAACATTCTTCATTGACTTCCTCATCATTCATTTCAATAGAGCTTTGCAATTCAGAGTTCATCTCTTCCATTACATCAGGATGGTAAAACTCATTTAAAAGACAGTAACCAAATACTAAGTTCTCATGTTGAGTTTGTCTTTTTCTCATCCCATCAGTATTCTTAATATTCAGATTCTCTTCAACCCCTGCAGTACCTTCATCATTTGAGTTCTCTTTAGTGTGCCCATGCAGTGGTAGAGGTGGAATAGTGTCTGTTACTGAAACTGAATTCTTCAAGTTCATGGAATAAGATGAGTTTTTTGGAGGAATTGAATCTACACCTGAAACCAACAATAAAAAGTTTGAATCATCCATTAAATTCATTTTATCATATTAGTACATTAATAATAGCATACAGATAAAAGCAAAATAGGAAATTTGTTCAATAAGAAATTGTATTTTTGAAGGCCATCTAACGAAGTGGAGTTTCTAATCTATTAGATATTGGATCTAATCTTCTCTATCTATAAAAGGATGATACCCTGACTCACTCATCAACACAGAGCCAAAACTACTAGGCCTATGTACTTGAAATTTCGTATGAACAATCCTTATAGGATTTCACCGTGCAATAAGAAAGGATTTTTCAAAATTCGCAATTTTAGGGGTGTTTTTAGGGGGTTAAAGTTTTGCCTATGCAAAGCACGGGTACATGGCTAGCTAGCTTACTGGGATCTTTTAATCATATGGAAAATAATTTGAAATTTTTTGATCTGCTGTACAGGCTGTTTCGATGGACAAGCTGTTTGTGTGTTTTGCAAATCATCATTCTAAAAACAACGTCTGTCTATCAAACCGGTAAACGTATGTTTGCCAATCATCTGTAATTGTCATTTTTTTTTCAGTGATCAGGTAATTTTTTGGGCATACGGGATTATACTGACTTTAACCAATAACAAATCTTTGAACACATGTTTTTAAAACAACGAAGGACCGAAAAACTGAAGGAAACTATGAAGGAAGAGTATGAGCTCTGGAAGAGCCCTAGGACTAATTTCTTCCCTAATAGTCCTAGAACGTTAAAATTCGAAATGTAACCTTTTTGGGAGGTGGCGAATCATAAAATTAAAAACTTAGTTTTCGCCCCAATAGTTGTAGGTGGTTTAAATTTGAAATGTTTATTCAGAGGAGGTGAGTAAGAAAACAACGAAGGAGGCCTCTCAGATCAGCTGGAAGAGCAATAGGACTAATTTCTTCCCTAATAGTCCTAAAAGGTTGAAATTTGAAGTGTAATCTCAGTGGGAGGTGGCGAATAAAAAATCAAGGAGAGTTTTTTATGAGAACGCAGCAACGCGCGTCGGGCCAGCTAGTATGTAATATATTGAAGTATCCCTACCACTTGCAACCCGCCTGTAATAAATGAAATGGTTTTGCAGGGGTGCCCACAGGGGGCAGACTGCGTCATTAAAATTCTTGGGGGGGGGGGTCCAAAAACCGTTTGGGGGGGGTAAGTTGATTAAAACCGTGTTTAACGTGACGACATTCAAAAATATATTACGAAGTGACCAGATAGAATGCCAATTAATGACAATAGATTTATAATTATTACTATACTATTGAATATGAATTAGTTAAAATAGTTATGTCTAGGATTTGTGCAGGAAGTTATTATTCAAGCCTAGCGAGACGCTAAGCGAGTGCTCTGAAAGAGGTTTATAAAACTTCACTCTCCTTAGAAGTTACTAGTTGATTAGCGGAAAGAGCAATGAGTCGAGTTAAAATTATCAAAAACAGACTCAGATCAGCTTTGGGAGACTCATGGTTGTCCAAGCTAATGGTTCTAGCTGCAGAAAAATATGTACTTCAGTCTATTTCTAACGAAGAAATAATTAAAAAGTTTTCTGTTTCCTCATCCCAAAGACAAAAACTGTTATGTAGGGTTTAAAGAGATAGATTTAACAAGCTTAGAAGGTGCCTAGCTAACTCGTAGATGGTCACAGCCTACACATTTAAAGTGTTTACTTCAAACTGTTGATGTTTTTCATGTATTTTACAATAACTATTTACTAATAAGTAAGAACTGCTATAGCGAAATTTACCAAGTAAATACTAAAAATTCAGTAATTTTTGTTAGACCTAACTATGTTTTTATTTTGTTTTTGAAAGACGCTTCTTTTGATTGTCTGTTGTCAATAACTATACATAAAATTTGTGCCTTTTATGTACTTCATCCATACATAAATTCTCCCAAGATACTACACTAAGTAAATAACCTGTTGTTTAACTACTGTCCAATAAATATTAGCATATTGACTTAGTATTTCGAATTTTTGTGTTTTAGAAATGAAGTTATCAACTCATTGTTTTCACTTCCTTTAGAGGAACAACTTTGTAGAATTATTTAACCTTAATGTAATTGGTACACCGAACATAAACTTATAGGTATTTATTCAATTTTATTGAACCATTGTGTATTTGTAATAATATTTGAATGTATAAAACCCATTCAGGTTCTCATTCTTTTTTAGGTATTTTGCAATTAAGTTTATTGAGCAAAAGTTCATATATTCATTATATTTCTTTTTTACCTTTACAAAAAAATGTTACCTATATTACCTATATTACCTATGTATTTTTTTTTGTAAAGAATCTCAAGAAATATACATACTTTTTGTGTATTATTGACTGGGTTTGAATTTTTTCAATAGCTTTATAAATCTTCTTTTAGTTTTAGAAAGAATACGGGGGGCTTACTTTTTCACATTTTTTGGGGGGCTAATTTATGGGGGGAGGGGGTTGGTGCTAAATGTAAGGGGGTGTATCATAAGGCCTTGGGGGGGTGCCTAATTTATGGGGGGGTCCGGTGATAAATTTAGGGGGGGGGGGTGCGTCATGAGGCTTAGGGGGGGTGGGCAACCCTGGGTTTTGGGTTACACTTCCATAGGTAGTCCAGTGAAATAATCGACTAAGAGAATCGATAGTCGATATTTGTACCAAACATAAAGCTAAACCAGATCGATTCTCTTAGCTGATTATTTCAATAGACTACATATGGAAGTGTAGCCTGGTTTTGCAGCATACATAAACATAGATCATCTTCATTCTACATGAGGTCAGTTTATGTTCTTCAAATGTTCATCAACTAAAAAAACAGCTTATGCTGATTAAAGAATAATTAAGAATGTTAATTTCAGCAAGTAATGTATTATTCATTATTGTTTCTATAAGGAGGAGCTTCTAATATATTGGATTTAATATGTTAACATTAAACATATTACAAAAAACAATAATGTTAATATATCTAATATATTGGTGTATCTCAACCACTTGCCCATCTTGCCCACTAAACAATCTGTGATGAATGAAATGATTTTGGGCTGCACTTCCATATTGACTAGAAAATCAATAGTCCAAACCCAACGATAACCCTCATCTATCGACTATCAATTCTCTCTGTCGATTGTTTCAAATACAGTAGAGCCCCAATTATCTGCAAGCGGATGATCCGTGTTGTTGATTATTTGCAAGTGCCACAAAAAAAATGTTTAATTAAATTTTAATTTTTCAAAGCAAGAAGCAAAAAATGAGTGATTGATTTTTTTTAGAAAGGCATAACTGAACACTTTTTTTTAACAGTACAGTATATTGTTTTCTGTCTACTGTTCTTTATTTTAGTGATTTAGATGTAGAGCAAATGTTTTTGCTGTACCATACATATTTTACCGGCTGTAACTGGACTACAAAAGGAACTGCAGCCCATTTGTCTACTTCTATCATTTCAATAGCCTAACGGTATTGCTCAGGTTAGGCGCATGAACCTGCTAACAATTTTTTAATTCTGTAACCGGGTAGGTTAGATTTTCTTACCTTTAGCAGAAAAGTTTAGAAATGAACAGATCTTTGATTTTAAACCTTATTTTGTTTAACCTATTTCAATATGTTTATACGATGTAATTATGATTCCACATAACTTCAATAAATCACTTCAATCTCGGTTTTAAACCATTTTGAGGCGTTTCCACACAAAACAATTTTGATATTCATGATCAGCTTAAAAAATACTTTTAAATATGACCATAAAAAGTTGAGAAATTCTTAGGCCCTATTCAGCACTTTTACCTGGTAACTTATTCTTGCATTGGGAAGAATTAATAATTAAATTGTACTTCAGTGAAATTTATAGTTAAACTTGGACATAGCCTAAAATATGTAATTTTCAGTTGAAAATTTGTGGAAAAAGTGTAGTTGTGCACAATTGACCATTGTATCTCGCTGCTTGATTGGGTTTTTGTAATAAATATATAAATATAATATAGGGTAAGAATCATATAAGTTGAGCCCATAGCAAAAAGCGTCATAGCCAAAGTGGGTTAAATTTCGATTTCAACAGTGTTCAGTGAAAATGGCATCAATGTTACATAATATAATATATATTATAATTTATACTATTTCAATAAATAAATAACTGATTAGATCACATGGAAAGCTCAGGACTCAACTTATATGATGTTATTATATTATTCTATGGTTATATTATTGGCCATGATTATTGAATTTGTTCAGCATTAGCCTACTACTCCAAATGAAAGAAAATTGCAATGTAAAATATGGGCGTGTTTACAAAATAACTTATATATTTTTATGTAATATGAACTCAGCTTACCTTGTAGGATCAATGAGTAGTGAGAAAGATGATAATCTTTAGAACAAAAATGAAGTTACTATTACTAACATGTAAACTAAAATACCCTAATGGTAATGGCTGTTTCCTGGTTTCAGCCATTACAGATGAAGTCATGCATCATTAACCGCCTTTGATTGGACAAGTGCTCGAAATCTGTCGGAGATTGCAGGGGTGGCGATTTTAAATAGTATTTTAGCTTTATATGAGCAAAATTTTTTCCCAGTTTAAAAAGTAAAATATTCAAATTGTGACTATTCTATCAGATTTATCAATGAAAAATACTTGAGTAAGATAGAATCAAAGGTTTCCTTTAAGGATATCATAAAAATATCATAATATTTACAAATCACAATTTTTTAGAACAGTCCATCTTTTCAGTGCAGTAGAAATACATGCAGCATTCTCATACATTTCACTCATGAAATCAGATTCTAATCTCTATTTTTGAATATCTTAGCTATTTATGGAAATATCTCAACCATTTTTTTGGGATAAGGTAAATTTTGTATAGGGCTAGAAGATGGATTAGTTAGATTTTTAAATTTCATGTTAGTTTTATTAATTTAAAATTTGTCTCATAATTTTTGTCCACTGATTAGCTTTTGGCAGAAATAAGACTGGGGAGATTTTGATAGATTTTTGTTATCTTTAATGATTTTTTGATTAAATGAAATGTTGCCCCGAATGCTTGAAACGTTTTTGTAACATTATTGTGACCATAATTTTGTTAACATTTTTATCAATCATGAAGGTTTACTACAGTAACTGGTTTATTGTAACATTAATGCAACGTTTGAGTTACCATCATATTGCTAACCACATGGCTGAGGTGAAAACCATTCCACGAAAAAGAACGTTTTCAATGAAAACTTTTTAGAGTAACGTTTTTGAAACCATTATTTCCTATTTTATTTTGTCTCAAACAGTTATTGGAAACGTTTTTGTAACGTTATTGTGACCATAATTTTGGTAACATTTTTTTCAATCATGAGGGTTCACTATATGGTTATTGTAACATTAATGCAACGTTTGAGTTACCATCATATTGCTAACCACCATTTTTGTACCGTTATTGTGACCATAATTTTGGTAACATTTTTTTCCAATCATGAGGGTTCACTATATGGTCATTGTAACATTAATGCAACGTTTGAGTTACCATCATATTGCTAACCACATGGCTGAGGTGAAAACCATTCCACGAAAAAGAACGTTTTCAATGAAAACTTTTTAGAGTAACGTTTTTGAAACCATTATTTCCTATTTTATTTTGTCTCAAACAGTTATTGGAAACGTTTTTGTAACGTTATTGTGACCATAATTTTGGTAACATTTTTTTCAATCATGAGGGTTCACTATATGGTTATTGTAACATTAATGCAACGTTTGAGTTACCATCATATTGCTAACCACCATTTTTGTACCGTTATTGTGACCATAATTTTGGTAACATTTTTTTCCAATCATGAGGGTTCACTATATGGTCATTGTAACATTAATGCAACGTTTGAGTTAACATCATATTACTAACCACAGGGTGGAAATCATTCCACAAAAAAAAACACAAAAAATGTTTTCAACATTGATAACGTTTTTGTAACCATAGATTGTTACTATTATTTCATATTTTTTTTTGTCCCAAAAGGCTATAGGGCCTACCTGAAACGTTTTTGTTACATTATTGTGACCAAATCTTGTGACAATTTCTGAGAGATAAGTATGGTTTGTTGTAACATTTATGCAATGTTTGTGTTACCACAATATTGCTAACCACATGGCTGAGGTGGAATTCATTTCACAAAAACAAAAAACGTTTTGAACACTGATAATGTTAGAGTAACGTTTTTGTACCATAGATTGCTACTATTATTTCCTATTATTTTGTCCTAAACAGTTACCTGAAACGTTTTTGTAACATTACTGTGACCAAATATTAACAACTTTTGAGGGATAAGTATGGTTTGTTGTAACGTTTGAGTTACCATAATATTGCTAACCACAGGGCTGAGGTGGAAAATCCACAAAAGAAAAAACAACATTGAAAACGTTAGAGTAACGTTTTTGTAACCATAGATTGTTAGTATTATTTCCTTTTTTTTTGTCCCGAACAGTTACCTGAAACGTTTTTGTAATGTTATTGTGACCAAATCTTGTGACAATTTTTGAGGGATAAGTATGGGTTTTTTGAAACGTTTTTGTTACCTTATTGGTAACCATTTTATTTTCTGTTACCTTGTAACGTTTCTGTATACAACTGTGTTCTATGGGATAGCACAGTACAACCTTTGGTGGCCGGGCGTTCATTGAAAGCCATTGGCTTGGTTTTAGAAGCAGCCCCAGAGCAGCACAACTCAGTGCAGCTTTCTTTGGCCAAGCCACCTTATTTTTTCTAATTGAACTTTCCAAATCCACTGCTGAGTCTTAGCAAAAATTACCAAATCAATCAACTCAATTACCTAAGTTAAATCAGAAGCAGATGAATATTTTTCTTTGTTTTTTGTTTTGAAAGCAATGCTGTATCCTGCGTTTTTTAATTTGTTAGCTATGGAGTTGGATTGTTTGTTAATAATGTATGTGTGAATTACTATTCTATTCTCTCTGTGAGGGAGTGATGGTTTTTTGGGGGTGTTTTTATGGGTGGGTTTTTTGTTTTTAATTTTGTGAATCAAGTCTGGATATTCCACTCGCAGTTCGTCTGGATCAATAAATACTAAGAATATTTTCCCTTTTAATTCTATTACTCTACAAGTTCAGAAAATTTAACATTGTTTGAGTTTTCAAATTTGAAAAACTTACACTCATGAATTTCAGGAACAGATCTTACCCAGTCTATCTCTACAAGTTCAAATACAGCAAAAGTCTACCTAGATTGATGATCTAAAACAGGGGTCTCCAAACTACGGCTCGCGACACTATTCCTATATAGTGTTTTACCAGTTAATATTTCTACTATTGTTCAGTAGATGTCATCAAGTGTCTCAGTAGAATCAATTTTCAACTATCAAATTTGGCAAGATTGCTCAGGGTGCATGTTCATCGATTGTTCCAGAAATTCTAGGTAATATAGTCAGTGGCATGACTATGGGGGTATCAGGGGTACAGATCCCTGCAAATACAAAGTAAAATCTGAAATTTTTACAAGCCTTAAAATTTTTTGACTAAAAGTCAAGAAAATGTCAAAATTGCTAAACATGGTTTTAGACGGATTAATTCATCAAAACATTCTGGGGAGTACCTCGGAACCACCTCTTTCAAAAAAATTTCAAATTACAATAAATTTATGGTATCTAAATCTGTTGAAGTGGGGAATCAAAAATAGCGCAATAATAATAGTTTCAAGTAGGTCTGCTTCAAATATTTTAGTAAAACAATAATAGACAAGAGTCAAGATCTTCCATTGATTGCCAATGATGCAAGAGCTAGATAAAATTTATTTTGACTCAAAATGTGAGTTCAATTATTGTTGAAATGGACGAATTCATGTCTAAAATCGTTTGAAATGTATTATTTTTAAGAACTTTCCCGGGGAAGTACCCTCGAACCCCCCTAAATTAATCATATCCTATATTATAATTATCTCTATTTATTTTATTGAGGAAGAAGCATACATAGGTCTGAAACCTGTGCGTGGGTGATGAATTGGATGATGGTGATTGATAACTTACTTTTCTTTTGCTGGCTCTACAGTCCTGGGTGGACCTTGGCCTTCTCAACAATCCTCCTCCATTCGCCTCTTTCCTGTGAAATCCACCTCCAATTTGTCACTCCTAGTACGCGGATATTACCTACCACATCGTTCAGCCATCTTGTACTGGGTTCCTTGTTCCCATCATCCTTTCATCAAGCAGTTGAAGCGGCATTCTTTCCTCGCCCATTCTTACCACATGTCCCAGCCATTCTATCCTCTTTGCTTTTATAAATCCTATAATATTCCCTTCTCCAATCTCTATGTTGTGTCTGGCTCTCCAATCTCCTCCATCACATATTGGTCCCCAGATCCTCCTGAACATTTTTCTCTGAAAGGAACTCAGCGCTCTCTCACCCTTGCCCAAAATTGTCCAAGCTTCAGTTCCATATGTTACAACCGGCCTAACAAGAGTCTTATACATCCTCACCTTTATCTTTCTGGATACCAGTCTGCTCTTAAATATAATTTGATTTGCAAAATATGCTCGATTGCCCATCATAATTCTGCAACTTATCTCTTGACTGGTTCTGTTGTCTGCTGTCAGCATTACCCCAAGGTATTTGAACTAGCTGACGCCCTCCAGTTCACAATCATCAGATATTTTCAAATTCCTTGACTGTCTTCTTCTTTTGTTTACAGACATTCTCTAAGTTTTGTTTTCCCCATATTTATTTCAAGACCCACATTTTCAGCCTCCTCTTTCATTTGAAGATCTCCTTCAAGTTATCTTGATTCCTAGATATCAGCACCAGAAAAATGAAAACGGTTCTGGCCCTCGGAATTTATTGGAGTAATAATTTTGGCCCAATGGCTGGTAATTTCGGAGACCCCTGCTCTAAAAGTGATCTCCTCTAGGGAAGTGATAGCCGCGAGCCGTAGCAGGTATCTGTTCAGTCAGAGAGATAAGCTGCGTTCTCGTAGGTCCTGTTTGTAACGGTGACCGATTAGATCGGCCAGCAAAAAAGACACTGTTCTTTGCTGTAAAATCACTTCCCGGTGGTTCGGAACCCACCTAAAACTGTAGGTCCAACTCATTACCCACGCACAGGTCTCAGACCTATGTGGGCTTCATCTTCAAAAAAAAAAAAAATTATTTCCGTTTGGATTTTCTGAAGTTTACGACACTATTAACAATCAACCGTCTTGGATGTAGGAGAAAATGCGAAGCCCACTTAAATTTGAGTTGAGGCTTCATCCTCAAAAAAACAAAAACAAAACAAACTAGAATCGTGATGCTCTATTATTTTGTTTATTAGCCATTTCAGTGGCTTGGCCACTCACATTATCAGCAGGAAATTCTGAGTGATTGCTGTTTGTTAGATAACGTATGACGCGGTTCAGTTGTAGAGCTGTCAATATTGATGGCATTCTTGTTTTGTTCATGATAATTATTATTGATAAGAAAAGTTTTTATTCAAAAGTATATCTCACATTCAGAATGTTGTACATACCAATAAAATATGCAACAAAATAAATGTAACGTGTTTTCAAAATAGTGCGGTAATTTTTGTGTCAAATATCAAATCTTTGCAGCTTGCTGAAGAAAGCACCAATATAAATTTTCTGCATCTAAGATTCTAAACTGCGTGTTCTTTCTTTTTAAATGTTGCTCGCATAGCGTTGGTATTATTCTGTCTGTTCTTTCTTTTTTCTTCGGGGGATGAAGCTCACATAGATCTGAGACCTGTGCGTGGGTAATGCATTGGATGATGGTGATAGATGAGTTGGACCTACAGTTTTAGGTGGGTTCCAAACCCCGGAAAGTGATTTTACAGCATAGAACAGAGTCTTTTTTGCTGGCCAATCTAATCGGTCACCCTTACAAGAGGGCCCAGGAGTCTGGTAGCTTATCTCTGATAGAAAAGATACCTGCTACGGCACTCGGCTATCCCTTCCCAAGTGATAGTCTTTAGTAAGTAAATTTTTATTTTTCATTAAATTTCCAGTGTGACGATGCTCTGGACAACAGAGTGAAACGGCCGTCATGCCATAACGTGAGTTAATTTTCACTTAAAAGTGTTTTTTAAGTTTATAAAACAATTCAATTAAAAATTTGTAGTAATTGGCAGTAATTGTAATTATTGACAGGATGATGAATAAACTCATAAAAAAGGGTTGGTTGGTCCGGGTGTAAGTTAGTGTAATTTTTATATGATTCCCATCTGTCTTGAGAGTTGTTATGGGAGAAGTCTCGAAACAAATCTTCAAAAGGTCTCTAGAGATAACAATGCAATTTAAGCTATTTTGAAGATGTTTATGATTTTAAATTCATTTTTCTTGAAATTCTTTGAGATGTTGGCAATCATTCAAAATACTCTGCTATTGGGCACCCATACGTCAAATAGGTGGTGTGTATAAAGTTGGTCTGTTGAGTAACTTATATTTTTGACTCGGTGCTTGGGATTCTTGTTAATGTATGTTAATAAAAAAAAGAGTCAATCACAGCTGTTTCTCACGCCTTCCAATCAAACTCCAGTCGACTCAACAAATCGGCAGTTGACTCCAGTCATTCAACTTAGGAGAGTAGTGAGCCCTATCTGTTTAATCTGATAGAGATAAGCTACTAAATCCTGAGCCCTCTCTTGTAAGTATGACTGATTGAATTGGTCAGCAAAAAAGACGCTCTTCTCTGCTGTAAAATCACTTCCCGGTGGTTCGGAACCCACCTGAAACTGTTGGTCCCACCCACAAGTCTCAGACTTACGTGAGCTTTATCCTAAAAAAAAGTTACTCAAAAACCTCACTCAACTCTATTCACACCACCCTGTCTCGAATTGTGTACCCTATTTGTATTGTGTTCATGCACGGCTCAATTTATTTTAAATTCTATGAGATGTTGACGGTCATTCAGGTAGAGAACTCCTGAGCCCTCATACTTTTGACTCTTGAGACTACAATCAAATTGTTGTGAGTGTTATGTTCAATTGTCAATTATGACCCAAATTAATTAAGTGAAAAATTTTTTTGGTAGTCATAAAAATATTTTTTACTTGATTTATTCAAATAGATTCTTATACTAATAAAAGAAATAAAATACTGAGGCTACAAAGAATCTGTTTGAAATGGCACACATGAACATAAAGCTTAGAAAGTGATAGAATGGCTGGAGGCTGGTGAAAATAAGACGAACCAATAGTACGTGGTATTATTATTAAAACAAAGATAAAAAATAAAAATAGAAATTAACACTATCATAAAAGACTTATGATCATTACTGTACACTGTACACTATACACTGTTTTCACTGATGTTTAAATTCTAGATTACTCACACATTGAATTAATAAAATTGGTGTAATAGAAGCTCAAACTTCAGTCTTGGGTTTAATTCCTTTAAGAGGCCTTCCTAGTTGCTACATTTACTGATAAATCCACCTCTTTGCACAAGCCCAGGCTTCGAGAATGTGAATTCCCTCCAATATGCTACAGGTAACGAGGAAGAAATTTCTGCAGCTAATTAAAACAGACTTGAAACAAACACTACTTAATAAACTGTGCCCATAAATAAACACAACCCATCAATTAAAAAATTCCGATGATTTCAATTCAATTTTCTTTCCCGGAAACACGTCTGTTGTTGCAAACATATTTCAGCCATCATTTTTGTTATAATAAAGGTGGGAACGGAATTTTCTAATCAGAGTTCTAACTAGCGTTCTTAGAATGTCAAAATTGGAGTAAAGAATTTCTGTGAACTCCCGGAAAGCTTTTCACAAACTACTGTCGGTTATTCACATTTTGTGGTAATGGTGGGGGATTTGTTCCCCAGTAAACCAGTCTTTCTCTGTTTTTGAGAGAATTAGTTGCAGAATGCAGATAGATGTTCTTGTGCGATGAGTGGTCAAAATATGTCAACCTAAAATAATTGATATTTGTACTACAACATTTGTTCGTAGATAGATATTCATATTGTTAGTTAATTGTGTTCTACCTCATCTCAAATGTGTATTATTCTATGTGACTGGTACGTTATTAGTGACGGTGAGTTTATTATTACTCTAATTTACAAGCAAATTCTAATGATTGTGCTAGAAGTGTACTTATTCCATTTATTAATCATTCTATCTTTTTTCTGATTGACACGTTCGCTGCGGTTTCAGAATTATTCTAAAAATACCTATACCCTAGGATATGAACCTAATTTTAGCCAATTCTTCAATAACTTTAGTTTTCCTGGATTTCTTGTTCCATGACGAACTGCGTTGTTAATATTAACTTTTCATGTGAAATTTAATGACTTAATATAACGAGTTATTATACTTATTCTTAACAAATATTTGACTGCAAGTCGTTAAATTTCACATGAAAAGTTAACTTTAGTTTTACTAACACTTTATTATATTATCTGCCTACCAATATTGTAGTAATCATATATCTCTATTCAGACATTTTCCAGTAGATTTGTTGCTATTAATTTTTTTTTTTATTCTTTAATAATTTATTCAATTCGAATGTTATTAATTGTGATTCAATCTATCTCCTAAAAACAGGTCGAATTGAGAATCTCCTGTTTGGAAGTCGGTTAAAAACGAAACTTTTCATTCCTGGATTTCGTGTTCCATAACGATCTGCGTTGTTAATATTAATAGTTCAAAGACTTAATTCAATGACTCGACGAGTAAATTTCAATCGAGAATAATTAATATTTTTACTCACGATAGGCCAAACGTTTTCGAATTGTGGAGATTCATTTTAATTATTCTCAATATTTCAATAATTAAAGTTGCCTGCAAGTTGTTGAATTTACCATAAAAAGTAAATAAACTTTCTGGTTGTTTTTTTGCATTTTTCACGAATTATCAATGCGATTTAAAAAAAACATATGATATATCAAATAATATTGATGTTCTATTTATATTATTTGTTACATATCTTGCATATTATTATTATTATTATTATTATTATTATTATTTGTTATTATATTGTTATTTATTATTTCTTATTATTATTAGTTACATATTTGTTTTCTATTTATATTATTTGTGATTGATTTATGTTTTTCATCATTGATTAGATTTTTATATAATGTGTTGTATTATAATTTGTTCTATTTATTTAATTTGTGATCGATTTGTTTTACCATCAATTAAAATATAAAATTTCAATTACTGCGTCAAACATCTAACATCAACAAATGATCATTTTGCAGTAAAATAATTGAGTATCATATTCAATTATTGAGCGGATGGACTTATCAATGAACTTTAATTAGGCTAATAAAAACAGAATTTATTAATTTCGAATTCCTCAAAGTGCTATTAATTTATACTGAAATTTGTTCGTTCCTTCAAACTAGCTTTAATTAATCTTCCAAAATAGATGCTGAATTTTCATTTAATTTCATGATTTGACTCCAAAATCTTATTTTCTCAACTTCAAAAAGTCAATATTAAAATTCAAGTCAAGCAAAAAAATTTTTTAAAGTTATTCTCTCCAGTGTTATGGCTATAATTTAATTATTGATTTTTTTCCAGATGAGAAAACATCCAAGCTATGCCAGAAGAGGTTAATGTTCTTTGCAAGTATAGTAGTTTGCACTATCATATTATCGACATTAATCTATTTCATAAAATTTGGAACGCTTTTCAAGCACAAGGAGGAAAGTGAAAGTTTCTCAGGAAATTACAGCAAAGGTATGTTGTTCATAATACTTTAATTATCTGGTCCTATTTTACAGACCATGCTATAGTAAGCTTCCTCAGGCTAAAAAGCTAGCTTGGTTTTTTGCAAATCAATCACTTCAAAAGTCTCACTCAAATAATTTTTAGGGTATTAATAATAAAATTGTATTAATAGTTCTAAATAATAATATTTATTATTTAGCAGTGCAACTGCCATCCTCACGAGGATTGGAGTAAGTTTTTATAATATAAATAATATTTAGGGAATGTTATGCCCTAAGTCCCTAAGTAATCAAAATCGTATGTAATTTTGTTTCGCCCCTACCTACACAAAGTAAAAGTAATGTAAATGCATATAGATTTATTAGTGGGGAGACCCTATTACAGTTAATTCCACCTCGCCGCTAGAGCCATATCATTGAAAAAATGGTGGACCTACAATTTTAGGTGGGTTCCGAACTACTTTTTGCTGGCCGATCAGTTACCCTTACAAAGAAAGCCCAGGAGAGCGTTGCTTATCTATCTGATTGAACAGATACCTACTACAGCTCACAGCTATCACTTCCCAAATAAGATACTGTTGTGGTCTAACGAGTTGATCCTTGGCCAATTCTCCCCCTTCTCCTGCAACTCTCTGCTACTGTGTATTGCAATAACATTAGCCCTTGACACAACTAGGCTAGTTGAAGCTGGCTGAAGCACAGAAAACCTGTTTTTCTCTGGCCATAGTTTTCAAATTAGGAATAAATCTATAGAGCATGCGCAGTTGGCTTCCTACTACTGCGGCCCGCTCCAGCACCAAAAGGATCAACTCATCAGATCACAACAGTACCTACACTAAAAGCCATCTTAATAGCCTTTGGAGCTGTCTAACCTGTGTGGTTTGTACTATAGACCAGAACCAATTATCTTCAATTTTTCACAAATTTAAATCTTAGCGTTATTGTTTTATATAAGTGTGATAGTTTTCGAATATTGTCAATTTTTCAGTGTGTGATGTATATTAATTTTTTTGGTTGATGTTGGTCTGCCTTGATTTCACAGAATATATATAGGCCTAGATAAAAGACATTTTTTATGTCTATGCAATGCTAGAAAGTGAAGATAGTTGATATTTTTATTGAATCTACATGATTTCTGTTTCAATTCATCTGCACTCCTGAACACACCTTTATGTTTGTGACATAAAGTCAAAGTGGGACATAAAATTGAAAGTGGGAAAGTTCATATTTTAATTAAATCTATATCAAATTTATTCATCCGCTCAGTTCACACAAAATATAACAAAAATAATGCTGCAACATCAATAAAATATGCCACTAAATAACTAAATTAAATATGGTTTGAAGCTGCTATATCAAAATCAAAAAATTGAAATTTCTGTTTCTACCACTTTCAAATTGTTCGTCTCTGCACATGTTCAATAAACAAGTGTTGATTTTAGTTGAAAATGCTTCTTTATGTCTATGCAACACTAGAAAGTTAATATAGTTGATATTTGTTAAATTGAATCTATATAATTTCTGTTTATCAGCTTAAAATCGTTTGTTTCTGCACATGTTTGTGTTTGCTCAACAAACAAGTGTTGATTTTAGTTGTAAAATGCTTCTTTATGTCTATGCAATGCTGGAAAGTGAATATAGTTGATATTTAAATTGAATCAATATGATTTCTGTTTTAGCACTTTCAAATTGTTTGTCTCTGCACATGATTTGTTTGCCATTTCAGGAGTGTTGACACTGGTTAACAAATCGCAATGGAAGGCCCAACCCACTGTGGGCAATCTCACCAGATTATCACATCCCATCGAATATGTCTTAGTAGAGCACACAGCCACTTATCCCTGTTACACTAACATTGGCTGTGAAATTTTAGTGCAATCCATTCAACACAATCACATCAACATTGAAGATATAGGCGATGATATCGGTTATAGTTTTTTAATAGGTGGGAATGGCCTGGTGTATGAAGGAAGGGGTTGGGATACAATTGGCGCCCATGCTCGGGGCTGGAACAGTGTTTCAATTGGGGTTGCATTCATGGGAAATTTCCAAACAGAAACGCCCAATCCGGCCTATTTTGATGCACTGGATTGTCTTCTCAAAGAGGGTGTAAAGCTGAAAAAATTGACTGAAAAATATAAACTTGTGGATGTGGATCAGGTTCAAAGCACACTAAGTCCTGGTAAAAATGTAATTAAAGTGATTGAGAAAGATAGGCATTATTTTTCAATCAAGGAGCAATCGTTTGTAAATGATCCGTCAAAAGAGTAGAAATGGATTGAAATTTGTAATTGTGTAATAATCAAATTAATTTAGCTTAATCAGCATTATTTTCAAAACAAAAGCCTCACATGCGAGTTTGGATTGAAATTTATAATTGTGTAATAATCAAATTAATTTAGCTTAATCAGCATTATTTTCAAAACAAAAGCCTCATGTGCGAGTTTTTTCTGAGGATGAAACCCACATAGGCCTGAGACCTGTGCCTGGGTAATGAGTTGGATAATGGTGATTGTTGGACCTACAGTTTTAGGTGGGTTCCGAACCACCGAGAAGAGATTTTACAGCAGAGTGTCTTTTTAGTTCATAAAGTATTGGATGGCACCATAAAGACAAAATATTTTTAAACTTGACTGTTATTTACAAATTAAGTGACTGTAGTAATGTTCCTCTTTTTATGATTTTTTCTAGTGACTATATGTTCCTCTTTGTCAGTCTTTGAAGAGTCATTTTATTAATCATTATTATCAAATTATAAATATTATGATTATTACGATTATTATTATTATTAATTATTATTAGAATAGAATGGCTGTCTTTGATTTGTCTCAGGGGACGAAGTTAGAACCCAGATGGTCCTCACTTCCACATAACTCTCTATTAGCATAGAATCCCTATTATCTATTAAAATAGCTTTCCTTTTATTCCTCATGTGTTTTGTTGAATTGTGACAGGAAAACGATAGATTTTTCTACATAATCAATCAACTTTTGAATTCCCTTTTAATGTTATGAATTGTTGAACAGACAGACAAATTTTTTTATTTAAAAAATAATTGCAATATGTTCTTACTTACATACATCACGTACTTATTACATAATCATGAAAAACTAGAACAAAATCATCTAGTCTCATCATGTATAGAAATAAGACTATATGATAAGTATACAGAAATATAAATAAATAATAATAGCTTATAACTACTAACCAAGAAATATTTAAAAATAAAAGTATGATAATAGTGGATTAATGAAATGAGTACATTTTAATTATTACCACGATTTTGGACACTATCTACATTATTAATAAATAACTCACGAAAAATAAACTAATGCCATTATTTATCTATTTATTTGACATGAACATAAATATTAGACCACAAGGAAATCCCACGCTTGTCCTCCTAACACAAAAATGTCGTTATAATATATGTAATAAAAAATATGTATAATGCTTTTGTCAATGTCCGCAATGGCGGAGGTCTTGCCCGTGTAATTTGCAGCAAAAAGAGAAAATTCAAAAATTACTTTTCTTGTTTAAACAATTGGCAGTAACTGATATATTCGAATTATCATAAATCCCCAACTCCAAGCGAACTACTCAATTTTTGGGATATATATTCAAAATATGTTTAATAATTTATTTTAATATTTAATTACTTTTTTTCAAATTTTTCAAATTCATTTATTGGCCATATTCACACAAAATATCAACAAAGAAGCAAAACAAAGAACATACATACTTAAAGTTAATAACAAATCCAAACATAACTATTTATACATGCAATACGGCACTACTGGCAGAAGTAGGACTTGATCGCCAGTTATTGGTTATAGTATTATTAACGAGGTAACAACAGTTGAACTAGAACTGATTGAAAATAGTGTGCTAATTGAATTAGTTGTACTTAAAAATGATTCCTAATTGCTGTTCCTTATTTTATTGTGAATACAGGAAATAATCCGTATTATTGAGCTATAATACATTTTGAAAAGTATTCATAGTAAATACTTAGTAATTTAGGCAAGTTTGAAAAATGTATTAATGCTCAGAATGATTGCCTTATGTGATATATCCTCTTTTTTTTATTATAATATTTATCAGGAAATAAGTTTTATCTATTTATAAAATATGAATGTTATATTGTTTAATTGTATAGATAGTTTACCACTGAAAGTGCATTTAATATAATATTATGTTTAAAAACTTTCTTTGTAGTGGCAAAGGTGATATTGTGTAAGACACTTTTATATTTAAAATAATGAATAAAATTTGAGTGATTACTATGTAGTACGCCTACATCAATGATCCTGAATAAAACTCATTTAGATTTCTATTTACTCTTTTACTTGGATTTTATGCAAAGTTGTTTCTATCCAATTTTTCTTCCCTAGTAAGAATTTACTCTCATGTTATTAGGGGTTTCTGCATTAGAAGCTCACCTATGGTTTACTGATAGAACATAATGAACTTATTCCTTATTCCATCATGTCCATTATCTAATTACTGTCTTTCTACATACAGAATAAATAATGCCATCATAATATATTTATAAAATAACTCATACCGTCATAATAATATTGATATTCTAGTTAATTATTATCTATAGATAAGACAATATAATATCATTATATATTGATATTTTTAATAAATTAATCACAGGAAAATACAATATATCGTCATATGTAGTGTACAATATTAATATCAGCATGTATTGATATATTAGTTATGTAGTAAGTTATACACTGAGGTTTATACAATATTTATTCTTGGATTTCTTGTTTCATAACGATCTGCGTTGTTAATATTAATTTTTTTCTTCCATTGCAATCTAATCTAAGAAGGCTAATGAGCAATTTTTTTCTGATAATATACCATTTAAATAATATATTAGTTATTTTAGTAAATTATTCACTGAGGTTTTACAATATTTATTCTTGGATTTCTTGTTTCATAACGACCTGCGTTGTTAATATTAATTTTTTTCTTCCATTGCAATCTAATCTAAGAAGGCTAATGAGCAATTTTTTCCGGATAATATACCATTCAAATAATAAGTTTAGTAGTTCTCAACAGGACTACTATTTCAAAATACTAATAAATAAATATATAAATTATGTGTGCACTG
The DNA here is from genome assembly GCA_948455865.1 of Conomelus anceps. Lineage (NCBI taxonomy): Eukaryota > Metazoa > Arthropoda > Insecta > Hemiptera > Delphacidae > Conomelus > Conomelus anceps. The sequence continues at coordinate 47,816,134 of OX418224.1, forward strand.
TATAACACATTCACACTATTATCACTGCTCTGCTTTATCACAACACCTCAACACTACACAATTCAAAGGGTTTGGTCCGCTTCAATCTGCGCAGCATATCAGTGTTGTCAAGCAGATGCATAACTTTTTCATTCGCATGCCGCTGGATCTTATCTGCATGCTTGCGTGCATAGCGCCCAATTTCACTTTTGACAAACTCCACCTCCAGGTCTCTGTGGATATCGGCGTTGCGGATGAATCTTGGAGCATTAATGATGTTCCATAAGACTTTGTTCTGGAAAATATTAATTAACTTTTTATTGTAAATTTAACGACTGGCAGTCAATTTTAATTGTGAATAAATAATATTTGTACTCACTTTTGGTCAAACGTTTTTGAGATGAAGATGAGTCTCCATGAATCGAAAACGTTTGGCCTAAAGTGAGTACAAATATTATTTATTCACAATTAAAATTGACTGCAAGTCGTTACATTTACAATAAAAAGTTAACATTTATAATATCAGCATAATATTTATTAGTAAATTATTCACTGTGGAAAAGAGAATGGGCCTACATCAACCAATTACTTTAATTGACATATACAAACTATATCAACTTAGTAAGTTGATTTTAGAAAACTATGACTTTACATTCCCAAATATAATGTAGCAATAATCAATCTTTTCAGAGCGCTCATTCCTTAAATATTTAGGGCTAAAAACTATTTTATTGTCGATGTTACAGATGAAAACCAAGATATTTACTATCATCTCGTGTATCGGGCCAGTTGGGTCGCTCAGCCTCCCACTGAACCCGGAAGTCGTCTGCAACATCCGGTACCGGAAGTTGAGATTCTTCACACAGCAACTGAATTCTGCTTCGACCATCATTACTGCTCTACTGTGGTAAATATCATTCATTTTCTTGCTATTCATTATTATGGCCCGTAGTTATGAACTTACCTTGAGGTTCATTCAACTCAAGGGAAAGATGGAAAAACTCGGATTTATTATTATTTATTCACTATAAAATATATATATATATATTTTTTTTTTGAAGATGAAGCCCACATAGGTCTGAGACCTGTGCGTGGGTAATGAGTTGGATGATGGTGATTGATGAGTTGGACCTACAGTTTTAGGTGGGTTCCGAACCACCGGGAAGTGATTTTACAGCAGAGAACAGTGTCTTTTGCTGGCCAATCTAATCGGTCACCGTTACGAACAGAACCTACGAGAACGCAGCTTATCTCTCTGATTGAACAGATACCTACTACGGCTCGCGGCTATCACCTTCCTGTAAAGGGATATATAGATTTGTCAACTGTGTGTCATTTGAAAACTCTGTCATCTGTTTTGCATGTCATAATGAGCGTGAAATTCCTCATCTGAGTATGCTCATATATTTAACAGTTCTTCCTTTATTTTAATTCTAAATTTATCGCCTGTGATTGCCTTTAAACGCGCTGGTAGTGAATTCTATAGACGGATCCCTGCACTTTTTACTTCCCTCTCATACAATGTTTTCCGATGTAAGTCGTCTAAGTCTTGTCTGAACCTGGTTCTATAACTGTGAAAGAATTCACCCTTTTTGAATGTATCCTTATTTTTCAATAAAGCAGATGGCTTTAAAAATATACAAGCTTGGAAGTGGGAGATCCTCAATTTCTTAAAATATGGTCTAAAACTTGTGCGAATGGATTCCCCTACCATTTCTCGTAATGCCCACTTGATGTAAAATCACTTCCCGGTGGTTCGGAACCCACCTAAAACTGTAGGTCCAACTCATCAATCACCGTCATCTAACTCATTACTCACGCACAGGTCTCAGACCTATGTGGGCTTCATCCAAAAAAAAAAAAAGAATTCGAAATATCTGTCACTTGACATGAAATTATCGCCAGTAACATTTCAAAACGTCAATAAAATGTTACCAAATTTCCATCCAAGCAGACTAAGATAGGACCATATTAGCAGACCCCTAAATTATGACAGGCCAACTCTATAGTCAACCTTTAGGGCGCCCACCTCTAATTGCTGTGCTGAGTTATGCTGGGAGAGTTTTGAAAATGAAACTAATTGTTTTTAATGGACACTCGACATCTGGCACAGCACAGCGCAACTGAGCACAGCTTCTAGTTGCCTGACGCCCTTATTTACGCCCATATTTAAAAGTATTAAGGAGATGTTCTCACAATGTTCGGAACCCACCTAAAACTGTAGGTCCAACTCATCAATCACCATCATCCAACTCATCGCCCACGCACAGGTCTCAGACCTATGTGGGCTTCATCCTAAAAAAAAAAAAAAAAAAATGTTAAAAAGGGGGCGTCCAGTTGAAGAATAATCTCCTAAATCGCATTTTGTTTGTTTCTAGACATTTTTCCTTATCTTTATTTGTAGTAGATCAGGAAGTCGGAATAGAGGAGGTAGAGGAGGGAGGAAATCGAAAGATCCAGTGACAAGAAATCCATTTTTTAATTTTTTGCGATGTCTGCGAACTCAAAACAGGATGGGAAGGGAAAGCACAAGAAAGAAGTGGTGAAGGTGATATTGTGGAAGATATCCATAATGAATAATAAGACGAAGTTTTCACAACCACATTTATTTAAAATAGTGAGATACTAGTTTCGGATGTTACTCCATTATCAACCTCAAACAAACTCCAAGTTTGAGATTGATAATGGAGTAGCATCCGAAACTAGTATCTTTATATTTTTAATAAATTTGGTTGTGACAACTTCGTCTTATTATTCATTTAACTCCTCATATTTCAACCCACATTATGGGTCAAACTGAATTCTATTTACTGCTTAAGTCATCTCAAATGGTGGTGTGGGGCGGGGGGGGGGGGGCTCCTGTTCCCTACTTCTCTCAATATTTTTAATTTTACATCCAGATAAAAGTTCAAGGCCCTTATTATACAGAGCCGCTGCAGTCGCTGTCGCGCGCCACACTTAGGCTAAATTACATCATCTGACGGTATGACCGAGCTAAACAATATCAAATTACACGAACGCATTAACATTTTTAGAAGTACGAGCTGATTTTTTATTCAAATTTACCCAGTTGGTGTAATTTATCCTTAATTGTAGCGCGAGACCGTGACTTCAGTGGTTCTGTACAATAAGGCTCTTAGGATGAGGATACCTACTTTAAATTTGGTATGTGAAAATTAAGTTAGTCTTGAATTGATTGATTATTACATTTTTTGTTTGAATTTATAATTGTTTGTATTAATATTGTATTTTAACAATTATGATTAAATTCTTGGATTTCTTGGCCTTGAAGATAAGTCTCCATTTCTCGGAAACATTTGGCCAAGAGTGAGTAGGAATATTATTTATTCACAATTAAAATTGACTGCAAGTCGTTAAATTTACAGTAATAAGTTAAAATTATTAAGTAATATTCTATTTTGTATAACTTTAGGTAGTTAGTTTTTTTAATTTATTTTTTCACTTTCAGTACTTTTGTTTAACTGTATACATGCACACACATATACATACCTCATCTTTCAAAATATAATATTGCATTTTTTTAAACAATATTAGCAAACTAGACTCTTATACCCCAACACAAACAGTAAGTTGCACGAAAGAAAATTAAATTTGACCACCGTAAGATGACGTCAGCCAGTCGACGGAGCCAGTGCAACGACTTCCCTATTTAGCTCTGTAAGATGACGTCATCTTACGGTGGTTGAATTTAATTTTCTTTCGTGCAACTTGCATATAGTCTTTATAGTGGAGTTTGTATAGGAAAAATTATCAATAAAACATGTTCTGCATTAAGTTACACTATAAGGATTTTGTGATTTTTTATTAATACATTTTGATTTGATTACAATGTTTTATTATTTTTTGTCAATTACTCTATTACTTTTTCAGGTAAGAAATATCCAGGATTTCCAGATAGGCAGTGGGAAATTCGCCGATATAGCCTACAACTTTCTAATCAGTGGCAACGGCTATATTTACGAGGGCAGAGGCTGGGACACGGTCAGCGCCAGTGTGCAGGGACGCAATTTTTTTATAATCTCAATCGCTCTGATTGGTACTTTCACAGTGACTGAGCCAACCGATTTACAAATGAAAGCGCTTGAACGATTTATTCGGGAAGGTGTGCAGTATGGCAAGATCGCCGCCAATTATTCGCTGCATGCTCACTGCCAGTGGAGTAGCACAAAGAGTCCTGGTGTTAAAGTTGTGCAGAAACTTGAAAAAATGCCCCATTGGAATGAGAGTTGCAGTCAGTGCTGTGCGGAATGACTGGTGCTCTACAATTGTAAATATGCAATAAAATATTTATTCATTTTTGTATTTTTTACATGTTTTGTGTATTTTTTACATTTCATTTGGAATAAGTTGATGGGTTCTTAGTTTTAGAAGTACTGCTAGTGATATCGCAAGATAGTGAGGCCTAGATAGTAAGTAGATTGTAGTCTGTGAATATTGTAATGTACTTTAGATAGTGAGTTTTTTAGTGTTTTGGAATTTGGTGTCCATAGTTATATGGATACAGAACAATAGCGTAGTAAGCATTCCTTAGAGTATAAAACATCTTGTCAAATTAATTCAGCTGTCATTCTTGTTCACATACTGTTACTATGCTGGTCGGAAGACCGATTTTGTTCTAAATAAACGTGTTTTTATAGCGTTATAGGCTAAATAACGTGTTTTTAAACGTTCTTCCTCATGAACTTTTGAAGTACATCCCTCATTATGATGGAACTTCATACAAAATACCACAATTAATTTATCTAATGAATTAATTAAATTTATTCCTTCATAAACAATCACAATAATTTTCAAAATTAAATGCAGGAATTCTATTGGCCACATTTTCCATATTTGTGGCACAAAAATTAAAAAATAGATATAATTAACAAATAAGAGTACACTTGTGAAGATTTATTTGAAACATACTGTGCTGAAACTATAGTAGAAAGAGATGGAAATATTGGATTCTTTTCAAGGCGCCCATGAACCACCTTGATGGACCAGCTGAAGCAGTAGCCTATAACAATTCTTGCTCTAATATTGGCGAATTAGTAAATGCTTTAAAACAAAATTTTGCTGATAATAGATCCGTACCAGAATTGATAGTAGAACTAGCTGTAATGACGTCATACCATAAGAACATCCAATTGAATTTTTGAATAGATTAGTTGAAAAACGCACCCCTGTATTAACCAGATATAAGTTGGATGATGAATCCGGAACTTTATTAGAAAATTAAACTCAACAGCTGAACGCAACTCTAGTTAATACTTTTGTTGACGGTGTACACCCAACTCTAGGATCTCATTTACAAGTATTGCAAATACAAAACTTGGATGATGTCAGAAGCAAATTAAATAATGACTGTATTATATTACAACAATTGCGCTTCAACACCACTATTGATACAATGAACAAACACGATAACAGATTTGCGCAAGCAACCAATTCTTTTAGAATACCAAATTTCGAACGAAACAATCAGAAACAATAGACCCAAGGAAACCCTTTCCAGATTTTTCCAAGAAATTTTCATGGTATACAAAAATTTTTACAGCCTAGATTTCAACAAAATCGGTATTCCGACCAGTAACAGTATGTGAACAAGAATGACAACTGAATTAATTTGAGAAGATGTTTCATACTCTAAGAAGGAATGCTTTTACTACGCTATTGCACTAATATATTGTTCTTCATACATATAACTCATGACAAAGTGCATGTTTTAATTTACAAGTAATTGCACGACTATGCAGTCAAATATTTGAGTGAAAAATTGAAATATTCTACTCACTGAGCAGATGGTCATTTTTTTATTGCGGATGATGCCCACATCAGTCTGGAGACTTGTGCGTGGGTAATGAGGTGAATGATGAGAAACATTCATGGCTGAATGAGATTCGAATTCAAGGCTGTAGGAAACAATGCCAGCCAGAGCCTTATCACAGACAAGCACTCCAACCAACTGCGCTACTAGAGCCGCCAAAATTTGGACCTCAAATATTTGTTTGTCATTTAATTACTCGTAAATTACTATTGTAGTGTATTATAGATAGTGTAGTGTATTGTAGATAGTGTAGTGTATTGTAAATATTGTAGTGTATTGTGGTGTATTATAGATAGTAGATTGATGATGTCAACTGATAATCGAAGAAATAGAAATAGGCTATCTGTGACGTATTGCATGACAAAATACTTGAACAATCTAACATGAAAAACTGCCAACACTTATTTTTTGCTGTTTTTTCTCAAAACTAAAGGAATGCATTTCGCTTCTGAGAAGAATCTTCATCAGTCAATCTAATCTACATAACACTGAGAAGTTAATGCCATGCGAATGAAGTTTTCCTTTTGAATAAGACACATGCTGTCAGCCTGTCACTACCACTTTTATTATAAAAACACGAGAAACATAGTTTCAACTGTCATACTATTTCAAACTCAACTCCTAAAAAATGAAGGCAATGTAAAACTATTATAAAAACAATAGATGACAAAAATGGCGTGACAGTTCCAAACTATAATATTTCGTATTTTTATGATAAAAGTAGTTGTGACACCGCGAAGGTTTATTTAGTAGGTATATCTACCACAATATCACAAAAAAGTATCCGTTTTGTTCTTGGATCCAAGACGAAACAAGAATTGGTCAAATTCTCAAGCAGCCTATTTTATGTGTAAGGGTGATTGGCTGATGAGAATAAGCTTGAGAAACGAAATGCATCCCTCCAGTTTTGAAAAACTAAAACCAATAAGAAATACAGATGCAGCTCTAATGTTGAATTGTTCATCAATTAGACCTTTTTGTTATGGAAAACATAACAAATGTCTCAATTTCTTCGATTATTCATTGGCATCATCAATAGTTGAAATATTAATGATGAAATACAACTTCAGTATCGTTCGATAGCACAAATTATAGCAAACTGTGAAGTCTCATCCAAACGGTGACACTTATTGCGATAGAGCACTCTGGATATATCCTGCACAATTGATCAAATATGATTCGTGGTCTAATACATGAACGAATACAAGCATAGACTTTCTTGGAACTTTTTAAGGTGAGTACTAAACTTAGATTTGATACAAAACACCTTGAACTGTATCAAATTGTTGATACAATACTGAGACTGTACTCTCCTCTTGCCCTACTTAACCATTAAATTTGAATTGAATGCAACATATTTTTGGTAGTTTGATGAATAGTAATGAGTATTTTAGAGCTTATGTCTAGCCTACACCATAGCTGGATATGATAATTGAGTGGTTCCATTCCATAAGGTTGTAAGTGCCATTTTTACAGAAATTGAGATTGTCACACCAATGCGTTTCAAGTACCAGTCTTCGTATTATATATATATATTTTTTTTTTTGTAGATTACGTCTTGGAGACTCAAGTTAAGGAGTATAAGACAAGTCAGATCAACAATATTATACACTAGATATCATAATTACTTCAATTAGTTGAGGTGAGGCTTAATTTTGATGTGAAAGGAACTCTTGTACACTATAAAAAGCTTTATCAACTAAATATTTCTTCAATTGTTTTTAAAATATTTCTATATTTTCAAGACTCTTCAAAAACTGCGGTAGCTTGTTGTAGAATTTCCTACCAATATAACTAGGTTTTTGTTTGAATAAGCTACTATTGTGACTCACCAAGTGATAATCTCCTCGGCTTCTTGTATTATAATCATGTACATCAAGATTTTGGTTAATATCATTCGTTTTTACATATAAAGTAGCTTCATACACATATAAGCAGGGTACAGTTAGGATACCAAGTCTCTTGAACAACGGCCTACATGAATCTAATCTATTTACTCTTTCTATACACCTAACCGCTTTCTTTTGGATCTTAAACACCCTATCAAGATTTTGTTTTGATGAATTACCCCATACTAAGATAGCATACCTAATATGTGACAGTAAGAGCCCATGGTAAGCTGTAAAAAGTAACTTTTTGTCATTCAATCTAGCGAGCTGTCGCAGGACAAATACCCCAGATGAAATTTTACTACATATTTTCTCAATGTATGGAGTCCAGGTCAATCGTCTATCCAACGTAACTCCTAGAAATGCAATTTTTTCTTCCTGGTCTAATTGATTATCGTTTACAAACACGTTTATAGCCCTATCTTCATTTAAATTATGTTTGTTTTTGAATTGAAGGTATTGGCATTTTTTACTATTTATAGTTAATTTCAACTGATTTAAAAATTGGACAATGGACTGCACACCTATATGGGCACTTATTTCTAAATTATCTAGAATGGAATTGCTGAAAATGAGTGATGTATCATCAGCAAATAAGAGGGCTCTACCACTAATTAATTCTTTAGGTAAACGGTTGACATATAACAAAAAAAGCAATGGACCTAGTATTGACCCCTGAGGCACTCCAGCTTGCACCTCTAATTTATTAGATTTATTCTTTACTATACTATTACCAACTACTGTAGTTAGTTCTACACATTGTTTTCTCCCAATAAGATATGATTCAAACCATTTCAGTTCAACCCCATTTACACCTACATTTTGCAGTATTTCCAATAAGGTTCTATGATTAACACAATCAAATGCCTTTGACAGATCTAAGAAGATTGCAGTAGCTTTATCACCTGAATCTATTATATCTATTAGTTTTTCAACTAGAGAAACTATGGCTGTTTTTGTTGATCTCCCTTTCTGGAAGCCATGCTGTTCATCACAGATAAAGTTAGCTTCTTGAAGGTGCAGAAGTAACCTATTTAGAACTACTCTTTCAAAAATTTTACTTATTACATTTAAAATACTAATAGGCCTATAGTTTTCTACCTTTTCTCTATCACCACTTTTGAAGATTGGTAAGATCTTCCCCTCTTTTAAGTTATCTGGAAAAACACCTTGTTCTAATGAATGATTGATCAGATGAATCAAAGGGTCTAACAATTGCTCTTTACATTCTTTCAGAATTTTACTGGATACCCCATCCATTCCTACAGTTTTTTTATTATTTAAACTATCAATGATATTTGACAACTCGTCTTGGCATACTGGGTGGAATTTTAATTCGTTCTGAATCCCCTCAGTATTCCTCATGTTTGCATCACTAATACCTGTATTAAGAGATTTTTGAAGATCCTTAGCAACCAGTTGATAATATCTGTTAAAGAAATTACAAATGTCTACACTATCATCAATATATTTGTTATTTTCGTTAATTATTCTGGGGACACTAGTATAAGCATCTACATGAGCTACTTGCCTATTTTTGTTTATTACATCCCACACTGCTGTGTTAAAGTACACACTATTATTCAAAATTTCAGCTGTTTTCTTACATTTCGCTCTTTTCACTTCTCTTGTATAATTTTTCTTTAGAGCTTTGTAATTATCTTCATTTAACATATTTCTAGATAGTTTGAATTCATCATATGCATCTTTAACCCTATTTCTTTCTGCAAGGATATCATCAGTTATCCACTCTTCAATCTTGTCTAATTTGTTCTTTACAGGGACTTTTTTAACTGGACAACTCATAGTAATATGAAACCTTAAAATATTAATGAAACTATCATATTTGTCATTTAAACTATTGCTATTGTAAACCCTACTCCAGTTTTCTTGTAGCAGATTCTGCTTCAAACAATCGATATTCCCCTGTTCACATTGTTGAATTTCTTTCATTACTCTACTCTTTTTAATTGATTTATGACCTTGCAACCCCACCTCTAAGATTTGATAGTCATGATCAGATAGTTTCGAGCCGCCTAATCTTGTTTTAGAGTAATCTATATTAGTAAGGATGTTATCAATTATTGTTTGTGATGTTCTTGTGACTCTGGTATATTCATGAACTTTTATTTCCAAGTTATTCATGCATATAATATCCTTTAAATCTTCTGTCATTTTATTCTGTGTTGCAAAGTCTGTATTGAAATCTCCCGCTACAATAACGTTTGTAAAACGAGTAGTAGTAATCTCTAAAAGCCTATTGAATAGTTCGCAAAAATTGTTCCATTCCCCATTTGGTGACCTGTAAATACCTAACACCGCTACTTCCAAATTATTGTCGATTTTTACTCTCAAACCAGTAACTTCTAAATCCATTTCCACAGCAAATTTCTCTACATATTCTAAATTAAATGTTTGCATATTCTTAGCATTTTTAGTGAAGATAGCTACTCCCCCACTTCGATGAGATGTCCTGCAATACGACGTTTTCAATGAATAGTTTGGAATATTAAGTTGTGACAATTCATCTTCTTTTAAACCATGCTCTGTGAAAATAGCTATATCAGGAGCCTCTTTTTTAAAAAATACTTCGATTCTATCTATTTTGTTACGAATGTATTGAATATTCTGATGGAACACAGTGAGTACCGGTACTTCCCTATCATCCCTTATTACTTTATTGTTGCTTTTGCATATTGAAGTAGATTTACTTAATCTCTTAGTATCTTGAGAGCCTATCAGATTGCTACAAGAGTTCCTTCCACTAATGCTATCCTGATGTTTTGATCGATTAACGTCTTTTAATACAATTGAAGATATGAATTTATCATCTGAAACTAGTTTCCCTTCCCGGTTTTGAGCCACTTTACTAAAAAAGGTTCGTTAGATGATTGTTTAGGAGAATTATTGACAGTAGATTGCAAACGACTTTCAATCAGCTCTGCCAGCCTATTACAAAATATTACTTTGCCAGATTGATTTAGATGTAGACCATGATTAGTGAAGTTTTGTTTTTTCAGCCTTTTATTTAGAAAACAAATGCCCAACTGTTTAGAATTCTCATTTTTTAGGCTGTTGATTGTATTATGAATTGATTTATTTGTTGACTTAATGGCTTCATTTAGCTCTGGCCTATCAAACCTATACGGAATTGTACTTATTATTACATTAGTTTTTTGGCTGAGTGGCACAATCTCTTTAATTTTTTCATTTATTTCAGGAAGATGTTTTAGATTAGGTTCATTTATATTGTTTGAGCCACCCAGTACTATTAGAAAATCGTTTTTTCCAAAATCTTTAGTTTGTTCCTGTGCTGACTCTACGATAGCGTTTATAGGGGCACTTGGTTTGAAAAAGCTCTGAACTTCATACTTATTTTTTAATCTTTTATTTAGTAGGTCACTACAGTCTCGTCCATGACTGGATGTCAAGAGCAGTACTCTACCTTTCCTATCGTTATTTGCCCTTACTTTAGTTTTGGTTGCTGTTTGCAAAACCTGACTATACGTTTTTGTTTGACCATTTCTATTTATTTTTTCCCCATTTGATTTAGGTTCTACTTTTTTTGTATTGATCAGAGGTTCAGATCTTACATTAGCCAAGTTTATTTTTGATTTTAATATTTCGATTTCCTCTGACATAGACCTACATTGACTCGTGAGATTTAGTATTTCAGTTTTATGGTCTTCCTGCTGCAATTTTACAATAACTTCCAGATATTTTATGTGATCCACTAACCCTATTCGTTCTTCCTCAGAATTTTTTAGTGATGTTTCTAATTTTGTTTTCAATTTGGTGTGATCACTCAATAGTTTAGCAACCTTTTCTTCTACATCTACAGTAGCTTTAAGAGCTGTTGGAGATTTTTTTGTTAATAATTGCTGAGATCGCGTAGCTACCTGAGTTTTAGTTAAACAATTAGATTTAGATGCCTTGTTTGGACTCATTTTCCTAGCTAAAAATTGTTTTCAATTGATTTTAGTTAAATGTTTAATGAAATATTACTTAATTTATTACAATTGTCAACTTGAGACTATTTAATTACAAGAAAATTTATCAATATCGGTACACCTAACCTCGAAAATAGAATTTGACTTTTTATTTAAATACTTTAACTTATATTCGACAAGTTAATGATGTAAATTATTAAGATATTATAAATACTAATAATAATAAACAAAAATACTACTTATCCGTTCGAATTAATATTCTATGCTTCAAAATTCGCAGAGCCTGTTCTGACAATGTATGCACAGTACCACTGCTACCTCGATTCCATATGTTTCCATATGTTTGAGTTACGGTGATACTAGCACTCCTAGTGGGTAAAATTCTAATCTAATTCTCTTGCAATGGCATAACGTTTGTATAGTGCCAAGAAACAGTGTTGCAGGAAACGCCATAATGTTTCATGTACCGTACCGGTATCCAGTAGCTGGTTTGAATGCACTGTGGCATAACACTGATATTTAAAGCTTTCAGTTTGTTAAGTTTGTGTTCAATGGATTTGGATAATGATAATACTCGAAGAAAACGAAAAGTTGATCACTGGGCAAAAAATATACGAAAAAAGAAGAGAGATTCAGGAGAGGGATATACTTCTGCAAAAGGCGTTCTCATTGGCTCATGAAACACTTGCAGCATCAAATTTGAAAATATCTCAAGCCTGTCAATTGAGAATACCTTCAAATACATTTGAATTGATTGGAGTAAAGCTGGGCTATTCTGAAACAACTCCATGGATGTACACCAATGTTTTAAAGAAAGGAGTTACAGAAGCTACCTTTGAAAACTATGACCTCAATGTTATTGATAATTCTAAGGACCTTACAGATGCTAAGAAGTCAGATTTAAGAGCAATATTACCATTCCTAAAGCCATCAGCAAAGGAGTTCTATATAAATTTGCTGGAATCGACTCCAAATGTTTTGAAACATTTATGGTACATGTAACGTTATGGAGCAAATTCAATTATTTTTTCCCTTTTCTTTAATAATAATGTAATAAATTTGTAAAAACCAACTACTTGTTCCTCATTTAATCCCTATACATGATTATGTAAGTTTATAGCACATTATAATATTGCTTAACAGGTCTCTACGTTTTTTGCTATTCCTGAAAAATTTGGTTTCGGGCACTTACAACCTTATGGAATGGAACCATTCAATTATTTTGATGTCTAATCAATCTTATGACTGAATTTATGTTCACTGCCGTGATACCATCAAACCATTTGACTTCTATAATTGAGGTTTTGTAGATCATATTTATATTGATGTGTACATCACTGTTGACGATATTTTTTGACTAGTAAGTGAATATTCACTACATAATTCTTTACTATTAAGTTAATATTCACTACAAAACATTTTTTTAGTTTTTCTTTTTTTGTTCACATTATAGATTGATATACAGACTTTGTTGACTAGTTAAGGAATAAATCAATAGCTAACAATAACAGCACGAAACGTTATAAGCTCATTTCTCGTGTGTTTGTCTCAAACGAATTCTCAATGGAGCAAAAAAGTAATTGAAAATTCAATCGATATGGTGGGCTAACAGGAAATTTGAGGGTTATCAGATTGTACTTGAAGTAGGTTGATAGATTCCCCAAAGCGATATACGGTACGGTAGTAGTGTAATTATTAGAACCTTGTGTATTCAAGCATACGATAAATTCGCAATTATTTAACCTTGAATGCTGCAATTCGCTTGTAATTGTTTAAGGCTAAATGTCATTGAGAAGTTTATGACAACTGGGTAGGAGTTTCAGTTGCTCTCTACTATAGTTTAAAATGGATGCAAGAAGGAACAGAAATTGGACAAATGCACAAGCAGCTTACCTGATTAATAGGAATTATGTAGTAAGTCAAACATTTTGATTGATTATTTTTGGGGATTCAGTGTTAGAGGCTAGTGTATTTGACTGCTATATTACTGTATATATCTGCTATATTACTGTATATATCTGCTATATTACTGTATATATCTGCTATATTACTGTATATATCTCCTATATTACTGTATATATCTGCTATATTACTGTATATATCTGCTATATTACTGTATATATCTGCTATATTACTGTATATATCTGCTATATTACTGTATATATCTGCTATATTTTGTGAGAATATTAGATAGTTTATTCTCAAATAAATGAATGTACTGTACCGTATTAACTGTATTAAGCCGCGAGCCGTAGCAGGTATCTGTTCAATCAGATAGATAAGCTGCGTTCTCGTAGGTCCTGTTCGTAACGGTGACCGATTAGATTGGCCAGCAAAAAGAACACTGTTATCTGCTGAAAATCACTTCCCGGTGGTTCGGAACCCACCTAAAACTGTAGGTCCAACTCATAAATCACCATCATCCAACTCATTACCCACGCACAGGTCTCAGACCTATGTGGGCTTCATCCTCAAAAAAAAAAACTTTTTGTTGTATAGGGTTAACCACTCTTGCAGTTTTAAATTGTGAATACATTATAAATGTACTCACATTTATTATATATTCACAATTTAAAACTGACTGCAAGTCGTTAAATTTACAAAGTTGATATTAACAACACAGATCGTTATGGAACAAGAAATCCAAGAATTTAAATAAATGTACCGTAAAATAACATTTCAATGTTTTACAACTATATTAGTAGGGTAGTGGAAAGAAACAAATTCACTATAAGCTAAAGAAACTATAAAACTATAGAAACTAAATAAAACTATTAAATTTATTATATTATTTACTAAGAGAATTTTTGAGAATATACATTCCAGCACACAAGGCACACTTGTGAACCGCTGGAGGGAGTCGAAATGCAAAATGCAAAAAATGCAGTAAAAAACAAGAAAGAGGATAGATTGAATTTTAAATAATTATAGAATAAAAAATGAAAGGGTAGATTGCAATTTTAAGAGAAAAGTAATAAAAAGGACAAAAATGGGAAACGAGTGATTTTGTGAACTGCAACACAAATTAAATAAAATGAATATTCAATTAATATTACCCAATGGATTTTCTGCACTCCCAATGCAATTATAAATAAAATTCAATTGAAATGCTTAGGATGATTTATCTACATTGCCGTCATCATAGCCTTATTCTATATCTTATAATGTTTTATGCATAGGCCTACTATATCTGATGTATTATAGTATACATAGAGATAATGGATTATTTTTATTTGGTCTAACGCAAAAAACGTTTTAAGATGAAATAATTAGTATCCTGTTCAATAGATCATGAATCCATCCGATATATAACTTAGATAAGTTATTGTGCCACTGTCTTTCACTAGATTGGATCATTTTTTAAATTTTTAGTATCATAAATGAAACTGGTATTTTAACAGACAATATTAAAATTGTTTATAAATATTATCCTTTGAAAAGGAATTTACAAAGTAATAGTGATGAATATGTGTATTTAATTAGGAAGCAACTTTATCGAGGTAAATTTAATACTTCACCTCAAAAGAATGAAAACTATTATTATGTATGTTTATTTTATATAAGTATAGAAGACATATTTATACAGTAGAAGCTCGATAATTCGTAGTAATAGGTCAGTCCCTTGAAATAGCCTCTATAATTCGTATAAAAACAATGCATTTCGGTCCCCTCGATAATTCGTATTAATTTTGCAGCCCAAGCGGGCGCTGGTTTATCGTCACACTCAATAATTCGTTGTTACGTCGGTGAGAACATGCTATAATTCGTATTTTATGCAAAAAAAATTGTTTTCATACCAGTCCATCAGTGGCGGCTCTGGCTGAAAATTTTGAGAGGGACACTACCCCTCAATTTTTTCATTTGTTAGCTTTTATAAAGAACCATAGTGGTCTGAGTAAAGGATTCAATTCAACGACTACACATTGTTATAGGCTACTTGAATATGTCCCAGAAAATTTCGAAAGTATTATGCGATTCATGCAAATATTATGGCTCACTTACCATTGTTGATAGTTGATGATAACAATTCCAATTTAATAGAGTAGTACTCTCTCTTTAATACTGGCACTATGTAGTTAATAAAACTACAGCAAATAAAATTGTTCAATAGGCTACTTCAAAAAAATTGAGTTCTTCCAGTTAGGAGTTTTAATACTGTACTTGACAAGTGGATTACATCCAAATCCCTCTATTCAATAGAGGAATATTTTGAATGTGATATGACTGGTTTTTAGGGTTAATTGTGATGACAGCATCTTGTGCAATTGTATTTTCTTCATGTATTATTTGTTTTCATGTATTGTGACTACATTGTGACTTTGCCTATTACTGTTGTAAGTTTATTGGCAATAAATGAATCTTAT
The DNA here is from genome assembly GCA_948455865.1 of Conomelus anceps. Lineage (NCBI taxonomy): Eukaryota > Metazoa > Arthropoda > Insecta > Hemiptera > Delphacidae > Conomelus > Conomelus anceps. The sequence continues at coordinate 47,832,146 of OX418224.1, forward strand.
CTTATTTTATCTTATCAGCCACACTTTGACATTAAATTCGTTCACTATAAATTATACACTTTCATACACAATATTCAAAACACTTTTTTTTAAATCGAAGTGCTGCGGTGTCGTTCATACGTAAGTAACACTAATCCACTAACTTATAGAACGTTTGAAATAGCCTAGGTTAAAGTGCACACTGAGTAGGAACATTCTATCAATATTTTAAATTTAAAAAATTTTGGGATTAACCAACAAGCTGAACTCAACTGGCTCTGAATGTTTATGGACCCTAAAAGAGAGAACTCTATCTCATAGTTCAAATGCTTTTCACTTGAATTATGCTTTTTAACTTTTTCTTTTAGGTGTTTCAAATCCGTTACTCCCTTAATTGTCCATGCTGCATCAATATGAGGAGAACTTAGCAAGCAAGTAAAACAATAGAATGCGTTACTTCTTTCACAACCACACAACCACTTAGCAAAATCATAATATTTTACTTTAAACTTTCGATTGAACACCCTATATTACCATTCTTATCTTTCTGTGAAATAGTCAATAAAGGTCTTGGCGGGCCTAGCTTTTTAACTGCTGAACGTGTTTCAAAGTCACTTACATTGAATTCATCATTGAAAAGTTCAACTACATAACAAACAAATCAATTTGAACAATAACAACTCACATGACTCACTCACAACTCACATGGAAGCCTGAAGTTACCGATAACTTGATGAAATAAGCTTTAAAAATGTCAAGTCGTAAGACAATTCCATGCTCGTGTACACACTGCAGAAATTAATCTATTGAAAAGTGAGGTTATGGCAGGTTGACATAAATGGTCCATATGTGGCAAGCGGCATGCGGCAGACTAGCTTGAGGCAGATGCGCATGCGTATACAAGCCCCGGCCGCCGGCCTAGCCACGGCTAAATTTAGCTATACTAGCTGGTCACATGTTGCCATTTCATCCGTAGAGAATGCAACAAGCGAATAGGGCTTTCAACTTCACAACACAGCTCTTGAAGGCGCTCACAGACAGTGTCCGCAGTTCACTTGCTACGTGCTTGTACTATACAGCAAAGTGCGGCTGATCGTTCATAACATTTTGACGTTCTAATTCCTGATTTCTACACTCTTTTTCTATTGTAAAATGATAACAATAGCAAAAAAAGATAATAATTATTATAAATTCAATTTAATATCTGAATAATTACTGGATTTAGTATTACATTTTTCCCAAATAGACAGGGAGGACAGTGTCCGAGCGCCTCCCTGCTGGAGCCGCTCCTGCAGTCCATCATCAATTCTAATGTTAACTTGGCCTTGAATGATGTGTCAACGCTGCCTGATTCTCCAGTGCTTTAGTCATCAATCTAAAAATACAGTATAATATACACATAATAGTTTTATTACTATTAAAAACACATTTGTCGCTATTACTTTTGTAAATTCCTTTCCAAAGGATATATATATTTATGAACAATAATTTTAATATTGTCTGTTGAAATACCAGTTTTATTTTTTTATATAAAAATAAATGATCCAATCTAGTGAAAGATAGTGATACAATCCTATCCTATCCATTGTATACAACCATATATCTTTTAGGCTACAAACATAGGTAGGGTACTACAATTCGCATGTTGAGTGACTATAATATTTATAGTAGTTGTGATTTTCAATTTGAATTTTAGTTTTGAAAGTTATCAATATTTTAATGATTGTTTTTAATACATTTTTTGTCTTGTTTCAGAATCAGTATTCATCCGTTCGCTTGCAAAATGCTAGAAATGTGCGCCAGATAAATGTAAAGCAGTACAGAGACGATGAAAATAATTCCTTAGCTCAAAAACAGACAAACATTAATAAAGATGATGGTGAAGAAGGGAAGAAGAAAAAGAAAAACGATTCAATAATCAAACAGTTCTGTCGGGAAACTTCTTTTCATGGCTTCAACTATCTGGGCGAAGAAAATAGGTCAAATCTTGAGAGGTATATGAAGTGGTTCAAATTGTTTATCGGATATTTATGTCATTTATTTCTTCCTCGTTATTTTTCTATCAGCTTTTCTATTTTTTATGCTTTATAAAACAAGTATTAAAATATATTAAGTAACAGAATTTATTCATTTCGAATTCGTCAAAGTGCTGTTAATTTATACTGAAGACTTCCGCATAAATTAATAGCACTGAGGAATTCAAAATAAATAAATTTTATTTCTGTATATTTGTCAGTTTGTGAAATTGTCAGTTACTTTAAACTAACTTATTCCTTCAATCAATTTTTATACTTGGTAGCTAAACCAATTAATTGTCCAAACCAGGGGTTCCCTAACTTACTTTGCTGCTTTACTTTTTGACTCGGGCTGGCTGCTGTTCCTGAGGTCTTCAGCTCATATCTCTTTCAGGCTTGGATGTTTTCACGTAGTCATCATTCACTCAACGCACAAGTTTCAAGACTCATAGTTTTTGTAGATTACCTACGTCTTAGAGACTCCAGTTTTAAGGAGTATAAGACAAGTCAGACCAACAATTATACAATCTTATACACTAGTAACATAATTACTAGGTATATTAATTAGTTGAGGTGAGGCTTAATTTTGATGTGAAAGGAACACTATAAAAAGCTTTATAAACTAAATATTTTTTCTATTGTGTTATAAAGATTTCTATATTTTCAAGATTTTAAAAACTGCGGTAGCTTGTTGTACAGTTTCCTACCAATGTAACTAGATTTTTGTTGGAATAAGCTACTATTGTGACTCACCAAGTGATAATCTCCTTGGCCTCTTGGATTATAATCGTGTACGTCAATATTTTGGTTAATATCACTCTTTTTTACATATAGCTTCATACACATATAAGCATCAGGGTACAGTTAGGAGACCAAGTCTCTTGAACAACTGCCTACATGAATCTAATCTATCCACTCTTTCCATTCACCTAACACCTAATGTGGGCATCATCCGTAAAACAAATTAGACCAATTATATTGATGTTGAATCTCTAAGTGTGTGAATTGCGTTTCTGTGCCTTCATTTCCCCCACCAATAAGAAACGGTTCTGTTTGTTTTTCTGTGTATAATTTTCAATAATTAATAATAGCCTATTGATGGTTGGCAATTGCAGAGCATTCTGGATAATCGTGTTGGCCTTCTTCTACTACGAATCTGTTCAGCTACTAATTCATGGCTACAGAATGTTCAACACTCGTACAGTAATAATCAACATTGATGGCTCCCCTCCACTTGTATCCGATATACCCTTTCCTGCCTTAACTGTCTGCAGTTCAAACCAAATAACCAGATCTGGACTGCAAAGAGTGGAGAACAATCAACTTCTAAGGTAATTAACTCGATTAATGAGTGATGTAGTATAGTTTTGGGTCGTTTACGGTTTTCTCGTCAACGAAACGCAACTAGTTTAGAATAAATGTTAACTAGTTGAATGTTGAATTTAACGAAGAATATGCTTTTTCATCAAAGAATAACGAGTTTGTACGTATCTACTATCTCCCGATAACGTTCTCATTATGAGCAATGTGCAAACAAGATAAGAAAGGGCGTGTACGGTTACAAAAAACGAACGCCATATCCAATCTGAATCGCGTGAAAATAGAGTTGGAGAAATTCTGATTGAAGATTTGAATTCAGCGCCCTGAAATTAATAAAATGATTTGCGAGTACACAAAAATTATTAAAATAAAGGAAGTCGATTTTTATTGAATAAAAAGTTGAAAAACATTACTTTCTAGAAATAATAAAAAAGTTGCTCGATTTTGATTATTTTTGAGTCTTCTCAAAGCGTTTTATCAATTCGAGAGCGATGGATTCAAATCTGAAATCAGAATTTTTCTATCTCTATTTTTACGCGATTTAGATTGCATGCATAAGGCGTTCGTTTTTTGTAACCAGATACAAAAATTGTCTAGAGACAGCAGTGCAGTGTTATTACATTTCTCACTCGCACAGCTACTCCTTCTCCTATTTCTCTACTGCATGTGATTTATTTTTATTTTGAACGTTGATCAACTAGTTTGCTATTCACACTTTGATTTAGATTTGGATTTTTCAACAAAGACTTCCAGTTGTGTTGGAAATGAGTGCGTTGAGCGAACCCGTTGACCGTTGATATGGAAATGTAGTTGAAGCATCAACTGGTTTAGTTGAGGAGACAAAACAGTTGAATCATTAATAACCAATAAACAGTTAATTCAACTAGTTCGTTGAATCAACGCTCATCACTAATGTGATAGTGATATTTTTATTTCATATTATTTTATCACATGATACGAGTATTTATAAATAGTTCCATCAGGCTTTGAAATTTTTCTTTAGATGCGAAATGCATCCCTCCAATATAAGTGAGTAAAAATCATAATTAAAATACAGTGTCAGTAATGATATTAGATTGTTCATCAAGTATTTCGTCATGGAAAACATCGCAGATAAATAATTATTGAAAATAAATTTTACTAGTGATTTCAACACTTACTTATTCGTTTTATGGCCATTTCGCATTGTTGGAATGCTTCCTCAGACACGGCTGAAGGCCTACTGAATCAGGTTTGAAAACTGGGTTATGGTTGGTCGTATTTATTGACATAATACATTATTAAACACAATAATGAGTAAGCTTTATTGGTGATGTTTTCCATATTTGTTTGCAGTGAAGTTTGATCATGTCACATTGGGTGATCATGATGCCATATGTTTCTATGTAAAATGTCACTTGATGTTTTTTTTTTTTTTTTTTTTTTTTTTTTTTTTTTTTTTTTGTAGATTACGTCTTGGAGACTCCAGTTAAGGAGTATAAGACAAGTCAGATCAACAATATTATACACTAGATACCATAATTACTTCAATTAGTTGAGGTGAGGCTTAATTTTGATGTGAAAGGAACTCTTGTACACTATAAAAAGCTTTATCAACTAAATATTTCTTCAATTGTTTTTTAAATATTTCTATATTTTCAAGACTCTTCAAAAACTGCGGTAGCTTGTTGTAGAATTTCCTACCAATATAACTAGGTTTTTGTTTGAATAAGCTACTATTGTGACTCACCAAGTGATAATCTCCTCGGCTTCTTGTATTATAATCATGTACATCAAGATTTTGGTTAATATCATTCGTTTTTACATATAAAGTAGCTTCATACACATATAAGCAGGGTACAGTTAGGAGACCAAGTCTCTTGAACAACGGCCTACATGAATCTAATCTATTTACTCTTTCTATACACCTAACCGCTTTCTTTTGGATCTTAAACACCCTATCAAGATTTTGTTTTGATGAATTACCCCATACTAAGATAGCATACCTAATATGTGACAGTAAGAGCCCATGGTAAGCTGTAAAAAGTAACTTTTTGTCATTCAATCTAGCGAGCTGTCGCAGGACAAATACCCCAGATGAAATTTTTACTACATATTTTCTCAATGTATGGAGTCCAGGTCAATCGTCTATCCAACATAACTCCTAGAAATGCAATTTTTTCTTCCTGGTCTAATTGATTATCGTTTACAAACACGTTTATAGCCCTATCTTCATTTAAATTATGTTTGTTTTTGAATTGAAGGTATTGGCATTTTTTACTATTTATAGTTAATTTCAACTGATTTAAAAATTGGACAATGGACTGCACACCTATATGGGCACTTATTTCTAAATTATCTAGAATGGAATTGCTGAAAATGAGTGATGTATCATCTGCAAATAAGAGGGCTCTACCACTAATTAATTCTTTAGGTAAACGGTTGTCATATAACAAAAAAAGCAATGGACCTAGTATTGACCCCTGAGGCACTCCAGCTTGCACCTCTAATTTATTAGATTTATTCTTTACTATACTATTACCAACTACTGTAGTTAGTTCTACACATTGTTTTCTCCCAATAAGATATGATTCAAACCATTTCAGTTCAACCCCATTTACACCTACATTTTGCAGTATTTCCAATAAAGTTCTATGATTAACACAATCAAATGCCTTTGACAGATCTAAGAAGATTGCAGTAGCTTTATCACCTGAATCTATTATATCTATTAGTTTTTCAACTAGAGAAACTATGGCTGTTTTTGTTGATCTCCCTTTCTGGAAGCCATGCTGTTCATCACAGATAAAGTTAGCTTCTTGAAGGTGCAGAAGTAACCTATTTAGAACTACTCTTTCAAAAATTTTACTTATTACATTTAAAATACTAATGGGCCTATAGTTTTCTACCTTTTCTCTATCACCACTTTTGAAGATTGGCAAGATCTTCCCCTCTTTTAAGTTATCTGGAAAAACACCTTGTTCTAATGAATGATTGATCAGATGAATCAAAGGGTCTAACAATTGATCTTTACATTCTTTCAGAATTTTACTGGATACCCCATCCATTCCTACAGTTTTTTTATTATTTAAACCATCAATGATATTTGACAACTCGTCTTGGCATACTGGGTGGAATTTTAATTCGTTCTGAATCCCCTCAGTATTCCTCATGTTTGCATCACTAATACCTGTATTAAGAGATTTTTGAAGATCCTTAGCAACCAGTTGATAATATCTGTTAAAGAAATTACAAATGTCTACACTATCATCAATATATTTGTTATTTTCGTTAATTATTCTGGGGACACTAGTATAAGCATCTACATGAGCTACTTGCCTATTTTTGTTTATTACATCCCACACTGCTGTGTTAAAGTACACACTATTATTCAAAATTTCAGCTGTTTTCTTACATTTCGCTTTTTTCACTTCTCTTGTATAATTTTTCTTTAAAGCTTTGTAATTATCTTCACTTAACATATTTCTAGATAGTTTGAATTCATCATATGCATCTTTAACCCTATTTCTTTCTGCAAGGATATCATCAGTTATCCACTCTTCAATCTTGTCTAATTTGTTCTTTACAGGGACTTTTTTAACTGGACAACTCATAGTAATATGAAACCTTAAAATATTAATGAAACTATCATATTTGTCATTTAAACTATTGCTATTGTAAACCCTACTCCAGTTTTCTTGTAGCAGATTCTGCTTTAAACAATCGATATTCCCCTGTTCACATTGTTGAATTTCTTTCATTACTCTACTCTTTTTAATTGATTTATGACCTTGCAACCCCACCTCTAAGATTTGATAGTCATGATCAGATAGTTCCGAGCCGCCTAATCTTGTTTTAGAGTAATCTATATTAGTAAGGATGTTATCAATTATTGTTTGTGATGTTCTTGTGACTCTGGTATATTCATGAACTTTTATTTCCAAGTTATTCATGCATATAATATCCTTTAAATCTTCTGTCATTTTATTCTGTGTTGCAATGTCTGTATTGAAATCTCCCGCTACAATAACGTTTGTAAAACGAGTAGTAGTAATCTCTAAAAGCCTATTGAATAGTTCACAAAAATTGTTCCATTCCCCATTTGGTGACCTGTAAATACCTAACACCGCTACTTCGAAATTGTTGTCGATTTTTACTCTCAAACCAGTAACTTCTAAATCCATTTCCACAGCAAATTTCTCTACATATTCTAAATTAAATGTTTGCATATTCTTAGCATTTTTAGTGAAGATAGCTACTCCCCCACTTCGATGTGATGTCCTGCAATACGACGTTTTCAATGAATAGTTTGGAATATTTAGTTGTGACAATTCATCTTCTTTTAAACCATGCTCTGTGAAAATAGCTATATCAGGAGCCTCTTTTTTAAAAAATACTTCGATTCTATCTATTTTGTTACGAATGTATTGAATATTCTGATGGAACACAGTGAGTACCGGTACTTCCCTATCATCCCTTATTACTTTATCGTTGCTTTTGCATATTGAAGTAGATTTACTTAATCTCTTAGAATCTTGAGAGCCTATCAGATTGCTACAAGAGTTCCTTCCACTAATGCTATCCTGATTTTTTGATCGATTAACGTCTTTTAATACAATTGAAGATATGAATTTATCATCTGAAACTAGTTCCCCTTCCCGGTTTTGAGCCACTTTACTAAAAAAGGTTCGTTAGATGATTGTTTAGGAGAATTATTGACAGTAGATTGCAAACGACTTTCAATCAGCTCTGCCAGCCTATTACAAAATATTACTTTGCCAGATTGATTTAGATGTAGACCATGATTAGTGAAGTTTTGTTTTTTCAGCCTTTCATTTAGAAAACAAATCCCCAACTGCTTAGAATTCTTATTTTTTAGGCTGTTGATTGTATTATGAATTGATTTATTTGTTGACTTAATGGCTTCATTTAGCTCTGGCCTATCAAACCTATACGGAATTGTACTTATTATTACATTAGTTTTTTGGCTGAGTGGCACAATCTCTTTAATTTTTTCATTTATTTCAGGAAGATGTTTTAGATTAGGTTCATTTATATTGTTTGAGCCACCCAGTACTATTAGAAAATCGTTTTTTCCAAAATCTTTAGTTTGCTCCTGTGCTGACTCTACGATTGCGTTTATTGGGCACTTGGTTTGAAAAAGCTCTGAACTTCATACTTATTTTTTAATCTTTTATTTAGTAGGTCACTACAGTCTCGTCCATGACTGGATGTCAAGAGCAGTACTCTACCTTTCCTATCGTTATTTGCCCTTACTTTAGTTTTGGTTGCTGTTTGCAAAACCTGACTATACGTTTTTGTTTGACCATTTCTATTTATTTTTTCCCCATTTGATTTAGGTTCTACTTTTTTTGTATTGATCAGAGGTTCAGATCTTACATTAGCCAAGTTTATTTTTGATTTTAATATTTCGATTTCCTCTGACATAGACCTACATTGACTCGTGAGATTTAGTATTTCAGTTTTATGGTCTTCCTGCTGCAATTTTACAATAACTTCCAGAGATTTTATGTGATCCACTAACCCTATTCGTTCTTCCTCAGAATTTTTTAGTGATGTTTCTAATTTTGTTTTCAATTTGGTGTGATCACTCAATAGTTTAGCAACCTTTTCTTCTACATCCACAGTAGCTTTAAGAGCTGTTGGAGATTTTTTTGTTAATAATTGCTGAGATCGCGTAGCTACCTGAGTTTTAGTTAAACAATTAGATTTAGATGCCTTGTTTGGACTCATTTTCCTAGCTAAAAATTGTTTTCAATTGATTTTAGTTAAATGTTTAATGAAATATTACTTAATTTATTACAATTGTCAACTTGAGACTATTTAATTACAAGAAAATTAATCAATATCGGTACACCTAACCTCGAAAATAGAATTTGACTTTTTATTTAAATACTTTAACTTATATTAGACAAGTTAATGATGTAAATTATTGAGATATTATAAATACTAATAATAATAAACAAAAATACTACTTATCCGTTCGAATTAATATACTATGCTTCAAAATTCGCAGAGCCTGTTCTGACAACGTTCTGACAACTGTGTTGAATGTTACTATCACTATGTTACTAACAACTATGTTGGACCATGTATCTCGGAAGAAGCATTTGGATAGCATGGATATTCAAAGGTGCAGACCTATCACTGCTAATGGTCTTCATTGGTTCTGTTATAGACTGAGTTTGGTGGATTGGACTAAAATTATAGTCCATGAGAATGCTGAATGCAATTTCAACACATTCTTTGACAGGTTTCATGGATTGTTTTTGGACTCTTTTCCCATTGTTACTAATAGATCAAAGTCCTGTATGGTGAAAAGAAAGAAGTTTCTAACCTCACCTATTTTAACTATTTTGAAGAATTATTTGCTTATTGCCTATGATAAGTTTAAAAAGGACAGGACTGACTCAACCAGACTGGTTTATAATAGTATCAGAAAATTATATAAATCAGAATTGAAAGCAGCACAGCTTAAATCCAATGCTGATTTCATTGAATCAGCCAGTAATAAATGTTCAGCTGCTTGGAAGGTTATTCATGGAATTTCTAAACCTATACAAACTAGTTCAACATCTGTTTCACCTGAAGATTTTAATCACTATTTTGTTAATTCAGTGTCACAGATCCATAAGACCATAGAGCCTTCTGACAGGCTGGCTGAGGAGCTCTTAGCTTCTTCCCCAAGACCCCAGACTGAATTTGTAATGAGGGAGGTGACTAGTCACCACATTGCTGATATAGTCTCAAAGATGAAGTCATCTGCAAGCAGAGATGTTTATTCTCATTCCAGCAAAATGATAAAAGCTGTAATAGAATTTATCTTATCACCTCTTACTCATTGTTTGAATGCTTGCATAAGAGAGTCTGTTTTTCCATCCAAGCTCAAACATTCCAGAACTGTCCCTATTTACAAGAAGGGAGACAAAGACTTACCCAAAAATTTCAGGCCTGTATCTATTCCACCCATTTTCAGTAAGATCTATGAGTATGTCATTGCTGGCCAACTCTATGAGTTTTTTTGAGTGTAATGATTTGCTTGCAGACTCACAGTTTGGCTTTAGGAGAGGGAAATCTGCTGTTGATGCTGTCAGTTCAGTGGTGGCAAATTTTATTGATGGCTTTGATGACAAAAAATACACAGGTATTGTCCTTTTTGATTTGAGTAAGGCTTTTGATGTTGTTGATCATAGTATCTTGCTAAATAAGCTTGATTATTTGGGTGTCTGCAACAAAGCTCTTGACCTCTTAAGATCTTATTTGAGGGACCGGAGTCAGACAGTATGTGTTCAGTCAAACCTTTCAACCCCTCTGTCTGTACCCCATGGAGTCCCTCAGGGGTCCATTCTGGGGCCTCTGTTGTTCTTGGTGATGATGAATGACATTGGGTTCAGTATAAGTTCAAAAGTTGTATGCTATGCTGATGACTCATCAATATTCTCGGTTGATGGAGATATCAGTGTTCTTGGTCAGAATATGATCAGATTTCAGGATGAGGCTGCAATTTGGTTCAAGGCGAATCGGTTATTGCTCAATAAAGACAAGACCCAGATGTTGGTGCTTGGTTTGAGGCAAATTGTTGGTGGTGCTGGGAGTGCAAGGCTTCTTGGCATAACATTGGACCAGAGACTGACATGGAATCCTCATATTGACCATGTCTGTTCCAAGCTTAGTCGGGTCATCTATCTGTTGCGCCAGCTAAGGGATTACGTACCCAAGCCTTTCTTAAAGACATGTTACTTTGCTTTCTTCCAGAGCAAATGTATGGTTTGACCTTGTGGGGTTGTGCCCAAGATGTTCACAGGGTTTTACTGCTACAGAAGAAGGCTATTCGCATTATTGCTGATGCTGCTTACCTGGATCATTGTAAACCTCTGTTCATTGAAGAGAAAGTAATGACAGTGTATGGTATGGTGGTCTCAATTCTCTTAACAAATGTAAGAATGAATATTGGTCAGTACCAGCTTAGAGATGAGGTGCATAGCTACAACACCAGAAATAAGAGTAGGATAGATGTGCCATATACTCGACTAAAGAAAATATTGACTGATCCCAGTCATTTGTCATTAAAACTTTTTAATAAGCTTCCTTGTTTCGCTAGAAATCTGCCACTTTCTACTTTCAAACTCAAGTTGAAGAGTCTTCTAGTGAGTAATCCTTTATATTCGATTACTGAATTCCTGGCATTTCCTCCTTCAGTAGTAAATAATTATTTTAGGTAGCCAATAATTGAAAAATTTCATTGTTTTGTGTTACCAGTATGAAATTTTTTTATCTACTTTTGACTGATGCTACTTTCTAGTATACATTGATTATATATAAATTGTAACAAAAATTTTGTTGAAGTATCTAGTTGCTAATTGAATTAAATCTATTGTATTATTCTGCAATACACTGTTTGTAACCTAATATTATGATCTAGTTTGTAATGACGTTTCCGATTGCACTAATGTGACCCAAAGGATGAATAAATTCTTATTCTTATTCATAACGAAGTACTTGATGAACAATCTAATATCAAAACTGACACTGTATTTATATTTAAGTTATGATTATTACTCACTTATACTGGAGGGATGCATTTCACTTATAAAGAGAAGCTGAAATGCATCCCTCTAGTATAAGTGAGTAAAAACCATAATTTAAATAGAAATACAGTGTCAGTTTTGATATTAGATTCTTAATATTTAGTATTAAATTAGGCTAATAAGCACAATAAATTAGTAATGGGCATACTTTTTAAATAAGTGTTGAATTCACTAGTAAAGTTCATGTTCTGCAATGTTTCTGTTTAAATGTAATAGTATTCTTCGTAGTATTTATTGATCCATGACGATCTGTGAGTAGAATAGTTGGATGTACTGATGATAAGCTCCAGCCCAAAAACATTATATACCTCATGTAAGAAAAATTTTACTTCTAAATTACTTTAAATTGTTCTGCATGTCAGCCGAAAAGTGGATTTTTTATAGTAGAATTTTTTTGTGAAGTATTTACATGTAGATGTAGATACACATATATATCTGTATATGGTAGATGTTTGTCAGGTTGAAAAAAAATAAAACTACTACGAGACAACCATCTAACTAATAATTTAGGTTATAGATTGATATTTTAAAACTGAATTATAAAGATGAAGGATTAAATTTTATATTTGTATAAGCATCATTCATAAAGTATCTTTTACGAGACAAAATATTTATGTCTAAAGTAGGCCTATTGCATTGTAGAGTAAAAGAAGTATTTTTGTGTATATAGGGAACCCTTCAGTATTATTTTATTTTTAAATTGTTGAATATTGCTCGGCTCAGTTTGTTTATTTTAAAATCGGCAGAATACTCGTGTTTTTTTCTTTTGTTAAATTTATTTGTTTTTAATACAGGGGTTTACTTTGAGCTTTGTTGTTTCTGAAGAGATTTTCTTATTTGTATGATTAGTATGTAACAATAGAGGAGATTGAAAATAAAAAATCAATCAAACCAATAAAAACGTCGTAAATTGGTAAATGTGATTTAATCAATAAAGAAATTTTAAAACTACTGATTAAAGATGAGAGCATATAATACATATATTACATGAAAATACATTTAAATAACGTAGAGAAAAACATTGAGTAAATAGCAATATTTTAATGAATAGATCAGATTATCTTGAAAAATCTTGATTATCGTACTGTTATTAAGTTTTCAAACTTTTATCAATATTAACTACTGTAATGTAAATTTATATCACAATTAACTACTGTATATACTAATGTTTTAATATAATTGCAGAGAATACAGTGATGACATAATTTCTCATTTATGTCAAGTCTATAGAGGACATGAAGAACCCAAAGAAACTGCAAAGAAGCTCATCGATAGTTCGATAATTACCGGTTTCGTAAAGGAGGTAAAACTCAGATATTATTTGAAAACCCATCCCTTTTGACAATTATATGAAATAGATTAATTGGTTCATTGTTTTAACTATTACCTACTCTTTCATAATAATTCATTCATTCATTAACACAAAATTACAATTAAATGCAAAATAAAATAAAAATAAATTAAATGCAAAGATGCAACAATTCCACTCAACAAAAAACCTAGTTATAATTAACCTGAAAGCTATTAATTTAGAGACAATTCAGAGTAAGTGAATAAAAATCACAATTTAAATAGAATTACACTGACAGTTTTGATATTAGACTATTAGTTTATAATTCAGTATAAGTGAATCAAAATCACAATTTAAATAGAAAGACAGTGTCAGTTTTTATTTTAAACTATTAATTTACTTTTTTTATTTATTATTATATTTTTTTTTTTTTGGAGGATGAAGCCCACATAGGTTTGAGACCTTCGCGTGGGTAGTGAGTTGGATGATGGTGATTGTTGAGTTGGACTTACAGTTTTAGTTAGGTTTCGAACCACCGGAAAGTGATTTAACAGCAGAGTACTGAGTCTATTTTGCTGTCCAATTCAATGGGTCACCCTTATAAAAAGGGCCCAGGAGCTCGTAGCTTATCTTTATCTGATTGAACAGTTACCTGCTACGGCTTACGGCTATTACTTCCCTCCAATTCGTTATTCTATTGAGTTCTCTTGAAACAAAACACTAAAAACAGTTGGAATAAGTTTTTAATATTGAATTTTGATTAAAACATTTGAGCCATTATCATATTTATTTCTTGGCAGGCGGGTGCTATGAACTGTTCGAAAACAATGATTGAACAATACTGGCTTTCATCGCATCAGGAAGATGCCTGCCACAATATGCAGCAAATTGTTACCTACTTTGGCATTTGCCATACATTCAACATGCTGCCATTAGATCAACTCTACACAGAATCGTTCTACCATAAGTGAGACATTTTTATTTGAACATATCCAATAACCCCTGTGCTTACAGATAATTATTATTAATTAACTTTTTACAGTAAATTTAACGACTTGCAGTCGATTTTAATAGAGAATTAATAAATGTTTACTCAAGTAGGCTGAAACGTTTTCGAAACGTGATGATTCATTTTCAACAACCGTTAATTATCATATTTTTCATAGAGCCGTTGGCTGTTGAAAATTAATCATCTTATTAACTTACTTACTTATTAATACTAATTACTTATTAATTTCGAATTCCTCAAAGTGCTACTAATTTATACTGAAGACTTCCGCAAAAGCGGGTATCGACAACAGCATCGAGTAGCTGATGGAAATCGATGAATGCTACTGTACAAAAATATCAGTCACTGCCGGGAATCGAACCACGGACCTCCCAATAACCGGTCGGGCGCCTTAACCTTTAGACTGCAGTGACCCTGATCATGTCCTGCCACATACAGATGACAAATCCTGGAAATATCCTATGCATATACGTGGATCCTTCTGAAGAGCAGAATTAAAAGATAACCCATCTGCACAGCAGCACTCATTTTAAACTTGGCCATGTCGGCTCGTATCTCACAAGTTAGTTTGAAGTAACTGACAATTTAACAAACTCACAAATATACAGAAACAGAATATATTAATTTCGAATTCCTCAAAGTGCTATTAATTTATGCTGAAGACTTCTTCAATGGCAGATATTGATAACAGCATTGAATAGCTGATGGAAATCAAGGGAATAGAAACTTATTAACAAGTTTTATGTTCCTGTTAATAATACTTTCACTTTTTAATTGCGGGCCGCTTAGCGCAGTTGGTTGAGGCAACGCAACTTCATCTACTGTCGCTTCAGCGTTCGTGGGTTCGAATTCCGCTCCACCGTCTGGCATCTATGTGTTATAATTCACATCATTACACACGCACAAGTCTCAAACTCATGTGTGCATCATCAGAAATTGAAAAAAATCGATGAATGCTACTGTACAAAGATATCAGACCAAGTCTAAATGAGTGCTGCTGTGCAGATGGGTCACTAGTCTAGTGTTTAAGCCACCTGACCGGCAATTGGGAGGTCCGCGGCTCGATTCCCGGCGGTGACTGATATTTTTATACAATAGAATTCATCGATTTTCATCAGCTATTCAATGCTGTTGTCAATATCCGCCATTGCGGAAGTCTTCAGTATAAATTAATAGCACTTTGAGGAATTCGAAATTAATAAATTCTGTTTCTATGTTTTTATTGTTTGTATATTGTCAGTTACTTCAAACTAAAATCCGTTTGAACTAACACTACTTCAAATTGAAACAGAAATATTTCCAGTTTTTTTTTTTTGTTTTCTTTAGTCATTTCAAGCATCAAGTGAATAACGTTACCAGTGGAGTACCGGGTTCTGATAGCACTTGGTCACCTGAGAAGGGATACAAAAAATCGACCCATTCAGAAGACATGGATATGGAAGTACCTTACAGAACAACTGGAGTCTCAATTGTACACAGTCTGCTACTGTTTGCTGATATACAGGAAAATGACTTTTCACCTGTCTGCAATCGAGGAACTAAAGGATTCTTTGTAAGTTTCGTATCATAGTACTGCATATCTTTTATATCTATAATATTATTTGTATCAATATTTCTATTTTCCCTATCATACTTCAAGGTATCCTATTGCAAGACTAATTTTGATACTGCGTTTCGTATACATTTATCTCAAATCATTTTTACATAAAAATGAATGAAATTATCAAGTTGATATTGACGACCCGATAGGGCCTTATTGGAACCTTGCTATTGTCCGCCCATGCATGAAATATCTTTTGAACAGAGAATTGTATACAGAGTATAATTGTATTAAAATCGCGCTATCCGTTCAGAACATAGAATTGTAGACTCGTGGAACTTAGTATATATAATTCTCTTAGTCAAAGTAAGATCCCTGTTGATACTGGTCTCGCAATACTTAGTGGGCTTGTAGTACACACCAAAATAATGAAATTGATTCAACTAAAGAAATTTTATCAAATTTGGGTAGTATAATATTTTTTGTAAATTCTCTACTAGCTGTGCAATAAAAAACCTACAAGTTTATTGTACAATTAACTACTTTAATTCACTGCAAACATGAAAAACGAGTTTTTGGGTCTTTTGAATATTTTGTAGAATATATCTAAAATTACTGTTACAGACTTTTAACGTGTTTTATTCGATTTTTCAGCACATATTACATAGAATCTGTTCAAATTACAAGTAAAATGGAGGCTCTGAAAAATAATAATTATTAATACCGGTATTTAAATATTTAATAAATAAATAAAATAATATTTATTTATCTATCTATTTGTTTATAGACATAATAGCAATGAAGTGAAGATGCAACTGACAAAGTCCAAAACTACTCTTCCCAAGCTTTAATTGTGCTAAATTGTCCAAACATTTCTGAATAAATCAATCTCTGAATGCGTAAATTAATGGGAAAAGCTGCTTACTTTCACAATCTTTAACTCTGTGCAAAGCATTTCCCGATCTATGTTTATATTAAATGCTATTATTATTATTATTATTATTTTAGTGAGTACAACAAGCCCCTGAACTACAGTAGAAACAATTAGTCTGGGCGCACGGCCGTTTGGTAGTCAGCCATGGCTAGGGGAGTGTTTATCGCTCATTTCTAAAAACATGTGGCCCGTGCGACGCTGCAGATGTCTTCAAGGTCAACTAGTCAACTTTTAACAAAACGTCTAGTAGTGAAACCAGAGCCACGCGCCCAGACCAATTGTTTCTACTGTAAAGGTTACTTTATGCAGGACCCTATGTATATCTGTGATGTTTTCCATGACGAAATAATTGGTGAACAATCTAATATCAAAACTGACACTGTATTTCTAATGAATAATAAGACTTGAAGTTGTTACAACCACATTTATTGAAAACTGAGATACTAATTTCGGTTGTTACACCATTATCAATCTCAAACTAAAATAAAAGTACAAAGTAGCTTAACATTATACTAAACACAGAATGATACTATTGGCTGAGGGTGAAAGTGCCTCTCAGAGGCTGGCCTTCATTTAAGGTCTTTAATTGGCTGAAGTTCTTAACAAGTCACGCCCACTGGTGGGAGGTGCAACAAGGAATAATCAGTGTCAAAATCAAGAACCAAAAAGTAACAAACAAGAACAATACACAAGTAGGCTAGAATTAAACAATTAAAAACATTAAAATAAAATAAAAAATGAAGCTAAATGAAATACAGTCAAGATCAACCGATTAAAACAAGAATTATGATAAAACCAAGTTAGTTGTATTGAATTGGTTGAAATAAATTTGATCATTTAAACTAGTATTGGAATCATTTTTCACCAACCTAGTTATCTCCAAAGCTTCTAAAAATGTTCAATTGTCTGCCTTTGCCAATAATTTCTATTTAGTGTAAGATTTTCACTTACTTATACTGGAGATACAGGAGTCAATACAGTTTTATTTCCAGTATAAGTGAGTGAAAATCACATGTTAAATAGGTATCTATGTATATATTTGAATTAAATTGATAATTTGTTAATCGATCATAGGTTATTGTTCATAATCCAGCCGAACTGCCTGGACTTCCTCATCCGGCTCGTTTCATCCCAAGTGACAGAAGCTCTCTACTGAAAGTGAAAAGCACCACGCATAAACTCGACAAGAGACTGATCAGTTGGAAGCCGAAGGAAAGAAAATGCTACCTGGAGAAAGAAAGGCAACTGAAATATTTTAGATACTACACTGAAAGTAATTGTCGCCTTGAATGTCAGACCAATTTCACTATGCTGTTGTGTGGATGCGTGCCATTCTATTCACCTCGTGAGTTGATTTATTTTATTATTTATTTTTTTAAATATAACTTGATGATAAAAAATACAATGAGACATTAATAGTATTCCAAGGATTGAAACTGTAATAAAAAGGCAATAATTAATAATGAAGCAGCGAGCAGCATCTGACTTTTGAATAAATACAAGTGTAAAATCGGAAGGTTCGGTCAATGTAAAGTCATTGTTGAGTTTATGGGAGCCTTACCGTTTACCGGTAAATGGAATTTTATCGGATAGTAAGGCGTCTGATTGGTTCATTCAAAGTTTTGATTAGCTATGAATTTGAATAGACCAATTAAGTTAGATGCCTTGGTTTCCGGTAAAATTACATTTACCGGTAAATGGTAAGGCTCCCATAAACTCAACCATTGTACGCAACGTTCGGTTCTTACACCATTATCAATCTCAAACAAACTAAAACTGAAGAACAGAGTAGCTTAATTTAAACTAAACAGGAAAGGATACTATTGGCTAAGTGAGAAAGAGGCTGACCTTCATTGAAGGTTGTGATTGGCTGACAAGTCACGCCCCTTTAACCTTCACCACCTCCTCCTTCACCTTCTCCTCCTCCTCCTCCTTCTTCTTCTTCTTCTTCTTTTCTTTCTCCTTCTTCTTTTCTTTCTCCTTCTTCTCTTTCACCCTCATCTTCTCCTTTACCTTCTCCTCTTCCTCCTCCTTCCCTCCTCCTCCTGCTCCTCCTCCTCCTGCTCCTCCTCCTTCTCCTCCTTCTCCACCTCCTTCTGCTTCTCTTTTTTATACTTCTCATTCTTTGTAGTGACGATGGTGATGTTGTGGAAGACATCCATAATGAATAATAAGACGAAGTTTTCACAACCACATTTATTGAAAATAGTAAGATACCATTTTCGGTTGTTACACCATTATCAATCTCAAACAAACTGAAGAACAGAGTAGCTTAATATACACTAAACAGGGAATGACACTATTGGCTGAGGGAGAAAATGCTTCTAATAGGCTGATTTTCAATTGAAAGTCTGTAATTGGCTGAAGGCCAAAACAAGACACGCCCACTGGTGGGAAGAGCAACAAGCAAAGTACGATTCAAAATCAAGAACCAAAAACTGTGAACGCAGAAAGTAACAGACAAAAACAATACACAAGCAGGCTAGAATTAAATAATTTTAAAATTAAAAAATTGAAGCTTACTGAAATGTAGTCAAGGTTTACTAAGAAAAATTACCAAATTTAAAAGAGCTTCAATTTTTTAATCTTAAAATTATTTAATTCTAGCCTACTTGTGTATTGTTCCTGTTTGTTGTTTTCTATGTGTTTACGATTTATGGGTCTTGATTTTGACACTTATTTTTGCTTGTTGCTCCTCCCACCAGTGGGCGTGTCTTGTTTTGGCCATTCACAGACCTTGAATGATGGTCAGCCTATTAAGGGGCCCACACACTAGCGAGTAAGGCTCGCGAGCCAAACTCGCGAGTCTGGCTCGGCGAGTAAGACTCGGAAGAAAATCACCACTAACGTGTTGTGAGCTTCCCGATCCCGGCTCGGCTACTTTTCAAGGTCGGCTGGAGTGCGCCCATGTTAATTATGATCCATATAGCTCATCTAATCTCAAAATCTTCAAATTACAATCAATATCTCATTTGGAAGGTCATTTTATGCTCTAGAGAGAGTATTGGTTTTGCTAAAATTTCATAATTCTTGAAATTTGATTATTATTATTATTATTAAGAAATGTTTTATTTCTTCTAATTTTTTTCTGACATAAGAGAAAAAGATGTCAGAGCGTTTATAGGCACGATTTATGTTTTTTATAACAATTATTTTCCCACCTCTAAGTATCTTTCTTATAGATCTATAACATAATTATAGATATGGATATAGATCTATAATTAGGGAAGTGATAGCCGCGAGGCGTAGCAGGTATCTGTTCAATCAGATAGAGATAAGCTGCGTTCTCGTAGGTCCTGTTTGTAACGGTGACCGATTAGATTGGC
Source organism: Conomelus anceps (assembly GCA_948455865.1). Taxonomy (NCBI): domain Eukaryota; kingdom Metazoa; phylum Arthropoda; class Insecta; order Hemiptera; family Delphacidae; genus Conomelus; species Conomelus anceps. Next base: position 47,852,148 of record OX418224.1, read on the forward strand.
CAGCAAAAACGAGACTGTTCTCTGCTGTAAAATCACTTCCCGGTGGTTCGGAACCCACCTAAAACTTTAGGTTCAACTCATCAATCACCATCATCCAACTCATTACCCACGCACAGGTCTCAGACCTATGTGGGCTTCATCCTCAGAAGAAGAAGAACATCTACAATTAAATATGCAAAAGTGTAATAGGGGGCCTATTCCATAGAATTCAAAAGGTCAGGTGAAATATAGGATTAATTTCATCTACTTTTTACTCAATTTCTATTTTTTAATTACTTCCATTTTTTTTTTCATTTGCATCGAAGTAATTAAATGTTATATTGCAATTTATTAAATACTGTTATATTTATAATGATAATGTTATAATAATAAATATAAAATGGGCATTGGACTTACATGCAAAGGGATGTATTATTATTATTATTATTATTATCATTATTATTCAATAATTATTTATTTATTTTATACACAATTTATCTGTTAGCAGCTATTATTATTGAAATTATTTTTTTGAATTTTGTTTTTATGTTACTGTAGGTATTTTTTGTTGAAAAAACAACATTCGAATATTTATTTGTATTGTATTAAAAATAAGCTCTGCACTGCAATATTATCATTTTTATTTTTTCTTGAATATTAAAATTTTAATATATGGTTTCTTTCTTATTTTTCTGTTTATACATTAGTTTAACTCGGTACCTATTTCAGTCATAGTATTGTCATAGTGATAGTAAATATACAAACTTAAATAGATAACTCAATTAACTTATTTTTACGTCTTGTGAACAGTGCAAATACTTGCTTTCTGACGATCTGCTACGTTATAATGAGGTGCCGAGCCTGGCTCGGCTCGGAAAACGTCCACTAACTAGTGATTTTCTCCCGAGCCCGGCTGGCCGAGTCTTACTCGCGAGCCAAACTCGCTAGTGTGTGGGCCCCTTTAGAGGCACTTTCTCCTTCAGCCAATAGTATTATTTCCTGTTTAGTATATTAAGCTACTCTGTTCTTTAGTTTTAGTTTGTTTGAGATTGATAATGGTGTAACAACCGAAACTAGTATCTCACTAGAAGAAATCAATTGCATCAATTGAAGAAATATTTAGTTGATAAAGCTTTTTATAGTGTACAAGAGTTCCTTTCACATGAAAATTAAGCCTCACCTCAACTAATTGAAGTAATTATGGTATCTAGTGTATAATATTGTTGATCTGACTTGTCTTATACTCCTTAACTGGAGTCTCCAAGACGTAATCTACAAACAAAAAAAAAAAAAAAAAAAAAAAAAAAACTATTTTCAATAAATATGGTTGTGACAACTTCAAGTCTTAGTATTCATTAATTCTTCTATATTATTCATTTTAAAATACAGCCACATCGTGTGTACTGTAGATTACAGCATTTATCCAACCGTAATATTATTGATGCTGAGACAATGTTTTTTTGTACCCAATATTTTTAGATTCAATATTAAATCTATTTTTTCCAGATTTGACGTCATCGCCTATATGCGGTCCTTTAAAAGAATCCTGTTTCAAAACATTGTGGTGTAAGTATTTCAAAAAGTGAAAACTGTAGTGAAGGGATGTAAACAGTGAGACAAAATTCACATTTCTACACCTGACATTTTTGATGTAATATCAAACCTGACTCTGTATTTCTACTTAATATATGATTTCCACTCACTTATACTGGAGATACTGGAGGGATACATTTCACTTCTAAAGAGAAGCTTCATCAGCCTCTAAAATGTTTAGTTAGAGAATTAAAGAAAGTATTTTTGTGCATAACCAATCCCAGAGCTTTTAGATAAATATAAAATTCCAAACATGCCATTTACTCACCAAATTGGCAATTATTGATATTTTTCAAACTCGTGTTTTTTGTCTTCCTGAGTAGGCCTACTACCACACTTGCTCATGCACATTGAGACTGAAAATTGTTTATTTTTTGAAAGCATGAAAATCATTGAGATGGAATATTATTTAATGAATAATAAGACGTGTAGTTGTCACAACCACATTTATTGAAAAACAGTGAGATGCTAGTTTCGGTTGTTACACCATTATAAATCTCAAACAAACTCCACATGATGATGGTGTAACAACCGGAACTAGTATCCAACTTTTTTCAATAAATGAGGTTGTGACAACTTCGTCTGATTATTCATGGAATATATTCCATAATATCACCTTCGCCACTACAAAGAAAGGAATATTATTTATTTATTAAGTAATTTTGCTTTGAAGTTATTACGAATGCCTTAAAACGAATTTTAAAACAGCTAGTTACAAGGAGTTTGAACAAGAAAATATGTGGGAATGCGTGGAGAAATCAAGCGAGATCATCAAGAAACAAACAGGCTTATGAGTTAATAATGCTTATGATAAGGGGAAAATGATCTATTTTCTCTAAGCCCATAGATTTGATATACGTCAATACAGGGACAAGTTAGACAAGTCGCAGAGGATGATGTATTGGGTGGATCGTAAAGCTAGGCAAGCCCAAAATTCGAGAAGACAACTTAATTAACTCAAGTGAATATGGCCTAAAAAGGTTTTTTTTTAATCATTGTGACATGAAATTTTTTATTTTTTGAAGCATAAAATTTGATTTTTTTTTTTTTTTTTTTTTTTTTTTTTTTTTTTTGTAGATTACGTCTTGGAGACTCCAGTTAAGGAGTATAAGACAAGTCAGATCACAATATTATACACTAGATACCATAATTACTTCAATTAGTTGAGGTGAGGCTTAATTTTGATGTGAAAGGAACTCTTGTACGCTATAAAAAGCTTTATCAACTAAATATTTCTTCAATTGTTTTTTAAATATTTCTATATTTTCAAGACTCTTCAAAAACTGCGGTAGCTTGTTGTAGAATTTCCTACCAATATAACTAGGTTTTTGTTTGAATAAGCTACTATTGTGACTCACCAAGTGATAATCTCCTCGGCTTCTTGTATTATAATCATGTACATCAAGATTTTGGTTAATATCATTCGTTTTTACATATAAAGTAGCTTCATACACATATAAGCAGGGTACAGTTAGGAGACCAAGTCTCTTGAACAACGGCCTACATGAATCTAATCTATTTACTCTTTCTATACACCTAACCGCTTTCTTTTGGATCTTAAACACCCTATCAAGATTTTGTTTTGATGAATTACCCCATACTAAGATAGCATACCTAATATGTGACAGATGATGCTCTAGACAACAGAGCGAAACGGCCGTCACGCCATAACGTGAGTCAATTTCCATTCAAAAGTGTTTTTTAAGTTTATAATACATATTAGTGGAAACAAGATGGATCATCAACATCATAAAATTTTCAATTGAAATATCATTTGAAGAATAGCCTATTATTGATTTTAGAATATTGGAATATTTAACAAACTTTTAACAATTTTTTTGTTTCAATGTTGTCTATGTGATTTGTCGAGTTATTCTCTAACGACTTTTCTCTTTTCCTATCTTTCCGTACATTCAAAGATTTCCATCCTTGGCTGTCCTGAACCAACTATACGTCTTGACATTTTGGTGTTCCATAAGTTTTAATGCAATGAATTCTAAAAATACTGTTGAGGGTTTTTTCACTAAAATAATGTTGGCAACACTTGAAATTAACACTCTCACTTTATTTACACAAATTACTTACAACACGCACTAATTAGTTATGTCACACAAGAAAAACCAATAAGAAACAAATAGATCAGTAACATTCAGCTAATAATGAATTTACTACTATATCACTGTACAAAAACTAATTAATTGACTAACTGTCAATGGGCTGATCAATAATTTGATAAATAACTGTCCAATGACGTAAAAAGGAACGTCTAATAAACAGTTAAAACTCAAGAATAAATAAACTAAACACTTACAAATCACAGTCTGTGTAACACAATATTATAGTAATCGCACTGTAAACTGGCACAAAAAACTGTCACTATGTTTTTTATCACATTGAACGTTGGAATAACAACTGAACTTCTGCTCACCAGGACATCAGCTTCTATAAGTTTTTTTCGGAGGATGAAGCCCACATAGGTCTGAGACATGTGCGTGGGTAATGAATTGGATGATGGTGATTGATGAGTTTGACCTACAGTTTTAGGTTGGTTCCGAACCACCGGGAAGTAATTTTTATAGCAAAGAACAGAGTCGTTTTTGCTGGCCAATCCAATCGGTCACCGTTACAAAGATGGCCCAGATTTTTCGTAGCTTATCTCTGATTGAACAGATACCTGCTACGGCACTGGGCTATCAATTCCCCAACTCCCTAATATCCCAGGAAGCTCTCGACATTTCCATAGGCTTCTAGATGTTTTTATTTACTCAGATAATGTTTTCTCGAACATTCTGGATGACCATTTGAGAGTAAGGAAGATCAAGGGAAGAGGAGGAGAATGAACAAAAAGTGCTATTATCAATGTAAGCGGAAATACTGTTGGCACAATGGGCAGCGCAGAAATATGTTCTTTTCTTCCTTGCGTTTCATAACAATACCAATATGCAAATGAGTGAATATAAATGTAAAAACAGTTTGTTTCATGTTTCCAGCGAAAGTTTCACCAGTACAATCGAATAGGATCTGCAAATGTCTACCATCTTGCACAGAGCTGACATTCAGTGTGGATTTCACCTTCTCTGAGAAAAATCAAACAAATACTGCTTTGCTAAAAGCAACGTAAGCATATCATATTGATTTAATAATCGATAATTTAACACAATACCTACATTTAATTACTATAACTTACTTTTTATATACCTTCCACTCATTCAAATTGGCTGGACAGAATACAGTGATTTTTTTGAGGCATAAAGTCACTAAGTATCTATAAAACAGTACATACTTACCTGAAATTTTTGGTAAGCAATCGGAGCTCCGCTTACAGATAGGCTTAAGTTTGCTAGTAGGCTATTTTCCCAAACAATCCAAATAAAAATGTGATTTTTCATAGAGTAGTTGGCTTTGTAACGGTTAATATAACATAATTTATCAATTTCGAATTCCTCAAAGTTCTATTAATTATACTGAAGGATATTGACAACAGCATTGAATAGCTGATGGAAACCGATAAAGGCTAATACACAAAAATATCTAGTCACCGCCGGGAATCGAACCATGGTCCTCCCAATATTGCTGGTCAGGCGTCTTGATGAATAAATTATGTTCTATCTGTCAGTTTGAAAAATTGTCAGTTTCTTCAAAATCAACTAGTGATACAGCCGATATGGCCAAGTTTAAATGAAAGCTGCTATACAGAAGGGTCACTATAGTCTAGTGGTGCCCGACCGGCAATTGGGAGGTCCGCTGTTCGATTCCCGGTGGTGACTGATATTTTTGTGTAGTAGCGTTCAAGAGACTTGGTCTCCTAGCTGTACCCTGCTTATAAGTGTTTGAAGCTACTTTATACGTAAAAAATAGTTATATTAAACAAAATCTTGACGTACGCTATTATAATACAAAAAGCCGAGTAGATTATCACTTGGTGAGTCACAATAGTAGCTTATTCAAACAAAAAACTAGTTATATTGGTAGGAAACTACTACAAGCTACCGCAGTTTTTAAAGAGTCTTAAAAATTTAGAGATATTTAGATACAATTGAAAAAAAAATTCAATTGATAACGTTTTTTATTGTGTACAAGAGTTCCTTTAACATAAAAATTAAGCCCTACCTCAACTAATTGATATGGTAACTAGTGTATATTATTGTTCTTCTGACTTGTCTTATACACCTTAACTGGAGTCTCCAAGACGTAACCTAAAAAAATTTAGTATTTACATGGTGTACTCTACCTGCCATTATTGTTCCCCTATGTCATTTTCACACCCTATATACTACATTAGGGTGTTGCTTTAAACAACAGGTTTATTATTACTATATTAATTGATATTCAAATATATTTCATTATTTAAAAAGAATATTCATTAATTATTTTTCTTAGCTTTTCAAGTGAATTCAACCACTTGCAGTCAAATTTTTATTAAGAATAAGTAGAATTCACTTACTCTGTAGGCCGAACGTTTTCGAATCTTGGAGATCCATTTTCAGAGGCCTCTGAAAATTCCAACGTTTTCGAATCTTGGAGATTCATTTTCAGAGACCTCTGAAAATGGATCTCCAAGATTCGAAAACGTTCGACCTACAGAGTAAGTAAATTCTACTTATTCTTAATAAAAATTTGACTGCAAGTCGTTGAATTCACTTGAAAAGTTAATATTAACAACGAAGTTCGTCATGGAACAAGAAAACCAGGAATTATTTTTCTATGAGTTTCTAGTTTTTATATTATTGTAAATGTAATTTTACATAATATTGTTTGCAGGTCCAAGGGCATTACCAAGCTCCAGATGTTTTATAAAGATAAGGTGGTTGCTAGCTACAGGAGGCTCTTACTATTCGACTGGAACGATGGTGTTGGTGAGCTTCCTTCAAATAAGTTTATTAATCGGGAAAAGAGATATACTCGACGCCTTTACCAAAGATATTGTAGAATTTTATCAGAATAGAAAAAGGACACGAAAGTGTGGTTAATAGTTCTACTTTATATTTTTACACATACAAAACCTATCAATGCTTATGACATCATCTTTCAATGTGGTTATTTCGGGAGTTTAAGTTTATTAATCGGGAAAACAGATACACTCGACGCCTTTACCAAAGTTATTGTAGAATGTTATCAATAGAAAAAGTACACGAAAATGTGGTTAATAATTCTACGTTATATTTTTACACATGCACAACCTATCAATGCTTATGACATCATCTTTGCTCATGAACTCCTTTCAATGCTCATGTCATCATCCTGAGTTGAGTCAAAACTTGAGGTTCCTGAAGATTTTTTACTCAAACCTCAACTGCTGAGGATTCAACCATATGTGCATTTAAACCGTGGTTTTATATGTGTAGTAAACCATTTTGTAGAATTAATAACACCTTTGTTTTCTATTTCAATTGAAACTCCAAATATTCATGTCATTACACAAGTTAATTGGTATTTCTACCTTCCTGCAATAAATCCATCACTTCAATAAATCCAGTCACTTAACAATAATTCTAGCCGTTTCAGTGCAAACTTCTCTGAGTTTTTTCAATTTTTTTATTCCATTTCAATTACAATCTAGCTCTACGTTGGCTTATTAGTAATTTCTATAACCTAAATTAAAACAGTTAACAAGAAAATGGTTTTTATGATTTTTTCATGTCGATGTTATTCGGTGTCTAAAAGAAGGAGGTGTTTAGGAGGTAAGAACTGAAAGAAGAATAGGAATAAGAAGAAAAGAAAAAGTGTTTGATGTCAACTTTACTGACTATTATGAATATTATAGCAATTTGAACCTTCCCAATCACTATAAAAACCGAGGTTTGAATAAATGAATTATTGTCGATTGATAGCAAGAATCAGCCCTTTTTACACTATAGAGCAGGACAAGAGATCAAACATTTTTTATTACCCATCTGTATAGAGCATGACAACAAATTGGCACTTTTTTATTCTCCTATCTGTATCTTATATCGTTATCACTATCTGTTCTTGGTAAACCATAGATTTTTATATTTTTTGGAGGATGAAGCACACATAGGTCTGAGACCTGTGCGTGGGTAATGAATTGGATGATGGTGCTTGATGAGTTGGACCTACAGTTTTAGGTGGGTTCTGAACCACCGGGAAGTGTATTTACAGCAGAGAACAATCGGCCACCCTTACAAAGAGCGCCCAGGAGTTTCGTAGCTTATCTCTGATTGAACAGATACCTGCTACGGTACACGGCTATCACTTCCCTTTGATTTGTATCAAATTATTCAATTTTATTCTCGTGTTATTACTACCGCATCATTCGGATTCCACCTAAAATAGTATGTTCAAGATGATTGAAAAGTGAGGCTCCTTGAGGATGCCCCAAAATAAATAATAATGATAAGTCTTTTCCATTAATATAATTTTCAATGCTTTATTTTATTATCAAGAATAATTTCTCAACTAATTACCTAAGTTAACTATCTAAATTGATTTCCAATGCTTTAGTCAATTGTAAAATTTATAAATCTTGTGTTTTTGTTGTTTCAGCTTTGATTGGTGGAATCATGTGTCTGTTTTGTGGAGGCAGCTTTCTCAGTTTCTTTGAGCTCATCAATTTCTTCATTTTTCGAGTTATCAAACCCAAGAAAGTTGAAAATGAAAAAGTTTCGGAAAAAACAGCCAAGGTTGAGAGGTATTGAGTTGGTAAATAATATCATTGTAGGGTTTGTGTAAGTCGTAAAGGTGGTGGCATTTTAATATAGTAGTAAACTAGTTAGTTTTCTTGTAAATTTGATTTTTTGGGAATTAGTTCTATTTCTGTGGTAGGTACCGTTATAAAAAAAAGTTAATAATTGTTACAAAAATTAATAGATATCTGACTTTGATAAGGATATGACACTACTTGAAAATAAACCTTCAATCGCAGTACAAGGTACCCTATTTTTTTATTTATTCACTCATCGGGCACTTCAGCATGCGTTTATTTAGTTAGCTTAGTTCTAGTTAGTTTAGTCAATTATCTTTCTTAATAACTGCTACTATAATTGTTTATGCTCAATCATAAACTCTACGTATGCTTAAAAATAATTTAATTAGCTTTGTAATTTTTTTGTAGATTACGTCTTGTAGACTCCAGTTAAGGAGTATAAGACAAGCCAGATCAACTAGTTACCATAATAATTACTATATCAATTAGTTGAGGTGAGCCTTAATGTGAAAGAAACTCTTGTACACTACAAAAAGCTTAATCAACTAAATAGTTTTTCAATTGTTTTTTCAATGTTTCTATACTTTTAAGACTTTTGCTTGTTGTAAAGTTTGTAATGTAATGGGTCTTTAGACTTTGTTCCCGATTCATTTTAAATCGATTAATATACTCTTAGCATGTTCCTTGAAAATAAATACTTGATATTGAGAACGATAAAGTGACATTACCTTAAATATATTGTTATGCATATATGTCTAATAAGGAAATATTTTATATTTAATAAGAAATTATTGAATATATTTTGTTTGGAAGAAGCGCCTACTAGTTTGTCTCTTCTGCTATATTCATATTAATGGTGTATTTGTATATTTATTGAATACTCTTGTAGCATGCACCTTGAAAAATAAATTGATAATTACGTGAATAAATCCTATATTAAAGTGCAGTGAAGTTATAGTAATAAATTTATATTTGTAGTATCTGTTTCTGGTTTTTATTAAAACTGTTCTGAAATTTTAATGGCACGCATTCACCATAGAAATGAACAGTTAATGATAATGAACATCGAAATCAAAACCTCTATTTCTGATCAATTATTGAATTTGTTGTGTATTTTTTATTAAAATTAGCTTCTAGCAATTTTTTATCAAGTATTTTCTATCAAGAGTTTTATTAAAAAATATACATACTTTGGAAAACTATTCTTTCCTTTTTTTTCAGTAATATAAACTTAAAGTAGAATTAGCTGCTGAATCTTCTAGTATATGTATTTGCATGCAACCTAAAAATGTTTTGATGTCTGTATGGTAAGTTGGGTAGTTGAATGTAGTGTCTGTTATTTTCACATTAAACGTTGTTGTAGAATTGAAACTTGTATTTATTGCATGAATCCAGCAGTTTGTATCACTATTAGTCCTATTAGTGGCGATGGTGTTTGTAGTGTGATAGCTAGATCCTAATATTCTAGCTCTCCCAAGTATAACTAAGATTCTAAGATGTGATAATAACAGGAACGAATCCAAGGGGGGGATTCGAGGATGTATCCCTCCTCCTCCTCCTCCCACCCCCACGAAATTCACAACCAACACTGGAAAAAGCTTTTTTTTTGTGTCTATTATGGTGATGAGGACCTTTTAAAGTGTTTTCCCCTCCCCTGAAACATTTTCTCATCTGATATTCCTGCCCCCAACACCCCCCCTCAAATTCTTGATTCACCCCTAGATAACAAGGCACAAAGATGTGATTAAAAGATACATAGTAATTGTAGAATTCCATATATCATCCAATGTACTTGGTTAGATTTCATGAACTATGATTTAAAGTGCAACCCCCTTCCTTCCTCTCCTTTTTTCGCCTCATCTATTACGTAATGTGCGATTCTACAAGAATATATGCAAATCTTGAAGAATCCCCCACTACGTCTGCTGCTTGATGCAGGCAGTTGGCAGTTGCCTCTGGACGCTCTCGGACAGAGAAAAATTCTCCGTGTAGCCCTACGCAAGAGTAAAAACCTCGTAAGAAAAACCGCTTAAAACTACGGTATATATTTTCATGTCAAATCTCGGTCCTCCTAAATACTTAGTAAACCCTCTTCCAGTACTAATCCATTTAAATATTAATCCATTTTTTGTTGTTTTTTTTTTTTTTGTTTTGTGTAGATTACGTCTTGGAGACTCCAGTTAAGGAGTATAAGACAAGTCAGATTAACAATTATACTATCTTATACACTAGTTACCATAATTACTATATCAGTTAATTAGTTAAGGTGAGGCTTAATTTTGATTATGTATGGTTGGGACTAGATGCGTATTTTTAATTTGGTAAAAAAAAAGATACTGAACATTGAAACATCAATAATATTTATTATTGCTCAGTTTTTTCTGCTTAAAAAGTAAGTAATTTGATCTGGACAAAAGGAGAGCATCACTTAATGGAAAAAACTTGATCTAGATGGATAGAATAAACGCCCGTCCGCTTGAAATCGCGATTCAAAGTCCGAATTTCTTCTCTTTTCACTCGTTTTCCGCCAAGTTAGCCAGGCGCGTAGTGTGAAAAAGTATAAAAACTCGATAAAACTGAGTACACTGCAACCTAGAAATAGGCCTGCCGTTCCTCCAATTGAAACTGAAACAAAAAATATTCTGGTTGAAATAAAACGATTTTGTGACTTTAATTCTGTTATAATTCAACTCAGAATCATATATAATTGATATCGTTGAATAATAACCAGAAGCAATAAATAAATATTTTGGCTAATTACATCAAAATAGTTTTCTATCAGCTTTGAACTTGGAATACTGTAACTACAATAACCATTATCCTGTTGTTTGTTGGGAAGGAATTCGTAAAAAGATAAAAGTCTACTAAACAGGTATTAGTGGATATAAAACTACAGTATTTCTGATGCACCCGCTGAAAAGTTTGATTACCAATTAATAGTTTGTCTGTATAAACATTATCCTGTAGGTTCAATTTGGTTCAATATAGGCAGTAAGAATATGGTTGAAAAGGACTTTTCAAACTCTTAATATTATTTTTTTAAATATATTTTTCTTTGTTGTTTTATTTTATACGTGTTTTTTCGTTTGTAAATTCTCATAATATTGTATTTTTTAATAAATGTAAATTATCATTTCAACGGAGGGTTGAGTGTGAGAGAGGGCCGGCTGCACCCTAATTCCACCCTCCAGTTTAAAATGAAGGTAGTCCATCTCATCTTAAGAATGATGAACCTCAATTTTGATCACAGGTTACAGGTAGCAAAAATATAATTGAGAGATTCTACAGAATCACAGATTGAACATGATTTTATCATTTTCGACTGTACTATCACCTATTCTTCTTTAATCTATTGATCGACGAGTGCCTGGACATTGTAATTGAGTTTTATGTCTTTTATTCCTTAGAGTACCTGGAAAATAATAATAGAGCTTCGTTCCTCATCATGTCAAATTTCTATTGAAATCAATTTGTTTTCTATAATCACCTAATAAGTCGGTAAATCCAAAAATTATGTCTCTTTTCAGTCTCAATCTGGGATATTTCACCAAACCCCATTTTAGACTCGTTCCTAGAAACCTGTAGAAGAGAGAAAGTAAATCTTACAATCAGTACAGTATGTGAAATAATTTCATACTGTATCTAGATAATGTAGAATTGTATTTTTAATTGCATTTACAGAAATCTTACATAATGTGATAATCATGCAATTGATTAATCAGTAGGGTACTGCAGTATTTAGAATAACTATATAGGTCCTCAGTAGGATAATGATGTTTCAACACAGAACAAAATGAATGCAAACTGGGTTTGGTAGTAATCCTTTAAACCCAACAATTATCTGTGATGTTTTTCATGACGAAATACTTGATGAACAATCTAATATCAAAACTGGCACTGTATTTTTATTAATTTACTATATGATTTTCACTCCCTTTTACTGGTGATACTGGAAGGATGCATTTCACTTCTAAAGAGAAGCTATGTCAGGCTGAAACATGATTGGGGCACTCACCAATCCATTGACGTTTCAGTCTCAGTAGAATACATTATGTCATCACAGGGAGGCAGACAATTGCAGGGCATTTTAGCGTCACCGTTCGACGGATCTCTCAATTTTATCAAAACATCTGCGTCAGAGAAAACACTTTAAATATTGAAATTTTAAGAAAAATTCAAGACATTGCAGTCACTTTTATAAGAAAGTAAAGTTGACAACCAGGAAGATGGCATGACAGCCGAAAGATATCGTAAATGGGAGTCAATAATCATCATTATTTACTTATAAAAATTACTTTTTTTGTTGTTGATGATGCCCACATGAGTCTCAGACTTGTGCGTGGGGAATGAGGTGAATGATTACAAATAAATGCCAGACGGATAAGTAGACGTTATTACAACTTTCCTTTTATAATAATAACATTCTTACTTCAAACTGTACCTATTTTTATTCCTTATTATTTTCGTATAAAGTTTTACTTCCATTCTAATCTTGGAGCGAGATAGAACTTTCTTTTCTTGACTATCCACTTTTTCTTTTAATTCCTAAACCATCCACTTCCGCATCAACTGCCTTTATTTCCCTCCAATAAGTTCACCAAACTGCTAATTTTGATAATATTCCATAAAACTTGTTTGTTGTTCTTCATAATGAATTATTTAAAAAAATGCAAAATATTTCCGAGACAAATTATTATTTAATAAATCTTGTTTTCTCACCTTGGTGTTTTCCAAGACAATGCATTCCATTAACATCGCAAATATTATAACCCTCTGAAACAGAAACAGTTCATCAAATGCGTTTAATGAAATGCATAAATAAAAAATATAGGCTAATAATAAACAACTAAACAAAAGTATAATAATGAGTAGTTGGAATAAAACTTTTTAAAATATTCGATAAATTTAGATCATTCACAGGAATCAAAAAAAATATTCGAAATTGAATCTTTCAAGTAAAATCTTGAGTTTACAAGATTATTGTAACCTGTTCATGGTAGACTACACTGATTTTTCAAATGGAGTATCTTATCAAAACATTTGCATTTCAATAGTTAGGCCAGTCAATAATGTAAACATGTAAAAACGACACAATGAAATTCACAACAAAGAATAAAAAAAGAATTGACCTTTTTTTCTTGGAGGGCGAAGTTGAGGCGCAGCCGGCCCTCCTGTACAATACAATATTAAACAACATGATAAAAACAAAAACTATCTCCATAGCATTATATAATAAAAAATAACAACGAAAAATGGATTTTTAAAAAATATATAAATTTTGAAAATAATATTACAAAAAAATTAAAAATTTATTTCAAAAAGAGACGGAGAAGAAAAAAAGAAGCTGAAGAAGAAAAAGTTGAGTTACAAACTCCTTGGCCCTCTTTGTAAGGGTAACCGATTGGATCGGCCAGCGAAAACACTCTGTACTCTGCTGTAAAATCACTTCCTGGAGGTTTGGAACCCACCTAAAACTGTAGGTCCATCTCACAATCACCATCATCCAATTCATTATCCACCCACACACAGGTCTCAGACCTGTTCATCCTTCAGAAAATAAAATAATTAAACCTTTGTAGCCTAAATAGGTTATGTGTATGACACGTTCTAGATATCCCGATTCAATTGAATCAGTGAACCTGTTAGTGTTTTTAACTTTTTTACCGAACGAAGAGAGATCTCCTTTTTAAGTCTACCATTTTGCATTTTTCTGTCTGTCTGTTCGTAACGCATTTACGGCTAAACGAAATTCTATGAAATTTTACATGTTTTTTGCTTTCAGGAATGCCCAGCGATGCATGTGTAAGGTTTTCAAAATTTGCTTGAATTTAAAGGATATTTGAAATGAAAAAAAAGGAGAGGCACTCAGGCCTTCTTCTATATAATAGGAAACATATGATTTTTATATGATCTCCATCGTATGGATTTGGAATCAGATTTCAAGATAGCTCTCGGACCTTCTTATTCATCTGGTTGAGCCTTCATGTGAATAATTAAGTTATCATTCATAAGAATTGCTTATTTCTTTGAGAGAAAAACCATTTCTAATATTTCAATTAAGTAGCCTATAATAATTATTCGTGATTATTGAGTAACTAATAATTATGCAGATTTAATTGATATTGTTCTTTAAACTCGCATCATGAAATGATTTCATGTGAAATAAGATCTGATTCGAGCAATTAGCTGTCTAGGAAATATAAATTCACTCTTGATGTGATATAGAGAGACTTTTGAAAAAGACTACTCAAATTTAGTCAAGGGTAAGGTCTGATGATTGTGTATACTTTTGGGATAGTGATTATGATTGGTGTGTGTTCCTCTGTGCAAGCACCCTTATTCTTGGGCGTGATGTCTTTTCTTATTGCTGATTTTTTTATTTTTTATGTGTGATGATGCCCACATGAGTCCGAGACTTGTGCGTGGGTAATGAGGTGAATGATAACACATAAATGCCAGACGGAGGAGTGGATTCGAACCCATGACCGCTGAAACGACAGCAAGCTGAAGTTGCGACGCCTCAACCAACTGCGCTAAGCGGCCCGCCAGGCCTATGTCTACTGATAATTATGTAGGTAGTATTTTATATATACTAAGGTTTCCATTTTATATTATGTCTATTCTCAATATTGAAATTGATTACATATGGCTGTAATCAACTGGTTATTATAATGAACTAGTTAATCGGTTCGTTGTTGAAATGTATGATTGTACAATATTGGACGAATCCTATATGCATTATATGTATCTCCAGGATGAATATTATCAAAACTGTTCACGTGTTCACAAGACTACTATAAAAAGTTTTAAAACTTTGTTTTAAATTCTTTTAGTATTTAATCTTGAACTCACTCTGAGGCCTGTAGAAATGCGGAATGCATTTGCAGAACTGAATGGCCAGCTCCATTCGGCACTGCATACGACACAACTTGTAAGTGTAGATTGGCGCCAATTTCAAATTCGACTCCTCGATGAATCGACACTTGCGCTGAGCGATCGTCAGTGAACGCGTTTCGGCTGTGCTATAGATGCTCAGCGCGCTCAGTTCCAGCGTTTTGTATTTCATGTAGGGAGATAAGTTGGCTTTGCTGGCTATGTCGAATGTCTCGTAGGGCCCATGAATATACAGCTTAAAAAAATAGAAAAAATAAATTGTTAAAAAAACAATTTCTTTGTATAGTGGTGAAGATGATATTGTGGAAGATATCCAAAATGAAAAAAAAGATTAACTTTTTGTTGTAAATTTAACGACTTGCAGTCAGTTTTAGATTGTTGAGTTACAAATGTTGCCTTGAAGTTGAGTTTCAATAACCCAAAAACGTTCGGCCAAGTGTGCTGAGTACATTTATTATATATTCACAATATAAAACTGAATGCAAGTCGTTAAATTTACAACAAAAAGTTAATATTAACAACGCAGATCGTTATGGAACAAGAAATTCAAGAATAATAAGACGAAGTTGTAACAACCTCATTTATTAAAAACAGTGAAATACTAGTTTCGGTTGTTACACCATTATCAATCTCAATCAAACTAAGACTTAAGTACTATAGTAGCTTAATATATGGAACTAAATATGCAATGATAGTATTGGCTGAGGGAGAAAGTGCCTCTGATAGGCTAACCTTCATTGAAGGTCTGTGGTTTCCGCTTGATTTCTTTCTGATTTTTCTTGTTCCTCTTACCAGTGATTTTGTTTTGGCCTTCAGTCAATCACAGGCCTTCAATGAAGGACAGCCTATTAGAGGTACTTTCTCCCTTAGCCAATAGTTTCATTCCGTGTTTTGTATATATTAAAAACTACTCTGTACTTTAGTTTTAGTTTGCTTGAGATTGATAATGGTGTAACAAGCGAAACTAGTATCTCACTGTTTTCAATAAATGTGGTTGTGACAACTTCAAGTCATATTATTCATTGCTAACTAAATATTATGCACTACCTTATATTATATGCTTCAAAATTTGGTAAAATACCAAAAAAAAACATTTTGTAGGAAAATTATGGAATACTAGCCGGCAGGCTCCCTTTGCTCGCCTTAACCTTCTAGCTTCTGAACCTATGGGGGAACAAATTTATACAACATCAGCAGGTGGTGTTGCTCTCTTCAGGGAGAGGGAAGAATTTTTAAAGTGAAAAAATACATGAGAACGTAAAAAACTGAAAACTTCAAACTTGGGCTTATTTTTGGGAAAATCCCAAAGCATTTCTTAGAGCATATACTGAACATATATACCAAATTTAAAATTTTTGGTTGAATAGTTATTGAGAACTCTAAAAAAACGCTGGAAAATTATGGATTTTTGGCAAGTTTTAAAACCCCGTTCTTAGCACGCGTCTAGGGTCTTGACTGACTGTGTGTACCAAATTTCAACTTTTTTGGCAATGTACGTAGTTCTGGAGAACGCAGCAAACACTGGGAAACCTTCAAACTCCGGCATATTTTCGGGACTTGAATACCCAAGGTTAGTATATAGGTTATATACTAACCTTGATGAATACCACCATTCGATTGCATGTATTTGATTTCCTCCTCCCCTCCTCTTCGTCCTCCTCCCACCTCTGCACACTCCTACTCCTCATCTTCCTCACCACTCCTCCTCCTCATCATATTCCCCCACTCCCCCTCCTCCTCATCCTATTCCCCCACTCCTCCTCCTCATCATATTCCCCCCTCCTTCTCCTTTTCCTCCTCTTCCTCCAACTCCTATTCCTTCACCTCCTCTTTCTCCTGCTACTATTCTTCCTCCTACTCCTATTCCTCCTCCTACTCCTCATCATCATCCTCCTACTCCTACTTCTCCCCAATCATCCCCCATCACAGAACCAGATTATTATAAATTGCTCCACTGTGCAAGCATCCAAGCACAATCTGTGATGTGTTTATTATAACTTTGTTTTTGCAAGTAACAAAGTTTTCTTTTTGTAAGTGTTAAGTTGCAACTATATGGCTTATACTTTGTTATTTTCATAACTAAACTCTTCTATGAGTTGTTTGAAAGTTTTAGTACCTACATGATTCGATAATATCTGTGCAATGTTCGAATTTCGCCAATGCTAAGTCAATTTTTGAATTGCTTGTAAAGATACTTGATGGCAAATAAATAAATCTAAATTTTATAAAAACTATAAACTATTTTATAAAAACTATTTTTTCAAGATAGGATTAAATGACCTTGTATATATGACAGACTTGTCAGCTTACCTTCATTGGGTGCGTATATTCCTCCTTACTACTGTATTCATTATGTATTGTATTGCAAAAAAGAAGGAATAAATTTGATTTGATTATATGATACTATTTTTTTAATGAAAAAATAAAGTCCGTACTGTTCATGGTGCACTTGCTTACCAAATAACCACTGCTCATCTTCACAACCTGAGCAAACATGTCGCCATCTAGAGGACTTCCAGTGAATGGTTCCGGTTGCTCAACCACACTGAATTTTCCGCTTTCCCAATAGCTGTAAATATTATCTAAATAAAATTCAATTTCTCAACAGAATCTACCATTTTTAAATAATTATGATACATGTATATTTATATGTATGATAGCAAATTATCTCCTTCATAATCTTCTTTGAATCGATGATGGTGATATTGTGGTAGATGTCCATAATAAATAAGATTTGAATCAGTGAGAGGAAAAAGGAGAACATTCCACAAAGGCATACTTTTGGGAAAGAGTGGTTTACTGTGAATACCATTGCTTTTACAAGAATTGCTGTCAATGCATATTTTTTGTTTATATATAAAGACCTATATCATTCCTCAAAATAATTAAACCTTGACTACAGTGTGAGACTGAGCTCTGTGTCCCTCGGAGGAATGCATTACGTCATCACAAAAGCAATGCAATTGTGCGTCTCTGTGCGTGCGTCCGCGCTGCCCAGTATAGTATTCTTCGTCTCTCCTCTTCAGCCGTCAGGGACACGGAGCTTTTAGTCTCTCACAGTACATTTAATGTCTAGTTACCACATTTATTCTAATTACACGACATACTATAGTTTTAACTGTCACATCATTTTCAATCTCAATAAAACTGAAATAAAGTGTAGCTTAATATACACCCTAACCATATGACGAATTCTATTGACTTATAGAATGTGAGCTTCTAAATAGGTCGAACTTTGGAGGCCTCGGTCATTAGGCGATGTGACTAGTCACACCTATTAGTAAAACAGTTAGAGCAAGATATATTTAACAAATACGAAATATCAATGAGAGTCTAAACAAAAAGGATCAGGGAACCAAGCACAAATCAACGCTATAATGAACACAAAAAATATTGGAGGTCAATAAATCAATTAATTCCGTTTATTATAGCATGATGTTGATTTGTCATTGATTGTCTGTATTCTAATTGTTCATCATTGTTATTTCTTATTTGTTGGTTATTTGTTTAAATTATTATCTACTCATTTGTATGTTTATTTATCTTATTATTTGTTTATCAATTCATTTATCTATTATTACAAAGAAATAATTCAATACAGTTTTAACTTTAAAGTTAGATTGAAAAAATACAACCAGAAATTGAAAATCAATTAGGCTACTGATTAAAAGTCGTGTACACCTCATTTAGCGGCTCTGGTAGCGCAGTTGATTGGAGCGTTTGTCTGTGATAACTGGCTAGCTTCTTTTCCTGCATCCTTGGGTTCTAATCTCGTTCAGCCATGGATGTTTCTCCATTCACCTCATTACCCCCGCAAAAGTCTCCAGACTCATGTGGGCATCATGGCCATCATCCACAATAAAAATATTAAAAACTATATTTATTCAGGTTCCGGGTCTTTATACTGCGGTCACGGGTTCAATTTCTGTTCAGCCTGGCATATTTTGTGTAATCATTCACCTTATTATTACCCAGGCACAAGTCTCATATACATATGGGCATCACCAGCAAAATATACCAACCTTATCTGATTATATACAGCAACCAAAGAGTTGAAACTGTAGCACTCTCCAAGTTCTGTCATTGATTTCACCAAATCCGTTATGCCGTAAACATCCGAATGGCTGCTACTCAGACTGTAAGAGAAGTTCTCATGTGCCCTGTCAATTATTGACAGAAACTCATCAGGTCGGATTCCTTTGAAAGTCCTTATTTTGGAGAATGAGGTGTAATCGGCATTCATCAACTCTTTTATGAATTCCTTGATATCCTCATTGTTATACTCGTTAGGATACCTGTGGAGTAAGTTAGGTTAGGTTAGGTTAATACATGAAAAAACATTACTTTCTTCACCTACATGGAAAAGTTATTGATTTCTTTTAAACTTGTTTGGGCTAGCACCTATTTACAAATTAATAAGCTATTTATTTTTCCCCAATTTCCACTTGTTGATCTATTATGTTTCAAACTTTATGCATGATAATCTCTCTAGACGTCAAATCTGCAAGAAAGTAGAGATCAAACCGTCAAAAAATGCTTAATGAAAGTGATATTTTGAAATTTAATTATAGACATGCACTTCTTAGAATTTGTCACCCAAGACAAACTGCAAGTAGGCCTATTCACAGACTGAGTTTATAAATGAAGACATTATTTTTGGTGGTGAATGACAATATTTGATCTGTCAAATATTCTACTTGGACTGAAGACAAAATCTTTTCTTTAGACGTTTTGACTGATAGATAATCTTTCTTCTAGCCGTTTAGACTGATAGACAATAATTCTTCCTTTTTTCTCAGCAATCGCACAAAATTGGTGCAACTATTTCATTTTTCAAAAACCCCTTTCAAAATAGTTTGCAACTGGAATTTAGTCATGAATATTGTATCAGATTTATAACAGTTAAATTGTTAGTAGAAATCTATCAATAATACATTATTGAAGAATAATAATAAAAAACGATGGCAAGTTGTTTACCTTATGGTTTGGATTTTGTTACATTTTTTCTTGTTTTAGATTTTCAAATTCTTCTTCTGTGGTATGGTATTCTGTTTTACACCAAGAAAATTCTTCCTGCTCACTTCCTGTCTTAATAGAGGAATAGCTAAGTCCCGTAGTCATTAGCCTGCCTCAACTTAAGGATGACTTGACTGTAAATGCTTTTCAAGTCTACCTTGAGTTCAAAAAGCCTCAAAATTGGATCATAAATACAGGCCTGAGTCCCATCTTCAGCAAACAAAAATCGCATAGATACTCTGATTTGAAATTTTTTTTACTAACTTGATACAGAAGCTACTCACTCTTGTCCTATTATTGCTTCAACTAAACCTTCGTCAAATTTACTAATCGGACATATTGTAATAGCAGGAAAAGAAGTGTTCCACTCCTTGTAATCGCGCTCCATCGAGATGACAGTTGGCATCACCTGATATCTGTGCCAGGTGCTCAGGCTCATATGTATGGCGCCCAGCGCTCCAGCGATAACTATCACTGTCCATAATGTACTGAAACAAAATAAAATTAAATTGAACAAAAAAAGAAGGGAATTGATCAAAATAGATAATGTATAAGAAAATTGAACTGAATAAAATAAAAGTGGAGCAAATTAGACAAAATAAAATACAATTGATAACGACCAGGTAGTTGTCAATAAAATGAATCAAGACTGAACAAAATAAAATGTAATTGAACAGAATAGAATTTAACAAAATAAAATGAAATTGATGAAAATAAAATGAAAATTGTGAACGATAGGTTTGTTGCCAGTAAAATAAATTATTACTGAGAAAAATAAAATGGAATTTAACAAAATGAAGTAAAATGGAACAAAATAAAATAGAACTGAAGAAAATTAATGGAATTAAATGGAATAAAGTAAAATTGAACAAAATATCATGAAATTGAAGGGAGTAAAATAAAATTAAGAACGACTAGTTAGTTGTTATTATTATAAAATAATTTAGGACTGAACAAAATAATATGATATTGAGCAAAATAAAACGAAATTGAACAGAATGAAATAAAATTGAACAAAATAGCACAAACTTGGATAAAATTGGACAGAATGAAATGAAATTGAAGTACTGTAAGTAAAATGAAATTGAACTAAGTAAAAAAATTGAACAATATAAAATTCAAAAAATCAATTAAAATACAATAAAAGAAAAAAATTGAACAAAATAAAATAAGACTGATCAGGATAAGATAAAAATTGATAACTATCAGTTTGTTGCCAATAAAATAAATTACGACTGAACAAAATACTATGCAATTAAGTTAAATAAAAGGAATTTAACAAAATAAAATTATATTAAACAAATTAAAATCGAATTCAACAGAATAAAGTAGACTTGAACCAAGTAAAATGGAATTGAACAAAATAAAATGGGATTTATCAATAAAATGAAATTGAACAAAATAGAATGGAATTTAATAGAATTAAATAAAATTTAACTAAATGAAATGAAATAGAACTAAGTAAATGAGATTGAAACTACATAAATTCAAATTGAGCAAAATGAAATTAAATTAAACATAATGAAATAAAATAGAATTTAATTAAACAAAATACTCACTTTTCGAAAAGATTTCTTTTTTTGGCTGTAATATGATTCAATCCATGTATAGAGGATATTTCCAAGTAAGAATAGAAAAACTGTAGTATCTTTATACACTTTTCCTGAAGAGGAGTTCTTTTCTTCATATAAATTACATCATTTTGTATTTTGCAGAATTTTTCTTTATATAGAAGATTATTATTTGTCCTTAAATTTCTTCTATGAGTAAATTGATTGTTGACATTGTACATGACGAATACAGCTTTTCAAAACAGGAATTCTATATTTTTTAAATTGAAAAATGTTCAAAATATTAAGAGTAATAATAGTACATTAATTTAAAATATTATCTCTATCCTCTACTTAGTACAGAGATTTGTCCACTTTAGGTTCAGATTTCCAGAGCATTGTATGCATTGTAAGATTATTGTTAATCGATAGAGTTTTGAGAGACTATTTATGTAATAGTTGAAAATATTTATAGGTTTAACTCTATCTCTCAATGTAGCCACAACTTTTAAAAAATACTGATTGAAGTCTATCTCAAGTTGCCAATTTTCAAGGTATGGTAATCCACCTTATGATAAACTGTCATGAATTTGTTCATTACCTTTCAAAAAAGAGATTCTGTAGCATGATAACTCACTTTCCAACTGCTGCCATTACTGCATAATTCATTTATTACATCATATGAACTACGAAATTACAAATCAGGGTAGTTTATTCCATAATTTGGAAAGTCCCTTTTATATTTATATCCTCCCATCATGCAATGGGTGTATTAGGTTACTCCAATATACAATCTATATAAATAAAATTAGAGTTTTGTCTGTACATTCATCAGAATTATATATTTTTTGGTTATTTTTACGTTTTATACATCAAATAAGCCGAAAATAGTCTTATCTCACTTTCTGTCTGTCTGTCACGGCCCCAAAGGCATTTTACGCTGCCTTCTCCTCAAAAACGAGAGCATCGATCGGGATTTTAGTTATTGAACAGTATTGAACACTTTAATGACAATGTCTTTAGCTATAAAAAACTAAATTAACTATTTTTTTAAGAGTAATAAACGTTTAAAAACCAAGTATTTTGCGATTTTGGATACATTTTACGCGGCCTTCTCCTGAAAAACGAGAGCATCGATCGGGATTAAAGTTATTTATCAGTATTGAAAACCTTTTTGAAAATGTCTTTAGCTATAAAAAACTAAATTAACTTTTTTTTAACAGAATAATAAACGTTTAAAAACCAAGTATTGTGCGATTTTGAATACATTTCTTCTAAGTTTTATTACCACAAGAACAAATCACGTAATTTATCATGATATATCAATCTTCTTCTTCATGTGCCTTCTCCATGACGGAGGTTGGCTATCATGATGGCGATTTTTATTTTATTAGCAGCTGCTCTGAATAGGTCATTAGAGGTACATTGGAACCAATCCCTCAAGTTGCGCAACCAAGATATTCGTCTTTTGACGAATTCTTCTGAGCCATTCCTGAATATATCAATCAGCTGTTCTCAAATATAATCTGAATGGTGGGTCCTTCGCGGCATTATTTACGCTGTCTGCAGACTTGTGTAGTCGGAGCATTGCAGCCTTTTAGGAAACATATGACTGGTGAATCAAAGCTCATCTTATGTTTCATCAATTATTTCTTTGTTGAAAAAAAACAAAATTTTCTAATTTAAATTTATCAAAACAAAAATTAACATTTTAGGAAGGTGCGGTTTGTGCTAGGCTCTTGGGAATTCGCCAGGTAGCACTATTATTACCACATAAGAACAAATCACGTAGTTTATCATGATATATCAATCAGCTGTTCTCAAAAATATTCTCTCTGATAACTCTGTCACTGAATTGTTTACGTTCAAAGTTGTTTACTAAGCTGCTAACAACTTCATGATCGTTGCTATCAAAAAAGTCGAAACATATTTAGTCATATTTCTAAACATAATCCGTAGGAAGGACGGGTAGCTGCTAGTGCGGTATAATAATCTTCTCACTTTTGAAATTTTAGGTCGATTATTTAATAGTAATTTTACCTGAGCTGTGCTTTTGAAAACTTGCAACAGTTGCCTCAAAATGCGAAATTTGATTAATTGCATCAAGATAACAAAGAATGTCTCATTTTTATTCCACTAAGAGATAATTTGCAATGCTGGATAGATATGATTATTCTACTTGGATCTAGATATCAAGCCCTTTCTATTCATTCTACCACAACTCATCTATTACACAATATTTAATTCAAATTCCCAAATAAAAATTTAATCTGTTTGAGAAAATTTAGTTCAAGTACTACATAAATAAAATTAAACTTAGAAAAGGATGAACATAAATTTGAAACATACTCTACAAACATTTGGATCAAATTTGAAATTTAGTAATAGAGTCATTATTGGATTGAAAGCCGATTTTTTCTTTCAGTTTATGTACCCTATATGGATGAATAAATAAATGAATATTAATCATAGATATTATTATTTTTTGTTCGATTATTTTTCATCTTATTATGATAATTAGGCACAATAAATGTTCTAGTATGTCCTTTTCATTTCAATTCTACATGCATTTTAATTGGAATATAAATATATTAGCCTACAATAAATATAATATTCAAATATAATAATAAAAATAATATTCCAAGTGGGTAGAAAAAGGTCGAAGTCCTATGGTATTTTAGATACTTTTTTGAAACATTAATTTTTCATAATCTATCCAATCAAGTGCAGTATGGTATTTGAAATGAACTGATTGTAAAAGTACATATTAAATAACCCCAATAATGCGTACTGTATGCGGGAAATCTTAATTATTTTTATTGGATAAATGGAATCATTCATAGAAATTGGAGGAAAAAACAGTTATTTATGCTGTGAATAAATGTGAAAATATTTTTTATTAATGGCATTTTGTTACCATTGATAGCAGGGATCAGAGATTTCATTGTCACTCCAATAACAATGAATACCGAATCTATTTAATGATAATTATCATTAAATATTATCTGCATTAAATAGAAAAACCCAACATTAGTTCTGGATAAATTTTTTTAACTAATAATAATAATAAATAGTTCTTCAATATTTCAATAATGAGCTCTTTCAGAGGTACCAATACATTCAACTTAAGTGAGGAATTCAAAAATAGAAAATCTTGGACAAGCTCTGATATTCAAAGCACTCCGGCACAGTCCATGGTAAAAAAGTTTTAACAACTTTAAATTATTGTAATATTATTTTAATATAGTATCTAACTTTTTTGTTTTAAAGTATTTTTAATACAGTATAATATTTTATTATAATTTTTTTTTGTTTTGAAGTTGGACAACTGTTACAGCAATTCATTTGTTTCAGGTTTTATCAAGGATAAGAAGCTCTTCTCAAAGTGTGGAAAATATATTTTTTATTACAACACTTGATAAAATTAAAGAAGAAAAACAGAAATATGAAGGAGTCGAATCCAATCTCGATTATATTTTACAGAATTTAAAAACGTATTGTAATGTAATCACTCTCCATGGATTCAATTATATCTTGAAACCGGGATCGGCTCTTTTTGAAAGGTAATGTGTACTAAGATGACTTATGTTAAACCATTTAATAAGGAATGTATAGTAGACTAACTACTTTTGTTTTTGCGTTATTCCCATAATTAAGGGCCAGTACCTCCTTGAAAGACAAAAAAAATCGATCAACACAAATTAATTTTTAAAAATTCCTCAACTCAAACGGTACGTGGGTACTATCTTTGAAAGACAAAAAGATACATCAAAAGTAAATAATAATTCTATCTTTCTGAGTATACAATACATTGCATACAGTAAAAATGCTGTAAATTATTATATTGGTCCCTCCAATAAACTTTTATACAGCAATGAAAATGATATTTCGGTCACCGTACAGTAAACTAGAATATTTTTAGATTGGTTGATCTATGAATTTGTATTTTTTCAATTGATAGATTATCAATATGCCAATCTCAGAATATCGGACACTTGATGTAAGATTGTCTAATGCATTGCGAGGAAAAATAGAATTATAAGGAAATCTTAAAGATTGCATAGATTTTTTTTATTAGTCTTAATGTTAATAATGGTGGTTGAAAATAAAAATCTTCAGTAGTTGAAACAAGAGGAATTATTGCTATAGGCTAAGCACAGTTTTCATCAATGAACTTTGTTGTAACTACAACAAAATAAACAAAAGTAGAAACAAATAAAAATAAAAGTAGACAAAGAATGACAATTATTATTTAATAATAAGTTAGTGTAGTAAATAAGACAAATATTTTATTTTTCAAATTCAATAGAAAGGTTGAGAGGTATTGACTTGGTAAATAATATCATTGTAGTGTTTGTGTAACTCGTAAAGGTAGTGGTATTTTAATAGAGTAGTAACTTGTTAGTTTTCTTGTAAATTTGATTTTTTTGGAATTAGTTCCATTTCTGTGGTAAGTACCATTATAAAAAAAGGTAATAATTATTACAAAAATTTATAGATATCTGACTTTGATAAGGATATGACACTACTTGGAAGTAAACCTTCAATCGCAGTACAACGGAAGTGATAGCCGCGAGCCGTAGCAGGTAGTTGTTCAATCTGATAGAGATAAGCTGCGTTCTCGTAGGACCTGTTTGTAATTGTGACCAATTAGATTGGCCAGCAAAAAAACACTGTTCTCTGCTGTAAAATCACTTTCCGGTGGTTGGGAACCCACCTAAAACTGTAGGTCCAACTCATTACCCACGGTCAGGTCTAAGACCTATGTGGGCTTCATCCTCAAAAAAAGTACCCCGTTTTTTTAATTTATTAACTCATCGGGCTCTTTATTAGCATGCGTTTATTTAGTTAGCTTAGTTCCAGTTAGTTTAGTCAATTATGTTTCTTAATAACTGCTACTATAATTTTTATGCTCAATCATAAACTCTACAAATGTATGAAAATTAGTTTTGTAATTTTTTTTGTAGATTACGTCTTGTAGACTCCAGTTAAGGAGTATAAGACAAGCCAGATCAACTAGTTACCATAATAATTACCATATCAATTAGTTGAGATGATTCTTAATTTTGATGTGAAAGAAACTCTTGTACACTACAAAAAGCTTTATCAACTAAATAGTTTTTTTTATTATTTCTATACTTTTAAGACTTTTGCTTGTTGTAGAGTTTGTAATGTAATGGGTCTTTAGCCTTTGCTCCCAATTCATTTTAAATCGATTAATATCGATACTCTTAGCATGTTCCTTGAAAATAAATACAGTACTTGATATTGAGAACGATAAATATATTGTTATGTATATTTTTATATCTAATAGGAGATTGCTTTAACAACATTCTTTAGATGATAAAGTAACAGTACCTTAAAACAGTACGATAAATATATTGTTATGCATATTTTTATATCTAATAAGGAAATATTTTATATCTAATAAGAAATTATTGAATATATTTTGTTTGGAAGAAGCGCCTACAAGTTTGTCTCGTCTACTATATTCATATTAATGGTCTATTTGTGTATTTATTGAATACTCTTGTAGCATGGACCTTGAAAGAGAAATTGATAATTACATGAATAAAGCTATATTAAAGTGCAGTGAAGTTATAGCAATGAATCTATATTTTTAGTATCTGTTTCTGGTTTTTATTGGAACTGTTCTGAAATGTTAATGGCACGTATTCACCTTAGAAATGAACAGTTAATGATAATGAACATCAAAATCAAAACCTCCATTTCTGATCAATTGTTGAATTTGTTGTGTATTTTTTATTAAAATTTGCTTTTAATAGTTTTTTTATCAAGTATTTTCTATCAAAATTTTTCTTAAAAAAATATATTTACTTTAGAAAACTATTCTTTCCTTTTTGTTCAGTAATGTAAACTTAAAGTAGAATAAGCAGCTGACTCTTCCAGTATATGTATTTGCATGCAACCTTAAAATGTATTGATGTCTGTATGGTAACGTAGTCGAATGTAGTGTCTGTTATTTTCGCATTAAAAGTTGTAGAATTGAAACTTGTATTTACTGCATGAATCCAGCAGTTTATCATTTTATTAGTGATAGTAGTGGTGATGGTGTGTGGTGTTGTGTTAGCTAGATCCTAATATTCTAGCTCTCCTAAGTGTAACTAAGATTCTAAGATGTGATAACAACAGGAACGAATCCAAGGGGGGATTTGAGGATGTATCCCTCCTCCTCCTCCCCCCCCACGCGAAATTCATAACCAACACTGGCAAAAGCTTAATTTGTGTCTATTATGAGAATGAGTACCTTTTTAAGTGTTTTCCTCTCCCCTGAAATATTTTCTCATCTGATATTCCTGCCCCCCTCCCCAAAAAATTTCTGGATTCACCCCTAGATAACAAAGCACAAAGATGTCATTAAAAGATACATAGTAATTGTAGAATTCCATATATCATCCAACGTACTTGGTTAGATTTCATGAACTATGATTTAAAGTGCAACCCCCTTCCTTCCTGCTTCCTCTCCTTTTTTCGCCTTATCTAGGGCTCTGTAAAAAGAAGGTATGCTCAGCCGCCATCTTGGTTCGTAGAACTCGATCGAAAAGCTTGAGTTAGATAGACGGAGTGGATGTTGTTTGAATTTTAAGATCAATTCAAAGTGCAAAATGTTTTACTGTTCAGCACTTGCTTTCACAAGTTTCAAATGTTTGTTCAGCACTTAGCTTTCATTCTCATGTCCCTCACTTCATTTGTCATCTACTATGTCTATTATGCTCAGGGGTATGACAGAAACGTGTGTATTAAAATGCACAGAATAAAGTATTACAGAGCTACTAAGTGTAGGTAATAAAAATATTGATTTCTGCTTACTCCATTCATATCTGAATCCTCATATTTACCTCCACAATTTTAATCATTTATATAAGTTGACAGAGTTATGAAATAAAAAATTAACAAATTCAAATGAGAAAAATATTTTTTTTTGAAATTTAGCGAATAGGTCTAACACTAGGAGCTTTTTCAGAGCATAAGTGTCCATAGATTACACTATCAAAGATTTGATAACAAGTTCCTTAAAATTTATTTAAAACATTTGAAGAGTGATGCTATACAGAAGGTCACTGTAGTCTAGTGTTTAAGGCGCCCGACCTTTGAGCTCTTTGAGGAATTCAAAAAATTTATTAAATTAAAATACTATTTTATCTCTTGGATTTCTTGTTTCATGACAAACTGCTTTGTTATTATTAACTTTTTAAGTGAATTCAATGACTTGCAGTCAAAATTTTTATTAAGAATAGGTAGAATTTACTTATTCTGAAGGCCGAACGTTTTCGAATCTTGGAGATCCATTTTCAGAGGCAATTTTTTGCCTATGAAAATGCATTTTTGGTCTTTTTCAAAATCCATTTTTGGCCTCTGAAAATGGATCTCCAAGATTAGAAAACATTTGGCCTACAGAGTAAGTAAATTCTACTGATTCTATTCTTAATAAAAAGTTTGACTACAAGTCGTTAAATTCACTTGAAAAGTTACTATTTTATCTCCTTAAATATCGTTCAGGAGTTAGGAGTTTGAGGGTACTATGTCTGTAAAATTGGTTTAAGTAGGGGTATGCAGAAGAAAAAAGGTTGGGAACCGCTGGTCTACACATGAACAAAAACTAACAAACTATGCTATGTAATCATAATATTATATTATTGTCTTTTATATACTCGTTGGATAGGTCATTTTTTATGTAATTGACCAAATTCAGCTATTAATGATAGGCCTACTGATATTAATTTCATGAAGATAATGGGTTGCAATAATACGTGACAGATTCAAGATGTAGCCTACCATATTTTCAACAAGCAAATTGATCAAACACAAATAGCTTTATCATCAACGTACGCCAATATTGTATATGGTACAGTACCTAGTCTAAAAAAATAGTTCAGGTATCAGAGTATTCTCACCATCTATATGTATAGATTTACGTAAATTGCCTTGCAATCATCAAATGTTTGAGTGCAGAGTTACATATGAATTCGAATTTGGCTCCTAATGTCACGAACCAAGATGGAGGGTGAGCATACACCGTCTTTATAGTGCCTTATTAGCCTTATCTATTACGTAATGAGCGATTCTACAAGTATATATGCAGATCTTGCAGAATCCCCCACCACGTCTGCTGCTTGATGCATCCAGTTGGCAGTTGCCTCTGGACGCTCGGGCTTCGGACAGAGAACAATTCTCCGTGTAGCCCTACACAAGAGTAAAAGCCTCGTAAGTAAAACCGCTTAAAACTATATATTTTCATGTCAAATCTCGGTCCTCCTAAATACTTAGTAAACCCTCTTCTAGTACTAAACCATTTAAATATTAATCCATTTTTATTTTTTTTGTGTAGATTACGTCTTGGAGACTCCAGTTAAGGAGTATAATACAAGTCAGATTCACAATATATACTATCTTATACACTAGTTACCATAATTACTATATCAATTAGTTAAGGTGAGGCTTAATTTTGATTATGTATGGTTGGGACTAGATGCGTATTATTAATTTGGTAACATGATGTTACTGAACATTGAAACATCAATAATTTATTATTGCTCAGTTTTTTCTGCTTAAAAAGTAATTAATTTGATCTGGAAAGAACTAGAGCATCACTTAATGGAAAAAACTTGATCTAGATGGATAGAATAAACGCCCGCCCGCTTGAAATCGCGATTCAAAGTCTGAATTTCTTCTCTTTTCGCTCGTTTTCCGCCAAGTAAACCAGGCGCGTAGTGTGAAAAAGTATAGAAACTCGATAAAACTGAGTACACTGCAACCTAGAAATAGGCCTGCCGTTCCTCCAATTGAAACTGAAACAAAAAATGTTTTTTATTATTGTTACTTTTTTTGTTAAAGCGTTATTATTTGGTAACATCATGATACTGGACATTGAAACATCAATTATGTGGAGACTAGCTCAATTTTTTCTGCTTAAACATGCATTTAAAAAATGTTTCAGTTTAAAAAAAATTGCTTCATTTTTTATTATTTAACAGAACCTTAATGTTGATATAACTTGATTAATAACCAGAAGCAATAAATTAATCTTTTGAAAAATCACATAGAAATTAGTATTATATCCCCGTACAACTTCAACCATAATCCTGCTGTTTGTTGGGAAGGAATTGGTAGAAAGATAAAAGCCTACTAAACAGGTATTAGTGGATATAAAACTACAGTATTTCTGATGCACCCGCTGAAAAATTTGATTACCAATCCAATAGTTTGTCTGTATAAACATTAAGAAATGTATCCTGTAGGTTTAATTTGGTTCAATATAGGCAGTAAGAATATGGTTGAAAAGGACTTTTCAAACTCTTAATATTATTTTTTTAAATATATTTTTCTTTGTTGTTTTATTTTATACATGTTTTTTCTTCCTGGATTTCTTGTTCCATGACGAACTGCGTTGTTAATATTAACTTTTCATGTGAAATTTAACGAATTTAAATAAATAGAAATTTAAATTTCTCAATGAACAACTAAATTTTAAATCTCACAAACTTTTTGATCACATTTTACAAAAACCACAACACTTCTAACCAAAACACTGACATGATGATCTAGGAACCCACACCTCTGAAGATGGATCTCATAGATTCGAAAGTACTCGGCCAGATTAAGTGAGTTATTATACTTATTCTTAACAAATATTTGACTGCAAGTCGTTAAATTTCACATGAAAAGTTAATGTTTTTTCTTTCGTAAATTCCCATAATATTGTATTTTTTAATAAATTTAAATTATCATTTCAACCATAGGGTTGAGTGTAAGAGAGGGCCGGCTGCGCCCTAATTCCACCCTCCAGGTTAAAATAAAGGTAATAATTTTATCTTAAGAATGATGAACCTCAATTTTGATCACAGGTAATTGTAGCATAAATGTAATTGAGAGATTCTACAGAAATCACAGATTAAACATGATTTTATCATTTTCGCCTGTACTATTACCTATTCTTCTTTAATCTGCTATTGATATTGATCAATGATCAGCACGAGTACATTGTAATAGAGTTTTATTCCTTAGAGTATCTGGAAAATAATAACAGAGCTTCATTTCATATTATTTCAAATTTCTATTGAAATTAATTTGTTTTCTACAATCACCTAATAAGTCGGTAAATCCAAAAATTATGTCTCTTTTCAGTCTCAATCTGGGATATTTCACCAAACCCCATTTCAGATTCGTTCCTAGAAACCTGTAGAAGAGAGAAAATAAATCTTACAATCCGTAAAGTATGTGAAATAATTTCATACTGTATCTAGATAATGTAGAATTGTATTCTAAGCTGTATTTACCTAAATCTTACATAATGAGATAATCATTCAATTGATTAATCAGTACGGTACTACAGTATTAAATTTAGAATAATATTGTATAGGTCTTCAGTAAGATAATGATGTTTCAACACAGAACAAAATGAATGCAAAATGGGTTTGGTAATATAAACCTATAACCCCCAACAATTCATATTAACTTCATTCTTGTCTTGATTCTTACTGTACCTTTTTTATTTTAATTATGCTTTTACACACGCAATACCTTCATTCTTATGTGCAATATATTATCTGCAACTATTAAAGAACACACCAGTGGCGTAGCCAGGGGGGCCCAGGCCCCCCCCCCCTAATTTCTCAAATAAAATTCTCAAATAACTAATAGATAAGGACTTAGAGCCAAGAGTTCTATCTGTTTTGTAGTATTATAACGAACAAAATACAGAAACCCTGATTGTGTAATAGAATATAGCTAGTTATAGTCAGATTAATGTATTGTTCAAATGTTTCCTCACTATTTACTCATATAGAAACTTGTAGACTCTTTATTTAGGTGCTCAAATGAATAGTTTTTATTTAAAATGAGCTACGAAATCGAATAAAACATGTTAGAAAACTGTGACTACCATAAATATTGAAATATTACATTAATTAAAAGCAATTTTTCAAGTTTGAAGTGGATTAACTTTGTTAATTATTGATAAATCACCTTTTTGAATAAACTCATCTTGTAGAAAATTTAGCTTTGAAGTTAAAATTGAGTATAACCCACTAGCCTAAACGCACCCAAGGTGAATCGGGATTTTATGAATGAAGACACACAAATAAATGCAAGTTAAAGGCCAGCGTATAAAATTAGTGTGATCAAAAAATTCCGATTTCATGAACTTTGGGTTGGGTGTGTTTTTAAAAGGGTAAAAGGTATAAAAAATATGCTCTCTTCATGTATATTTGAGTTGTATTTTTATAAACTTGAAATGCAATTTATTATCATTGTATTAATTTTGAGATTCAGTACATAAGTTAAGAATGGTTAGTTCCAATTCAAGGGTTTTGACTCAAAATAGTCACAGATATTAGTATATAAAACCTTATCATTTTAAACCTAGGTTCTTGAGTACTGTAGTAATTTTTCAAAAAATTCTTTTGAACTTTAGAGCTCAACAAGTTGTCTAGATTAGGCTTTTACACAACTAAATTTTTTAAAAATCCTGACCCTCCTATACCCCAGGCCCCCCCTCATTGGTGAGCCCCCCCCCCCCCTAATCATGGCTACGCCACTGGAACACAAATTATCGTTATTTGCCACAAAACGTTTAGCTTATTCATTAGCAGTCTATGCATAACAAATCTGAATCAAAAAAATCGAAATCTAAAATAATGACATCCTATATAAAATAAACACCTATTTACTGTTATCTGTCGACGAAACTCTAACGCTACAAAAAAAGTATACCTTTTTTCATTTACTTCATTTCCCTTCACGACCGCCCATTACCCTTCACCTTTTTTCATGTTTCTTCATTTCCCTTCACCTCCCCCCATTACCCATAATATTTTTTCATGTCTCTTCATTTCCCCATGAAGTTTTAAAAGCTTTAAAGCATTTCCCCTCTAGCTTTAATCTAGAGAAAAAATAATTATAATTGGGGCACTCACCAATCCATTGACGTTTCAGTCTCAGTAGAATACATTATGTCATCACAGGGAGGCAGACAATTGCAGGGCATTTTAGCGTCACCGTTCGACGGATCTCTCAATTTTATCAAAACATCTGCGTCAGAGAAAACACTTTAAATATTGAAATTTCAAGAAAAATTCAAGACATTGCAGTCACTTTTATAAGAAAGTAAAGTTGACAACCAGGAAGATGGCATGACAGCCGAAAGATATCGTAAATGGGAGTCAATAATCATCATTATTTACTTATAAAAATTACTTTTTTTGTTGTTGATGATGCCCACAAGAGTCCGAGACTTGTGCGTGGGTAATGAGGTGAATGATTACAAATAAATGCCAGACGGAGGAGCGGGATTCGAACCCACGACCGCTGAAACGACAGCAAGCTGAAGTTGTGACGCGCCAACCAACTGCGCTATGCGGCCCGCCTGTATTCTTTAAAGTTTAATAAATTAATGCTTGCAGTCCGTAATGGAAGAAGAAATTCAAAAACGTGAAATATATCTGAGAAATTAAGCAGTACCTAATTGGAACTTTTTTTTAACCTAATTAATTATTCCTAAATGTACTTAGATCAAACAATATGAACACACGTTTACTAAAGTAAAGTAAATTCGTATGGCTTTTCGTGGTGGGGAGACCCTTACGGGTAGTTCCACCTCGCCGCTTTTTTAACGACTGCTTTTTTTTTATATGCAACACGTTTACTAATTGCGTAAAAAACAATCTAGATAAAATTTAATACATTTTCAAACTGGATTTTAAATTGAATAACTCCTACTAAACAGTAATAAGTAGGCGTTATTCCAACTTTCCTTTTATAATAATAACATTCTTTCTTCAAACTGTACCTATTTTTATTCCTTATTATTTTCGTATAAAGTTTCACTTCCATTTTAATCTTGGAGCGAGATAGAACATTCTTTTCTTGACTAACCACTTTTTCTTCTAATTCCTAAACCATCCACTTCCGCATCAGTTGCCTTTATTTCGCTCCAATAAGTTCACCAAACTTCTAATTTTGATAATATTCCATAAAACGTACTTTTTGTTCTTCGTAATGAATCGAAAAAAATTCAAAATATTTCCAAGACAAATTATTATTTGAAAAATCTTGTTTTCTCACCTTGGTGTTTTCCAAGGCAATGCATTCCATTAACATCGCAAATTTTATAACCCTCTGAAACAGAAACAAAAAATCAAATGCTTATAATGAAATGTATAAATAAAAAATAGACTATAATAATAAACAACTAAACAAAAGTTTAATAATAAGTAGTTGGAATAAAACTTTTTAAAATATTAGATAAATTTAGATCATTCACAGGATCAAAAAAAAAATATTCGAAATTGAATCTTTCATAAAATCTTGAGTTTTCAAGTTTGTAACCTGTTTATGGTAGGCTACACTGATTTTTCAAATATAGTATTTTATCAAAATATTTGCATTTCAATAGTTAGGCCAGTCAGTAGTGTAAAGATGTAAAAACGACACAATGAAATGCACAACAAAGTAAATAGTCGAGTGGATAAATAGTCAACAAAGAAGAAAAAAAGAATTGATTATCAGCCTTTATTTTTCTTGGAGGGTGAAGTTGGGACGCAGCCGGCCCCCTCCTGTACAATATTAAACAACATGATAAAAACAAAAAAATCTTCATATCATTGTATAAAAAAGAAAAATAACAATAAAAAATGGATTTTTTTAAATATAAAAAATTTGAAAATAATATTACAGAAAAAATTAAATTAATTTTAAAAAGAGATGGAAAAGAAAAAAGAAGATTTTTTTTGAGGATGAAGCCCACATAGGTTTTAGACCTGTGCGTGGGTAATGAGTTGGATGATGATGATTGATGAGTTGGACCTACAGTCTTAGGTGGGTTCCGAACCACCGGGAAGTGATTTACAGCAGAGAACAGTGTCTTTTTTGCTGGCCAATCTAATCGGTCACCGTTACAAACAGGTCCTACGAGAACGCAGCTTATCTCTATCTGATTGAACAGATACCTTCTACGGCTCGCGGCTACCACTTCCCAGATGGAGGAGAATGAGAAGAAAAAGGAAAAGAACAAGGGGAAGAGGGATGAAAGAAAAGAGAATATCTAATTATAAGGGAAGTGATAGCCAAGAGCCATAGCAGACATCTGTTCATTCAGATAACGATAAGCTACAAACTAGTGGGCCCTCTTTGTAAGGGTGACCGATTGGATTGGCCAGCAAAAATATCTAGGGCCTCCTTATTCATCTGGTTGAGCCTTCATATGGATAAAGTTATCATTCATAATTGATATTGGTCATTAGACTCTTTCGTCAGGAAATGATTTCATGTGAAATAAGATCTGATTCGAGCAATCAGCTGTCTGGGAAATAGAGCTGCACCTTGATGATGTGATAAAGAGTGACGTTTGTGCAAAACAGACATGAAATAGACTACACAAGTTGAATAAAGGGTGACGGTTGATGGTTGTGTTTAATTTTGGAATAGTGATTATAATTGGAGAGTGTTCCTCTGTGCAAGCACCCTGCTTATTCTTGGGCATGAGGTCTATGTCTACTGTTTACAAGACTACTATAAAAAAGTTTTAAATATTTTTTTTAAATTCTTCTAGTATTTAATCTTGAACTCACTCTGAGGCCTGTAAAAATGTGGAATGCATTTGCAGTACTGAATGGCCAGCTCCATTCGGCACTGCATACGACACAACTTGTGAGTGTAGATTGGCGCCAATTTCAAATTCGACTCCTCGATGAATCGACACTTGCGCTGAGCGATCGTCAGTGAACGCGTTTCGGCTGTGCTATAGATGCTCAGCGCGCTCAGTTCCAGCGTTTTGTATTTCATGTAGGGCGATAAGTTGGCTTTGCTGGCTATATCGAATGTCTCATACGGCCCATGAATATACAGCTTAAAAAAATAGAAAAAATAAATTGTTAACTACATTTTCTTTGTAGTGCAAGATATCCATAATGAATAATAAGACTAATACTTGAAGTTGTCACAACCAAATTTATTGAAAACATTGAAATACTAGTTTCGGTTGTTACACCATTATCAATCTCAAACAAACTAAAACTAAAGTACAGAGTAGCTTAATATATACAACACACAGAATGATAGTATTGGCTGAGGAAGAAAGAGCCTCTAATTAGAGATGAGGCGTATTTACTGGAACAGGTATTTTTACTGAGTATTTGAACGTACGGACTAGCACCTAGTATTCGAAGAACAAAATACTCAGATATCTTTGAGTATTTCTAGTAAACTACGCGACTTCAGTACGGGCAGTGACTTCAAGTCCCCACTCCAATTTACGGAGTGGGAGTGGAGCTTTGTAATTTGCAGTTGTACAGTAGCTATTAATAGCTCATTTCTCGTTATAGAACTATTCAACTACTCACTCACTCTTTCTCGCTCACTCACACGCTCTCTCTCTATTCACTATACTCGATTGTAGGCGCATGCGTCTAGTCTTTGGTTGCGTATGGCGTACGCGCGTACTTTTCCAGTCCAATACTTCTTGAGTACCGTACTCGAGTACGAGTACTAAAAAGTAGTTTGTTACTCAAGCGTCTCAAGGTCTTGCCGTCCGCGTCTCATTTCGATACAGCACATTTGAGAGCAACTCAATAATTAGATTCGTGCTGTATTTAACACGAGTAATAAAGATTCGTGCTGTATTTAACGTGAGAAACAGTACCAGTACCGCAGTACGATACTCTCTTGTACGTGTACTCTTGTACGTCTACTCTGGCAAACTGGCTAATATAAAATACTACCTAGTATTTTGGAACAGGTATTTTGAATAGGTATTAGAACATACTAGTACTCTGAATACTTAGTACCTATCAGAAAAACCTAGTACGACCCATCTCTACCTCTAATAGGCTGACTTTCACTGAAGGTCTGTGGTTTCTGCTTGATTTTTTCTTGTTTCCCTCCCACGCTCAGTGGGCGTGTTTTGTTTTGCCTTCAGCCAATCACAGACCTTCGATGAAGGTCATCCTATCAGAGGCACTTTCTCCCTCAGCCAATAGTTTCATTCCGTGTTTTGTATATATTAAAAGCTATTCTGTACTCTAGTTTTAGTTTGATTGAGATTGATAATGGTGTAACAAGCGAAGCTAGTATGTCACTGTTTTCAATAAATGTGGTTGCGACAACTTCAAGTCTTATTATCCATTGTTAACAAAATATTATGTACTACCTAATATTATATGCTTCAAAATTTGGTAAAATAAAAATAAAAAAACATTTTGTAGGAAAATTATGGAATACTAACCGGCAGGATCCCTTTGCTTGCCTTAAACTTCTAGCTTCTGAACCCCCCAGGGGAACAAATTTATACAACATCAGCAGGTGTTGCTCTCTTCAGGGAGAGGGGAGAATTTTTAAATGGGAAAAATACATGGGAACGCAAAAAAACTGATAACTTCAAACTTGGGCGTATTTTTGGGAAAATCCCAAAAACATTTCTTAGTGCATGTACTGAACATATATACCAAATTACAAATTTTTGGTTTATTTCTTGAGAACACTAAAAAATCGCTGGAAAATCGTCGATTTTTGGCAAGTTTCAAAAACCCGTTCTTAGCACGCGTCTAGGGCCTTGACTGAACATGTGTACCAAGTTTCAACTTTTTTGGCAATGTACGTAGTTCTTGAGAACACAGCAAACACTGGGAAACCTTCAAACTCGGGCTTGTTTTCGGGACATGAATACCCAAGGTTAGTATATAGGTAAAAGACTAACCTTGATGAATACCTCCAATCAATTGCATGTATTTGATTTCCTCCTCCCCCCTCTACACACTCCTACTCCCCCTCTTACTCCCTACTTCTCCTCCTCTTCCTAACCACTCCTCCTCCTTATCATATTCTCCCACTCCTCCTCATCCTATTCCCCCACCCCTCCTCCTCATCATATTCCACTACTCCTTCTCCTTTTCCTCCAACTCCTATTCCTTCTTCTCCTCCTCTTCCTCCTGCTCCTATTCTTCCTCCTACTCCTATTCCTCCTCCTCCTCCTCCTCATCATCATCATCCTCCTACTCCTACTTCTCCCCCATCATCCCCCATCACAGAACCAGATTATCATAAATTGCTCCACTGTGTAAGCATCCAAGCACAATCTGTGATGTGTTTATTATAACTTTGTTTTTGCAAGTAACAAAGTTTTGTTTTTGCAAGTGTTAAGTTGCAACTATATGGCTTTTACTTTGTTATTTTCATAACTAAACTCTTCTATGAGTTGTTTGAAAGTTTTAGTACATGATTCGATATTGTAATATCTGTGCAATGTTCGAATTTCGTCAATGCTAAGTCAATTTTTGAATTGCTTGTAAAGATACTTGATGGCAAATAAATGAATCTAAATTTTATAAAAACTATAAACTATTTTTTCAAGAGAGGATTAAATGACCTTGTACAAGTCAGACTTGTCATCTTACCTTCATTGGGTGAGTATATTCCTCCTTACTACTGTATTTCTGTATTAAGTATTGTATTGCAAAAAAGAAGGAATACATTTGATTTTATTTGATTTGATTTGATGATACGGTACTATTTTTTTAATGAAAAAATAAAGTCCGTTCTTTTCATGGTACACTTGCTTACCAAATAACCACTGCTCATCTTCATAACCTGAGCAAACATGTCGCCATCTAGAGGACTTCCAGTGAATGGTTCCGGTTGCTCAACCACACCGAATTTTCCGCTTTCCCAATAGCTGTAAATATTATCTAAATAAAATTAAATTTTTCAACAGAATCTACCATTTTAAAATAATTATGAGACATGTATATTCATATGTATGATAGCAAATCATCCCCTTCATAATCTTCTTTGAATCGGTGATGGTGATATTGTGGTAGATGTCCATAATAAATAAGATTTGAATCAGTGAGAGGAAAAAGGAGAACATTCCACAAAGCCATACTTTTGGGAAAGAGTGGTTTACTGTGAATACCATTGCTTTTACAAGAATTGCTGTCAATGCATATTTATAGTTTATATAAAGACCTATATCATTCCCCAAAATAATTAAACCTTGACTACAGTGCGAGACTGAGCTCTGTGTCCCTTGGAGGAATGCATTACATCATCACAAAAGCAATGCAATTGTGCGTCTCTGTGCGTGCGTCCGCGCTGCCCAGTATAGTATTCTTCTTCTCTCCTCTTCATCAGCCGTCAGGGACATGGAGCTTAGTCTCGCACAGTGCATTTAATTTCTAGTTACCACATTTATTTTAATTACACAACATACTATAGTTTTAACTGTTACATCATTTTCAATCTCAATAAAACTAAAATACAACGTAGCTCATTATATACTCGAACCATACTAGGACGAGTTCTATTGACTTATAGAATGGGAGCTTCTAATAGGTCGGACTTTGGAAGCCTCGGTCATTAGGCGATGTTACTAGTCACACCTATTAGTAAAACAAATAGAGCAAGAAATATTTAACAAATACCGGTACGAAATAACAATGAGATTCCAAACAAAAAGAATCAGGCAGCCAAACACAAATCAATGCTATAATAAACGCAAAAAATATTGGAGGTCATCAATAACTCAATTGATTCCGTTTATTATAGCATGATGTTGATTTGTCATTGATTGTCTGTATTCTAATTGTTCAGCATTGCTATTTCGTATTTGTTGGTTATTTTATTATATTATTATCTACTCATTTGTGTGTTTATTTATCTTTTTATTTGTTTATCCATTTGTTTATAAATTTATTATATTAAAAACAATTAATTCAATACAGTTTTAACTTTAAAGTTAGATTGAAAAATCAAACCAGAAATTGAAAATCAATTAGGCTTATAATTAAAAGTCGAGTACATGACATTATTTTATTCAGGTACAGGCAGTGGCGTAGTAACTTGACTCATAGAATGGGGATAAATCAAGTTCGTTTGTCTATGCTAGAGTTGACTTAGACCACTCTTACATAGGTATTAATCTCGTCAAAATAATTCTCAGAATATAGATATAATATACAATATTCATGGAGCTTCAAATTAAATAAATAATCTCAGGTATTTATTTATTCAAATTGTTTCTTAAATTTTTTTTAAATCTCTTCTTGGCACTGTGGAGCGGCATTACATCCCCAATAACCCCCTCCCTCCCCCCCCCCCCCCCCACCACAACCACAGCTTGATAAGCTTATGGGTACTGGGTCTTTATACTGCGGTCATGTGTTCAATTTCCGTTCAGCCTGGCATATTTTGTGTAATCATTCACCTCATTATTACCCAGGCACAAGTCTTATATACAATGTATATAATGTATATACAATGTATATATGTCATATGGGCATCACCGGCAAAAAAACCACCAACCTTATCTGATTATATACAGCAACCAAAGAGTTGAAACTGTAGCACTCTCCAAGTTCTGTCATTGATTTCACCAAATCCGTTATGCCGTAAACATCCGAATGGCTGCTACTCAGACTGTAAGAGAAGTTCTCATGTGCCCTGTCAATTATCGACAGAAAGTTATCAGGTCGGATTCCTTTGAAAGTCCTTATTTTGGAGAATGATGTGTAATCTGCATTCATCAACTCTTTTATAAACTCCTTGATGTCCTCATTGTTATACTCGTTTGGATACCTGTGGAGTAAGTTAGGTTAGGTTAGGTTATTAGATGAAAAAGCATTACCTTCTTCACCTACATGGAAAAATTGTTGATTTCTTTTAAACTTGTTTGGGCTAGCACCTATTCACAAATCAATAAGCTATTTATTTTTTCCAAATCTTCACTTGTTGAACTATTAAGTTACAAAACTTTATGCATGATGATCTCTCTAGACGTCAAATCTGCAAGAAAGTCAAAAAATCCTCAATGATAGTGATATTTTAAAATTTTATTATAGACATGCACCATCAAAAAAATATTCTACTTGGACGGAAATGCAAAATCTTTTCTTTAGACGTTTAGACTGATAGATAATCTTTCTTCTAGCTGTTTAGACTGATAGACAAAATTCTTCCTTTTTTCTCAACAATCGCACAAAATTGGTGCAACTATCTTATTTTTCAAAAAACCCTTTCAAAATAGTTTGCAACTGGAATTTAGTCATGAATATTGTATCAGATTTATAACAGTTGAATTGTTAGTAGAAATCTATCAATAATACATTATTCAAGAATAATAATAAAAAACGATTGCAAATTGTTTACCTAAAGGTTTGGATTTTGTTACATTTTTTCTTGTTTTAGATTTTCAAATTCTTATTCTGTGGCATGGTATTCTGTTTTACACCAAGAAAATTCTTCCTGCTCACTTCCTGTCTTAATAGGGGAATAGCTAAGTCACGTAGTCATTAGCCTACCTCAACTTAAGGATGACTTGACTGTAAATGCTTTTCAAGTCTACCTTGAGTTCAAAAAGCCTCAAAATTGGATCATAAATACAGGTCTGAGTCCCATCTTCAGCAAACAAAAATCGCATAGATACTCTGATTTGAAATTTTTTTTACTAACTTGATACAGAAGCTACTCACTCTTGTCCTATTATTGCTTCAACTAAACCTTCGTCAAATTTACTAATCGGACATATTGTAATAGCAGGAAAAGAAGTGTTCCACTCCTTGTAATCGCGCTCCATCGAGATGACAGTTGGCATCACCTGATATCTGTGCCAGGTGCTCAGGCTCATGTGTATGGCGCCCAGCGCTCCAGCGATAACTATCACTGTCCATAATGTACTGAAACAAAATAAAATTAAATTGAACAAAAAAAGAAGGGAATTGATCAAAAAAGAATGGAATTGAAAATATAAAATAACAGAAACAAAATAAAATATAATGAAATTGAACATAATAAAATAAAATTTAATAAAAATGATTAAATTGAATAAAATAAAGTAAAATTGAGCAAAGTAAAACGAAAATGAACAGTATGAAATTAAATAAAATTGAACAAAATAACACAAAAGTGGATAAAATTGGACAGAATATAAAAAGAAATAGAAGTAAGGAAAATGAAATTGAACAATATAAAACTAAACAAAATCAAATAAAATTCAATAACATAGGATAAAATTGAAAGAAAAAGAAGATTGAACAAAATAGAATAAAATTAAACAGGATAAAATAAAATTGATAACGACCAGTTTATTGCCAATAGAATAAATTAAGATAACAAAATAATTTGTAATTAAGTGAAATAAAACGAATTTAACAAAATAAAATGATATTGAACAAAATAATCGAATTTAACAGAATAAAGTAGGTTGAACTAAATTAACAGAATTGAACAAAATAAAATAAGATTCATCTAAATAAAATGAAATTGAAAAAATAGAATGGAATTTAATAGAATTAAATAAAATTTGACGAAATGAAATGAAATAGAATTAAATTAAACAAAATACTCACTTTTCGAAAAGATTTCTTTTTTTTCGCTGTAATATGATTCAATCCATGTATAGAGGATATTTCCAAGTAAGAATAGAAATATTGTAGTATCTTTATAC
Organism: Conomelus anceps; assembly: GCA_948455865.1. Classification (NCBI taxonomy): domain Eukaryota; kingdom Metazoa; phylum Arthropoda; class Insecta; order Hemiptera; family Delphacidae; genus Conomelus; species Conomelus anceps. The sequence continues at coordinate 47,895,298 of OX418224.1, forward strand.
ACTTTTCCTGAAGAGGAGTTTTTTTCTTCATAGAAATTACATCATTTTGTATTTTGCGGAATTTTTCTTTATTTAGAAGATTATTATTTGTCCTTAAATTTCTTCTATGAGTAAATTGATTGTTGACATTGTACATGACGAATACAGTTTTTCAAAACAGGAATTCTATATTTTTTAAATTGAAAAATGTTCAAAATATTATGTAATAGACTATTTATGTAATAGTTGAAAATATTATAGGTGTAAATCTATCTCTCAATGTAGTCACAACTTTAAATAATACGGATTGAAGTCTCTCTCAAGTTGCCAATTTTCAAGGTATGGTAATCCACCTTATGATAAACTGTCATGAATTTGTTCATTACCTTTCAAAAAAGAGATTCTGTAGCATGATAACTCACTTTTCAACTGCTGCCATTACTGCATAATTAATTTATTACATCATATGAACTACGAAATTACAAATCAGGGTAGTTTATTCCATAATTTGGCAAGTCTCTTTTATATTTATATCCTCCCATCATGCAATGGGTGTATTAGGTTACTCCAATATACAATGCGGTATAATATTCTTCCCACTTTTGAAATTTTAGGTCGATTATATAATAGTAATTTTACCTGAGCTGTGCTATAGAAAACTTGCAACAGTTGCCTCAAAATGCGAAATTTGATTAATTGCATCAAGATAACAAAGAATGTCGGGATAACTAAGGGATAATTTGCAATGCTGGATAGATTATGATTATCCTACTTTGATCTAGATATTAAGCCCTTTCTATTCATTCTACCACAACTCATCTATTACACAATATTTAACTCAAATTCCCAAATAAAAACTTGATCTGTTTGAGAAAAATTAGTTACAGGTACTACATAGATAAAATTAAACATAGAAAACGAAGATCATAAATTTGAAACATACTCTACAAACATTTGAAACAAATTTAATAATAGAGGCATTATTGGATTGAACGCCGATTTTCTCTTTCAGTTTATGTAGCCTATATGAATGAATAAATAAATGAATATTAATCATAGATATTATTATTTTTTGTTCGATTATTTTTCATCATAATATTATGATAATTATGCACAAGAAATGTTCTAGTATGTCCTTTTCATTTCAATTCTACACGCATTTTAATTGGAATATAAATTATATATTAGCCTACAATAAATATAATATTCAAATATAATAATAAAAAATAATATTCCGAGTGGGTAGCAAAAGGTCGAAGTCCTATGGTATTTTAGATACTTTTTTGAAACATTAATTTTTCATAATCTATCCAATCAAGTGCAGTATGGTATTTGAAATGAACTGATTGTAAAAGTACATATTAAACAACCCCAATAATGCGTACTGTATGCGGGAAATCTTAATTATTTTTATTGGATAAATGGAATCATTCATAGAAATTGGAGGAAAAATCATTGACAATGAAAATAAAATTGGTTTGATTAAACTCACACCTCCTCTATCAAATCATTTGATATCAGTTAATTAATCGGATGAATGAATAATAAATGTCGTTTGAAATATAGCTTGTGTTCAACTAACATATAGATTTAATCAAAGATTAGAGATTGATTAATTCGAAGATAGATCAACTCATTTAATTGCTTTTTTTATTAATTCTCTGAAAACAGAACAGAGTGAATCAAAATCTAGTTACAGATATTAGTTTACATAGACTTTAAGTTGCATTTGTAAATGAAGTTTGCATTTTTGTGAAGCATCTACAGTTATTTAGGCTATGCTATGAATAAATGTGAAAATATTTTTTATTAATTGTTTATTGTTAACATTGATAGCAGGGATCAGAGACTTCATTGTCACTCCAATAACAATGAATACCGAATCTATTTAATGATAATTATCATTAAATATTATCTGCATTAAATAGAAAACCCCAACATTAGTTCTGGATAATTTTTTTTAACTAATAATAATAATAATAAATAGTTTTTCAATATTTCAATAATGAGCTCTTTCAGAGGTACCAATAGATTCAACTTAAGTGAGGAATTAAAAAATAGAAAATCTTGGACAAGCCCTGATATTCAAAACACTCCGGCTCAGTCCATGGTAATAAAGTTCTAACAAATTTAAATTGTTGTAATATCTTTTTAATATAGTTTATGACTTTTTGTTTTAAATTATTTTTAATAAGGTATAGTTTTTTATTATAATTTTTTTTGTTTTGAAGTTGGACAACAGTTATAGCAATTCATTTGTTTCAGGTTTTATCACGGGTAAGAAACTCTTCTCAAAGTGTGCAAAACATATTTTTTATTACAACACTCGATAAAATTAAAGAAGAAAAACAGAAATATGAAGGAGTCAAATTCAATCTCGATTACATTTTACAGTATTTAAAAACGTATTGTAATGTAACCACTCTCCATGGATTCAACTATATCTTGAAACCGGGATCGGCTCTTTTTGAAAGGTAATGTGTACTAAGATGACTTATGTTAAACCATTTAATAAGGCTCTTATAGTTGACTAACTACTTTTGTTTTTGCCTTATTTCCTTAATAGAGGGCCAGTACCTCCTTGAAAGACAAAAAAAAAATCGATCAACACAAACTGATTTAAAAAAATCTTCAACTCAATCTCAAACGGTGGTTCTATCTTTGAACCTTTCACAGACAAAAAATACATCAAAATTAAATAATAATTCTATCTTTCTGAGTATACAATACAATGCATACAGTAAATTCTGTAAATTATTATATTGGTCTCTTCAATAAACTTTTATACAGCAATGAAAATTATATTTTGGTCAGTTCAGTAAACTAGAATATGTTTAGATTAGCATTGACTTGGTTGATCTATGAATTTGTATTTTTCCAATTGATAGATTGTCAAATCACAGAATATCGGACTCTTGATGTAAGATTGTCTAATGCATTGCGGGGAAAATTAGAATTATAAGGAAATCTTAAAAATTGCATAGAATTTTTTCATCATTCTTAATGTTAATAATGGTGGTTGAAACTAAAAAATCTTCAGTTGAAACAAGAGAAATTATTGCTATAAGCACAGTTTTCATTAATGAAATTTGTTGAAACTGCAACAAAATAAATAAAATTAGAAATAAATAGAAATAAAAATAGACAAAGAATAACAGTAATTAGTAAATAATATGTTAGTGTTGTAAATAAGACAAATATTTTCTTGTTCAACTACAACAAAATAAACAAGAGTAGAAACAAATAAAAATAAGAATAGACGAAGAATAACAATAAAATTAGTAAATAATATGTTAATGTAGTAAATAAGGCAAATATTTTATTGTTCAAATTCAATAGAAAGGTATTTTCAGTAATTATTTATGAGTAAATAACAATTCCAAACTGATTTAGAATATAATATTGTACATAATATATTGATTTTCAATTTGGGAAGTTGAAGCATCATTTCATTTGTTTGCATAAGTTTAAACAGTGAATAAGTAAGTGTTCTCTATTGTGGTGAATCTATTCTTGATTTTCAATTTCAATTTATTTATACACATAAAATACAAAATTGAAGTTTAATAGACATAAAATAACAAGACTACAATATTAAATTAAAAAACTGGCTCTGTGGTGAGGTGTGCTAGAGGGAGGAAAGTGGAGGAGAAAAAAATCAGCTATGGTTTCCCATGTACTAGGCGGGTAGTAGAAAGAGAAATAGGGGGAAAGGAAAAGGAGAAGACGTAGTGGAAAGACCCTGAAGATGCGTACAGGGCGGAAAAGAAGGGAAGAGAGAGAGAGAGAGAGAGTGAGTGAGTGAGAGAAGACAGAAAGAAGTCAGCGAGTCCACAATCTCATATCAGTACACTCAAAATCTAAAGACAAGGCAAACATCAGTCAGAGCAGAAACTCGGATCTCAGACATCAAGATCGAAAAAATAATATCTAGAAATCCAGTCCTTTATCTCTTGTTTAGTTTTCCTGGTAATTTTAGTATTCAGGAGGAAGTGTTTTAAGCTAGTATTGTTTACACAACCTCTAATTAGGCCGATCACTAGGTACAGTGGAAACAATTAGCCTATTACTCTGGGCGTGTGGCTCTGGTTTCACTACTAGCCGTCCTGTAACAGTTGGCTAGTTGACCTTGAAGACATCTGCAGCGTCGCACGGGCCACATGTTTTTGGAAATGAACAATAAACACTCCCCTCGTCATGGCTGACTACCAAACGGTCGCGCGCCCAGACTAATTGTTTCTACTGTAGTAAATTAAATACATGAGTCTATTCATGTTTATATAGTTTTGAAATGCTATTCATGTTGATATAATCTAATTTCGCCCCATTCCACAGGATTTTCTGGATTCTGGCCCTTGTAGCAGTGTGGCTGGGCGTTGTTTTCGCCATTCATAACCAAGTGCTGAACTACATCAACAGTTCAGTGGTGATTTCGGTCAGTGGTGAAAAAGTGAGCATCTTAGATGCGCCGTTTCCAGCAATAACTATTTGCAGCAAGAATCAGATGCGACCTTCACTTTTGAAATCGGCTGAATTCAACCGGAAGAAGTCACTTTCAGATCTAAAAAGGTGAATTCAATAATTGAATTACTTAAAGATAAAATCATTTTATTTACGTATAAATTTAAAAAATTCCGTTGTGATTAACAACACAATAGTTTGAATATGAGAAAAAGTTTGGATATTAACAATGAGATTGCATTTATGTAATAAGGGCGAACTCTGGACAAGAGTTCGTCTATTCAAATTTAACCTTGATAACTACGAGCTGAGATACTATATAATTAATATAAACTTGAAAAAAACACTTTTAAATGGAAATTAACTCACGTTATGGCGTGACGGCCGTTTCGCTCTGTTGTCTAGAGCATCGTCAGACGACCCACAGTAAACTGTGTACTGTGGGTCGTCTGACGATGCTCTAGACAACAGAGCGAAACGGCCGTCACGCCATAACGTGAGTTAATTTCCATTTCAAAGTGTTTTTTTCAAGTTCATATTACATATTAGTGGAAACAAGATGGATCTTCAACATCACTATATAATTAGTAATAATAAGAAAACATTTAAATACGGTACACATTGAAAAAGTTTTTAAAGTGATTGATTAAACATAATTGAAAAATGTCCTTTTCTTTGTAGTGGCGAAGTTGATATTGTGGAAGGTATCCATAATGGATAATAAGACGAAATTGTCACAACCACATTTATTAAAAACATTGAGATACTAGTTTTGGTTGTTATACCATTATCAATATCAAACAAACTGTAGATTTGTTTGAGATTGATAATGGTATAACAACCGAAACTAGTATCTCAATATTTTTAATAAATGTGGTTGTGGCAATTTCGTCTTATTATTCATAATTGAAATGGTGTTATTAAGAGTTTTTTTTAAATTATCACCTAATATAAATTAAGTAGACTATCTTATCACTTGGGGGTAACATTTGCCAAAGTTTTATTGTTTCCTGGGGATTAAATAGCTAGTAGGTTCTGGAATTTTTTATAACTTATAAAAATAGGGTTTCTGTAAATTTATAGTCGAGATAAAGTAAGTGTTCTAGTGGATTATTTTGTTTATAATTCTTTATTTTTAAGTCTATTCCATAGTTCGTGATGTTTTTAAACCACTTGCTCTTCAATTATGGCCCATTTGTGTTTTTTTTTTTTTTAATTAGAATAGCAATGCGCCAAAGTACTCAACCAGACTTTTTTAATGCCTGGCTTTGTATTTCAACATAGCAGTCTCTCTTACTTCACCTTATATCTAAAACTTAATCTAATACTTTATCTCATTCTTATATCCTTATATAATATACCTTATATTACATATTCCAACAGTAATCTTCTGCTCTGCATTAATATATTTGAACTGTAATATTTTTCTTAAATGCCTAAAAATTTAGGCATATAATTAAAACTATTGCCCTGTCGCATGTATATTTTTCAAGATTATTTTGATTTTGATTGTAAGCTTCTTGGAAGAGGATGAGAATTAATAATTGGACAATATTCGCCTTGCGAACGGCAATTAAAAACCCATGGTTCGATTCCTGGTGCTGACTGAATATTTTTGAATGAATAATAAGACAAAGTTGTCACAACCACATTTATTAAAAATAGTGAGATACTAGTTTCGGTTGTTATATCATTATCAATCTCAAACAAATTCAAGATTACTTGACATCAAACATTGAAACTCAAACATTACTTGATAATGGTATAACAACCGAAACTAGATATCACTATTTTTAATAATATGGGTTTGTGGTTCTAATTTTTAATGTGGTTGTGACAACTTCGTCTTATTATTCATTATGGATATCTTGCACAATATCACCTTCACCACTACAAAGGAATATTTTTTTGGTTGTGGCATTCATCGATTTTCATCAGCTCAATGTGTGCAGTAGCGGAAGTCATTTGCATAATTCATATCATTAATTAAAAGTAGTTTCAAATGTATTATCTTCTTAACATTCAGCAATTAAATAAAAAATCCTTGATTTCTTGTTCCATAACGATCTGCGTTTTTTATATTAACTTTGTATGGTAAATTCAACGAATTCAGTCAACTTTAATTGTCTTCTTATTTTTATTTAATTGTAGTTAAATTTACAATAATAAGTTAATATTAACAATGCAGATCGTTATGGAACAAGAAATCCAAGAATTTTTACTCATTTTTGGCAAAACGTTTTCGGGTCATGGAGACTCATCTTAAAAGGCGTCCTTGATCGGCATGTCGGTGTTAATAAAAATTACAGAACCTTTCTAATAACTTGAGTCCTATAAAAAAATTGAAATATTAGGTATTGTTCATACTCAGTTTTTCTTTATTTTTAAGGGCGGCTGATCAACTCTCGAGTGTCTTTTCAGGTTGAAAATTAATAATGAATAATAAGATGAAGTTGTCACAACCACATTTACTAAAAATTGTGAGATACTAGTTTCGGTTGTTATATCATTATCAATCTCAAACAAACCGTTTGTTCAGATTGATAATGGTATAATAACCGAAACTAGTTTCTCACTATTTTTAATAAATGTGGTTGTAACAACTTCGTCTTATTATTCATTATGGATATCTTCCACAATATCACCTTCACCACAACAAAGAAATTTGAAAATTAATGTTTTCCATACAGGTTTCCTCCTTTGGGCTTTATTGTTCCTAAAATAAGTATATTTTACTGAATCAAATCAAATTTATTTATCAAAAACATTTACAATACAATGAATGGATAATATAATATTATATACAATACAACGATAATAATTTTATGCCTCAAGTCTTTTTAAATATAAAAATGTAATTAATAAATCAATATACCCACTATAATTCTGAAAAAGTATATTATTTAATACTGAATGAAAAAGTATTTTCTCTTCCTGTTTGTGTTTTTATACACAGCAATAAAAATTTCAAATGCAAATCAATTTCTTTCAGATTCCATGTCTACTCAACATTGGCCAGTTTCTGTGAAGCAAGTTCAATTGGCGACTTCAACTATGAAGTTCAATTGAATCACAGTATTATAAGAGATGATTGGGAGTTTTTCTATATGTGGAAGCAGGTCAGTGCATTCTTCATACAGATTCAAATATATTTCTCACATAATACCAATAAAACTTATCACCATGGCAACCAGATAATGTTTTTCGGCTCAAGAGTTTTATAAAACTTTAATATTATAAACAATTTTAACTGTTTTTAGTGTTTCAAGTGAACTTTTAAATTAATAGTGGTAAAGTGAGAAGATTCATTTCATTATTTTTTGAATGGTTTTCAGCATATCTTAAATTTTTAGTCTGTGTTAACCTCAATGTTTAGGACAATGTAATATATTCAAAATTTTTGAAGGGAGCAGTTTGAACTTGAGTCTGTTGCACCTTCACATTCGTTGTAAATTTGTCACAATAAATAAATAAAACTGGGTAGACATATAAACAATTCTGTTTGATATTTTATTTAGTTTTTAGAATCTAATTTTAGTAATTTACGAGTAATTGCATGACTGCAGACAAATATTTGAGTAGAAAATTAAAATATTTTAATTCATTATCGGTACTCCGATGATGGACCCCCGCGGTCCGAAATTGCCATCTGCTCAGTGAGTGAAGTATTTTAATTCTCTACTCAGATATTTTGTCTGCAGTCATGCAATTACTTGTAAATTGTTAGTGAAACGTGCAGTTCGTCATGGACACCAAGATGTTAATTTTGTTTTGAAGAATACAGTTTAAATCATCGTATACTTTGATGACCATGTTTTTAATATTCATAAATAGGACTTAAACTAAATGTAATAAAAGTTTTGAAATGTGTATGAAATTACTTTTTCTTAATCTTGTTCAATTTCGTCTCTTCTTATCTTTATTAATTTCAGTTTTGAGGAATTAATTTGTCTTTCTATTCTTTTCTAAGTTAACTTTCAATACCTACTTTATTGTTATTGAATTTATTGTAAGTCAATAAGACTCTTCATGGAGTATTCTGTGAGCTTTTGTTTGTGAATATTTGTAATTTTTTCCTCTTTAGATAGCCATGGATGAATGCAGAAATATTGTGAAGCAAGTTACGTTGAAGAATATAAGAGCTGATGATCCATGCAGAGACACAGAGGCTTCACTAACTGTGGATGGAATTTGCTATTCATTCAATCTTATGTCTCCAAGTAAAAGATACAATGAACAGTATGGATCTTTGTAATTGTAGTCGAATTAAGTATTTTATGTATCCAGCAATAGTCCGTATTTAATGATGTAGTCAAAGTTCAACTTGTAGAGAAACAGCAGGCTTTCAGCCCAAAGCTGTCTCCATCACAGAATTTTTGCAAGAGTCCAAATATTTATAAGCATTTCATAGGTGAAATTACTAGATTATGCAACGATTTTATAATTTAATCATACAGTCAGCATACAACTTGTTAATGTACAACAGGATTTTGCCCAAAGCTGCCTCTCAGGTCCGATTCTATAACTGGGCAACATGGGCATTTGCCCAGGGGCGCAAGCGTCATAAAAAAATTTAATTTGAAAAAATTTCAACCATATTAAGGCAGAATGTCGATTAAAGTTTATAAATTTAAAAAACCATAAAAAATTATAGAGCTGAAAAATTAAAATCTTAAGGTAGCACAACTATCCTTCAGATCTTCCTGAACAATTTGGTAACATTTCCATTCTCTTATCGGTTAGAAAATAGCGTCCAACACCCGCGCATCGCAAAAATCACCTCGTTCGTATAAATTCATTCAATGGTAGTAAGTGTAGTCATCTTAATGATTGTACTTATAATTCAACGTATAGGTTTTATCATTAGTGAGAGAATATTGTTTCTCCTCCCATTAAATAGTCTACATTCTCAGGCTCAGCCTGCATGACAATTTCTAGGCAACCTAGAGCGTCTAGTGTTTGATGTTCTCACGCACTCACGGTTGGACTAAACAGATATGACTAAAATACAAGGTTATTATATTGTGACGTCAATCATAATACCTACGCCTGCAACTGCAGTAATAATACTTGCAAGTTTATACAGTAGCCGGTTGCCAGTCCGGGTCCATAAGTGGTGGATAATTGAAAGACTTACCGTCTCACCAAATAGAAGTTCGGTGGAGTTGAGGGAGAAATCCCTCCCGAACCAAAACTGGCAAAGATGAGCTAATCGGGGGGAGGGGGGCGCATCTCTTCAATTTTCCCAGGGGCTAAAAACCCCTACAAGGGTTAAAAACGGGCCTGCTGCCTCTATTAGGTACTTGACTTTTACAAGAGTCTGATTATTTGTAAGCGTTTACATTTGAAAAAATATATAACAATTTTCTGGAAAGTAGAATTACCAAGTTCAATTTAAACGAAAAAGTACCGTACTTTGATTTATTGTATTTCACTTTATTCAAAAATTTTCTGAAATTTTGAAATCAGACTGTAAAAGACAGAAATTATGAATGCTTTTATCCAAGTGACAAGGTAAGGTATTAGGTCACTAGCGAAGCGACTGTTCTTAACATCCTAAAAGCGTAAAATTTTGAAGACTTAAAGGCGCAGTACAATATTTTTGTATACACTATCTACGACTGTTAATAACTTACTTTTACTTACCAATCACTTGTTTAATTTACTCGAACTAACATAACATTAACTGCTTAATTCTTAACGATTGATTGTAGGTTTGAAATTAAATTTAAACTGAAATTGGTTTTGAAAATGTTCAAATCAGTTGATGCGATTATTGCATATTGGGCTATTCAGTTTGACTATGAGTTGGGAAAATCCTGAACTCTGATTGGTCTAGTCTAGAACCTGTATCAAAATGTGACAACAGCGTTAGCTGTGCTATAAGAGCTTCGTTATGCAAAGGATTTGATCAGGCATGGATAAATTCACCTGCTATGACATTACTTCCGAACCTTTAATAGTTATTAGCCTACTTTATAACAACTTAGTCGTGGATTTGAATTATAAATTCTTTATCTACGACCATGTCATAATGTATACATTACAGTTTCACAATTGATGCCAAAACAGCTGTCTTTTTGAAATGCTTTTTGAGACCCGTTGCATAAAGAGCTCATTATAGTACAGGTTCTACATTATAACACGGGTTCTGGACCAATCAGATGCATTTTTGATGGAATCAATATCGTAATTCAATATTGTGAAACTATCAGCTGATTTCATCAAACTGCTACACCAGCTACTTTAACCTAACAATCTACTATAACTTCTCATATTTGAGATGAGAGGTTAGGTATCTCTGACCGTCACAGGTAAAATGAAATTGTTTTAATTAAATGTATACTAGTGGTCGTAGATAAAATAGTGTATGCAACGATTTTATTTGGCCATTAAGGCACTCGTGAGATATTTATAACACTCGCATTCGCTCGTGTTATAACTTACATCTAACTCGTGCCTTAATAAGGGTCAAAATAAAATCGTTGCATAAACTACTATTATAGAATAGATAAATCGTTCATGTCCTATTTTTATATTCATAAAACTTCTTTAAATACTAGCACAATATTAAACCAAGTACTTTTATTTTTTGTGATGTTTTCCATGACGAAATACTTAATGAACAATCTAATATTAAAACTGGCACTGTATTTCACTTTTATATAATATTTTACTGACGTATATTGAAAATAATGAAAAATAAGACGAAATTGTCACAATTGTGACAATTTCGTCTTATTTTTCATTATGGATACCTTCCACAATATCACCTTCGCCATTACTAAGAAAGTTGACATATATTGGAGATGTTTGAGGAATGCATTTCACTTCTGAAAATACTTTTATTTTTCAGCCATATCTTCAGTTTGTCTAAAAACAGTATGAATGAAAATGTTGATAAAAAAGACGTGAATACACTCCAACACATTACTGGCGGAAACATGTTTACTTCAGCAAAAATTTTCTTAGATTTCAATGCAGATGATATTTCTGAAGAATGCAGCTCCAAAGGATATGGATTTCTGGTATATTATACTTTCTACTTTATCCTAAGAGTTTCTTTAGATTCAGAGCCTTTGTTGCAACATATATTTAAACCTGGAAATCCACTGAAACGCTATTTTTTGCTGTTTTATTAGGAAGGTATATTGTGACTTAGACTATAGGCTTCAATTGCACCTGCTATAGTTTTGTTTGATTTAAAATTTCTATTTCCATACGCATAATTTTCGCAGGTTCGATTTCCATTCAGTCTGGCATATTTTGTTCAACCTTCCACCTACACACAAGTCTTAGCCACACACAAGTCTCAGACTCATGTAGGCATAATTGAAATGAAATAAAAATTTCACCAATGACGCTAAAGCATTGGCTTTCAACTCACGGATTCGGACTAAATGGACAACGGAATGCGAAGGAATACACTATAATTATTAATAATTTCAATATAGTTTCTTATACCAAAAGCATCAATTGTAGTGTGTTCCGGCCCTGTCCGCTGTTCATTTAGTCCGAGTCCGTATAGTTGAAACCCTAGGTTTAATAGATGATGCACAAAAGCGTAAAATGATGTAACAAAGATTCTCACTTCATTTCTATGATTAAAAGTCTTTTGAATAAAAAAATATTAGGCTATAAGAATACGCTATCAAATAAAAAATACAATATTTTTGTTCCAAATTTACCGTTACTGATCAGGGTGTAATAAATCTTTAAATAAAAATTTAATAAACACTTTTAAGTGGAAATTATAACTCACGTTATGACGTGACGGCCGTTTCATACTGTTGTCAAGAGCATCGTCAGACGACCCACAGAACACTCAGAGTGTAACGTGAGTTATAATTTCCACTTGAAAGTGTTTTTTAAAGCTTTTATTATATATTAGTGGAAACAAGATGGATCTTCAACATCATAAAATCTTTAAACCTTAGACTTATCCCAATATACATGTTGAATCCCATTAATTATATACCGGTACCGTCTAAAAAAAACCCTTCTTCAAGCACAAACTTGCACTTTTGGGGAAGTAGTTTCTAAAATTTTCTATTTTGTATTTTTGACTCAGGTCGTGAAACGCGTTTGATACCGTACTACTCATAACTGAAAGTGCTATAGATAGGGGTGCCCACAGGGGGGGGGGCTATGACGCAGACTGCGTCATTGAAATTCTTGGGGGGGGGGGTCCAAAAAGTTTGTTGGAGGGGGGGTAATGTTGATTGAAACAACTGTGTTTAACGTGACGACATTCAAAAATATATTACGAAGTCACCAGATAGAATGTTAATTAATGACAAAAGATTTATAATTATTATTACTGGTATATGAGAATATGTGGTACTATTGAATATGAATTAGCTAAAATAGTTATGTTTAGGATTTGTGCAGGAAGTTATTATTCCAGCTTAGCGAGATGTGAGAGTTAAGAGGGAGGGGCACGGAGTGGCACCACTACTGTAATAGATAAAAATAATACGGGGAGCTTATTTTTCACATTTTTTTTGGGGGATGCCTAATTTATGGTTGGGGGGCTGGTGATAAATTTAGGGGGGGGGGGGGTGCGTCATGCCGCTTAGGGGGGTGGGCACCCCTCCTGTAGTTAATGCAAGTTCATTATTTCTTACAGTGTATATTTATTGAATCGCGTATCAGAATAAGGAATAAATAAATAAAATATGGATAGATTTCCTTCTTCTCATTGAGAAAAAAATTAAATTGGCCAAGCCTCTGCATGCAAATCATAAAAATTAAATTTTTCTAATTATTTTGTTTTTCAGGTGAGGGTGCACAATCCATTCGAAGACCCTCAAGGCCATCAACCGGCATTTATTGATGTTGATAAGACAACGGTTATAAAGATTCTCCCAAAAATAATTACCTCATCTCAAAATCTTATCACCTGGAAGCCGCTCGACCGTGGGTGCTATTTCAATCATGAGAGGAAACTCAAGTTCTACAAAGTTTACACTCAGTTAAATTGTGAAATCGAGTGTCAAGCTAACATAACACTGAAGCAATGTGGATGCAACATGCTCTATCAGATATGTAAGTAGCTCAATGCGAAATTTATTTAACTTATTTTACACTAATGATAACGATTAACGATAACATTTTAATAAGAAAATATTAACTTTTCATGTGAAATTTAACGACTTGCAGTCAAATATTTGTTAAGAATAAGTATAATAACTCACTTAATCTGGCCGAGCGCTTTCGAATCTATGAGATCCATCTCCATCGTATGCTTCAGAGGCCTCTGAAGATGGATCTCATAGATTCGAAAGCGCTCGGCCAGATTAAGTGAGTTATTATACTTATTCTTAACAAATATTTGACTGCAAGTCGTTAAATTTCACATGAAAAGTTAATATTAACAACGCAGTTCGTCATGGAACAAGAAATCCAGGAAGAAAATATTATTTTTCTCACGCGTTACTCTAGTGTGGTAGTATGCTTATGGACATGATAGTTGTAACCATTCAAAACATGCATTTGAACGTAGCCAAAAAAGCAAATTCACATTTTCTCATAATAATGCTTTTACGTTTTCTTCTCCATCTTTATTTTACATCTTCAGCTTTTTCTTCAAATTTTTCTTTTTCATTCAAAGAAAATAGTCATTAGCCTAATTCAATAAAATTTCTTTTCGACAGAACTGAAACATTCATTAATACAGACTAGCAAATTTGCGGTTTCTGTTGTTTATAGTCATTAATTACTTTGAGAAATCAACCAGTTATTTTATTTATTTTCAACAAAATTGCAATTCAGATCAAACTATAGTAGTCTACCTGATTGAATTTGAAATTTCACTCGCATTTATTATAGTCGTAAAAGTCACTTTATGAAATCAAACATTGTTCAGCAGAATTCAATCCAACGTAAAAGAATTTGCAACATTAATATTTCTATCTTACAGACAGTTTTACTGAATCGAAAATATGTGACGCTGATAAATTCCAATGTGTTTTGAATATAACAAGTAAGTACAATACTGGAGAATTTTTATAGAAGTCTGAATTCATTGAAATCAGTCCAGCTTTTCTTATTTTTTTTTTTTTAAAGAGCTTTTATCAGTATCATATCAAAACTGACACTGTATTTCAATTAAATATGATGATTGGGGATACTGGAGGGATGCATTTCACTTCTAAAGAGAAGCTTCATCAGCCTGCTTTTTTTTTCATTAATAAAGTCTGCTCCACATTGTAATTATAATTTCAATCATACGGTAATTGAAATTGTATAATATGACCAGAAAATAAATTAGGCTACTTAATCATCTTTCTTACTTAGCTTCTGCATTCTTTAAATCTTATTTTCATGAACATTATATTGCAAGACTCAAGCCACAAGTAAAAAATGCATTCATATGATATAAATTAAAGTAGGCCTATATTATAGTACTTGAATACAGTAGATGTGTAAATGTATAATAAATTAATTATTATAAAAAAGTGGGCCTACTAAGTATGTAGTACTTGCTTATCACTTAAGTTGCACTCAATTTCTCTTAGCTCTTTTAATTCTTCTTGATTTTGTGAAATGAATAATTATGTAATACGTATTATAATCTGGTACAATCTAATATCAAAACTGACCCTGTATTATTTATATTTAAATTATGATTTTTACTCACTTATACTGAGATACTGGAAGGATGCATTTCACTTCTAAAGAGAAGCTTCGTCAGCCTCTGATTGATACTGATGAAGCTTCTCTTTAGAAGTGAAATGTATCACTCCAGTATAAAGAGTAAACATAATAATTTAAATAGAAATTCAGTGTCAGTTTTGATATTAGATTGTTCATCAAGTATTTCGTCATGGAAAACATCACCGATTATAAAATGCTGTATCAATATTATGGCAATATGTATAGTATTTACATATAATATACGTACAATAATGTATAGTATAATAAATGCATCCGTATCGTATTTATTTCATTGGAGCACATGATCAATCCCATAAATGCTGAGTTCAAGTATGCACATTTTTGTATTTCTTTACGTTGACATTTGATGAATAATTAAATTATTATATTGTTAAAGATAACGAAATAGAAAACAAACAGAATCCGTGTGGATGCCTGCCGGCCTGCAATGACTATGAATACCAAATGAGAACTTACCCAACCACACAGACTTGGGCTGAATCTTTGAATTTCTCTACTCATGGATTTCATCTTGATAGGAATAAGCTGTAAGTCTTATTGAGAAGTAACCTATACTGTTTTTTTAAATAGTTGATATATCATAGATTGGTGTAGAATTTATATCGAAAAATAAGCTCTGTGCTAAGTTCATCTTTCAAATTTTTATTATAATTATTTTTTTAAATATTTGATAATTATTTTATTACTATTGTCAAGTTATTATTGAAAACGCAAGGAACTGTACCGGTTATCCTATATCCTCGTATTATTTTCGTCGCTTAAGAATGGTAATCATAAACCTACGTCAAGGTTTCCTTAATTCAAAAGAAACTTAAAAGTCATCTTCACTTGAACGGCTTTTAAGTCTCCTTGAGTTAAGGAAGTCTCAAATATTCCTTGAGCCACAAAGTAGGATCATAAATACGGGCCTAAATTTAATATCTACATCGTAGTTTTTAGGAAATCATCATCATGGAGAAGAAGTCAGAGCCACTTTCCATCATGCAATTGCTTTTGATCATACGTGAAGTAAGTTAGCTTATAAAAAATATTTTCTAACCTCTAATAACTAAATAACGCGATTCATAGATGAACAGTATTCTTGTATGTGACGTATATCTTCTAAACAATAATAATTATTAGCTTAGGTTAATAATAAATAAATAAAATAAATTCTAATAAAATAAACACATTAATAAATACAGCATGAATTAAATTTTGAAGTTGGATTTATTCTGATATCAAAACTGCCACTGTATTTCTATTTAAATTATGATCTTCACTCACTGATACTCGAGGGATGCATTTCGCTTCCAAGAAGAAGCTTCATCAGCCTAGATTTACTAGAAAATACTTCACATTTACAGAGTTCATAGGGTACTTTAATGATTATTGAGATGGTATACATCAATAACAATAATCAATATAGATTATAAAATTTCTCAATTAGTTTCATTGTTTATTCCTCATAAAATGTTTCATATGTTAAAATAGTTTATCATATTTCCTAATCTGATAACTTTAATATTTTCAGAAAATCGTATTCGTCGATCAAAATTGAGTACAACAACGAAGGAATAGCTAAGAAGTCAAGAATTGGTATATTTTCTTTCACTACATTCATTGGTGAGTCAATTTGATAAACTTGTTTCAATAGTAGGCCTATCGTGTAGTTTTATTTTAAAGTGATAAATCTGTATTAAATACAAATCAGTATTTTTTTAAATGATAAGTTTCAATACATTTTATTGAAACTTATCATTTTTTTAAAGTACCATATCTTGTAGTTTTACTTGTGTTAATAAATTAGTAAACTCACATATAACCATTTCTATTGCAGCACAGATTGGAGGTCTGCTCGGTCTGTTTGTTGGATTTAGTTTGGTCAGTCTGATTGAAATTATTTACTTCACTGCAATTCGCTGGGTGACTACCAATACAGACAGCAACAGAGTAACAACAATGCCGTCTCTTTTCGTAAATTAGTAGTTCCAAATTAATATTACTAGTAGTAGTAGTAGTAGTAGTAGTAGTAGTAGTAGTAGAAGTAGTAGCAGTAGTAGTAGTAGTTGTGCTATTTATAATAATTATATTTATAATAATGTCAGTATTATTATTAAAGTAGCTCATAAATTATTATTAGTAATTTATTTCACATAAATTAGTAGAGCACCTCACTGGCAATGAGAAAGTCTTGGTTCGGTTCCCTGCGCTGGAAAAATCTTTGTTTTGTACTTGCGGTCATCGAATTCCTTGAAGTGAATACTGTTCTCAATGTCGGCAATACAGAGGCCTTCAGTGTGATTTATAGCATTAAAATGAGTTCCAAAAATTAATTATGGTAGTTTAATATATTTAGCGAATAATTTTAATGTCCAATCACTCCTTCATGAATTGGTTATTTAATGCGCGAGATATCAAAGAGAATGCATGGAATATGTCATAATATCAAACATGCTGTTGGAGTTCACAATAAAGCATCTAAGGGTGCTTACTTGGACTCGATGGCAATCACCATTGTAAAATCAGAAACATGCTGGGGAATTATGTATAACATCAGCGATTGGAGCAGTCTATATACCACCATTCCATAGCATGTGTTTCAATTTGCGATGGTGGTTAAAATTATTTATCATCGATTATTGGATGAACCATTGGGCAAGCAGCCTTAGGTTACTGAAGTTTCTGTGACTAGAAAGAAAATTAACCCAACCTAACCTAACCAAACAAAACCGAATTAAGCAAAGGTGCAACGGCTGTTGCCCACAACTGCTTTCTTCACATTTTAGATGATTTCAATCCAATAAATATTCCATTTTGACGAAATTTCTCTATATAAGTCATCGAATAACACAGTTCAGAGGATTAAAACTCAATAGATCAGTGAACAAACTACGGTTATTAAACAAAATGACATTTTATTCCCAATTCATATGCTCTTGCTTTAAAAATGTTATTTATTTAAAGCTTAGGTTTCCAATCTCCATCCTCTAAAATTGAAACTATAATGATAAATGCAATTATTTACTTCAAGACATCTACAAAGACGAAATAGGTGATAATGATTATTAAAAATTTACTTATTAAATTCACACTTTTGATAGCCTATTAGTTACAAAGATATATTATGAGTAGAATAACATCTCATAAAAATATGAGAGTGATTTTTTCTTTATGATCATTGTCGATCATTAATAATAAATTAGTATGATAATTTAAAATTATAATTATTATTTAAAATTGTATTATCATTGATGTCTATTAATGATCATCGTTGATCATTGTGTTCCCATTATTTTGCATCCAACTTATTCTTCTTCTTCCCAAGTAGAAATTTCCACAAGTATCCAAAAATATTTAATGGTCCAAAATACACTATTTCCATCAAGCTCACGAAGCTGAATCCGATAAACAATCCTAGTAATCCTCCCAGGTTCGCTGAAATAGAAAAGTGAAAAAATGATTAAATGTTGAAAATTGTTTTCTCATGTACACTTATTAAAAATCGATGCAAGCCCAAAGTTGCATATCTGCTACAAGCGAAAGTTGATGATTTTAATTGTAACTTGATAGACATTAGCAATTAAAATAGTAGGCTCATTGATATACCTGTACAAATTGAAGATACCTGTACAATTATACATGTACATTGAAGGCTACCACTTCCCCCATACTTGCGGGAAGTGATAGCCGTGAGCCGTAGCAGGTATCTGTTCAATCAGATAGAGATAACCTACGTTCTCCTGGGCACTCTTTGTAAGGGTGACCTATTAGATTGGCCAGCAAAAAGACACTGTTTTCTACTGTAAAATCACTTCCCGGTAGTTCGGAACCCATCTAAAACTGTAGGTCCAGCTCATCAATCACCATTATCCAACTCATTACCTACGCACAGGTCTCAGACCTCTGTGGGCTTCGCCCTCCAAAAAAAGATAGACCTATCATTTCAAGCACAGATTTTTGTACATATATGTCTACAGAGTTGTCAACATGTACCCCAAGAAAATAGATGTCTAGTTCTAGTTATTGTTAACTAAACAAAATAGACAACTAGTATATACTATTTAATATACATGTACAGCAGTATATACATGTATAGCTTAGTGTAGTAGAATATACAGTAATATTAAAGGTGTTAAGTTTTTTATGCTTTTATTTTTAGTTACTTGTTTTATTAGTTTAATTTTTTTAACAGATTAATAATCTTTTATAGATAACGACTGACAGAATGACTCAGTGAATCTCTTTCGGCTTTATTATCACCGGTGGTTCGGAACCCACCTAAAACTGTAGGTCCACCATTGTATAATCATTTACCCTATTTATTACTCACACACAAGCTCATCAGAAAAAAGCTATAAATTATTATACTGTTACACTTCTATTCATCAAATTGACTTACCTATGAAATCTGAAATTGTGAAAATACCAACCCTTGACATGATTGATACTCTTCTTTCTGCGTATTCAATTTTCAGTGCAAGGTAAGACTTCCTGCGCAAATTAACAATCTTGATAAGTAAAATTGATTCTAAAATTCAAATTTGCTAGAAAAAACAAAAGCTAGTAGTACTTCAATAGAGGAAAATTGCAAACTCTATAACTACAATTGCATAATAACTCTTTAGTCTCATACAATTCTTTTACTCCCAAACAGTGTTATTATTGTGTTATTATTATTATAGTGTTAGAGGCGTCGCCTCTCTTCCACCGTGCTTAATCCCGGCCTGCCCGATCATCCTATATACTTCAACGATCATCTCACAACCCATACGAGAGACGTTTTCAACGCCGCGCGGGAGAGCGTCAAACAGAAAAAATTGCATGCTGTCTGGATTCGTGAGGGCAAGGTGTATGTCAGGCGCAAGGAGGGTGAACGTAGTTTTATAGTGCACTGTCTACAGGACTTCCGGGTCAGTGAATAATGGTGGAATTTCATCAGGCCAGATTATTGTTCGTTTGATGCATATGACATGTTATTGTCAAAGCTGCAGTATTTATTGTTATTTGCTATCATGCTCTCCATGTGAGTATCCATTTTTTCACATTTTTCCGTACTTTTTTTTTTTCATACTGACTTTAATCGGACTGCATTCCCAATGGTCTACATTTATCCTAATGAGCAGTTTTGTATTGCTAATTCATAAGCATGTTTGCATACTTTTGATCAAGTCTCTAATTCAATACAATAATCCTTCATGATTTCCTTTACTTTTTTGTTAATATATTTTTTGAAGTTGGTGGGAATATGTGGGTACATGCTGGGAATTTATAAATGCTCTAACAATGTGAATCTATATAATATTATGATCCTATTATAATAAATACATATTATGTTGGTATGTATAGTTGGAGTTTTATATCTAAATTTTCCTAATTTATGATTTCTTATGCCCGATATCTCTTTCAAGATACGCGGGACCATTTAACCAGATTTTAATGACATGGTTGAAGAATGGAATGCTGTTTGGAATCTTATCCATATATGCTGGCAAGATTGAATTAGGATGTCATTTCATATCACTTCTATCTATATGAATTTAATTAAAAAATCTGCTAATTGTGCATTTAGTATTTTATTTCTATTGTAAGCTTGCTATAGCTTGTGCAGAGCGACTTATTATGTTTTTAAACTTTACTTGCAGGTTAATTTTTAATTTTAACTTTTTATTATTTTTTATTTTAATCCTTTATTTATATAAAATGAGCAAGGGCAGGACTGTTGTCATAAATGGATGAATTTATCGACAATCTAGTTGATTTGAGAAACGTTAATACATGCGTGTATAATGACATTAGTGATTTTGATTTCTTTTCGGAGGAGCAGGGTGGTATTGATAAAATTAACATTTTGAGTTTGAACATAAGGAGCTACAATAAACATATGGATGAATTAATAGTTATATTGAACAGTTATAGTAAAAAATTTGACATAATAGTCCTCACTGAAACATGGACTGATGCTTGTAGTGTGACTGTGTGTCTGAATGGTTATGATGTATTTATGAATAAGAATAGTAGAAATCAGAATGATGGTGTGATTGTTTATGTGAATAAGTGTTTTGCTGTGTGTCAAGATGATGTATGTTTGTATGGTGCCACTAGTGTGAAATTAGACCTGTCTCTTGGTGGGGAGCGGCTTAGCTTGCTTGCTATTTACAGAAGCCCTTCTGCTGACTTTGAGCCATTTATTGAAAACCTCGAAACTTATCTCATCAACAGGAACCGGGACCGAGTTCATTGGTTATTAGGTGATATCAATTGCTGTATTTTACCAAGAGCAATGCCAGATGAAATGGCTCAACAATATCTAGATGTATTATATGAAGCTGGTTTTGTGAGTTGCATCAATGTGCCTACCAGAATCACTGCTACCTCGTCCACCTGTCTTGATCATATATTCACTGACACAAAGAATACTAGCTCAATCAAGTCGGCTGTGATGAGATGTGACATGACTGACCATGACCTCACCGTTTGTCAAACTCATTTTAAAAGGAAGTGTTTGCAAAAAAATGGTAGACTCCAGTCAACTTTTCTAGATGAAGCTCTAGCATCCCAGCTCATAGCAGACTGCGACTGGTCTGAGGTTACCTGTATTCCAGATATAAACTCTAGTTGTAGTGTATTTGTTAATAGGCTCAAACTAATAATTTCTGAGGCTACCAATTTTAAAAATATATCTTCAAAAAATATTAAAATCAAACCGTGGATTTCTAATGGTTTAATAACATCTATCCGTCACAGAGATAAATTGGGCAGAAAACTAAAGCAACAACCATTCAATGCTACCCTTAGAGACCAATACAAGCATTACAGAAATAACCTTTCTAAGCTATTGAAGACATCTAAAGAAACATATTTTCGTAATAAAATAGCCAATGCAGGAACCAATAGTAAAAACCTTTGGAGTAGTATTAAGGAAATCACAGGACTCATTAAGAATGTTGATAGCTTTCCCATTGAACAGTTTTTAAATGGCAGTGATAATATTGAGCCGAGTGATATCGTTGATGTTGCAAACAATTTTAATCAATACTATGTTAATGTAGGTGCAAACCTTGCTGGGGCTGTTCCTAACGTTATTGAGGGACCAGTGAATGATGCAAACTTCATGGTTGAATCGCGGTTTGAACTGTTGCCTGTCACTGATGACGACCTGGAGGGTATTATAAATAACCTTAAGGGAGGATCAGCCCCTGGAGTTGACAAAATTCCAGCATTAATAATTAAGAAGAATATAGATGCACTAAAGATACCACTTCTATACATAATTAATTGCAGCTTTTCACAAGGAGTTTTTCCAAATTCCTTGAAAGTAGGAAAGGTTGTGCCCATTTACAAGGCTGGACCCAGAAACCAATGTATTAGTTATAGGCCTATTAATTTAGTCAGTGTCCTATCTAAAATTATTGAAAAAGCAGTCAGACTGCAATTGGAAAAATATTTAATTGCCAATAACATTCTATACAAAAATCAATTTGGATTTAGAAAGGATAAGAATCTTAATGACAACCTATTTCTTTTGACTAAACAAATACATGAATCAATTGAATGTGATAAAAAGGTACTTCTTGCTTTCATAGATTTAGCCAAAGCTTTCGATACAATTGATCGAGGTATCCTCCTAAAAAAGCTTGAATGTGTTGGCATTCGGGGTACTTCTTTGAGATGGTTTGACAATTATCTTAGTGGAAGAACTCAGGTTGTTTCAATCTTAGATCAGGTGAGTGTTCCTATGAGCAACGATTATGGCGTGATTCAGGGAAGCACTTTGGGACCCATTCTGTTTTTAATTTATATTAATAACCTGGGTAGAGTTAATATTGACCATGGCCATCTATTTTTATATGCTGACGATACAGCATTACTGTTTGAAGGAAGCAGCTGGGAGGAAGTATTCAATTCAGCAGAACTGGGCTTAGTCTCTACAAAAAAATGGTTTGACCAAAATCGCCTTACTATGAATTTGAATAAAACCAAATACCTACCAATTTCTATAAGAGCTAATGGCGATCCAGTTGGCCTGGACTTGAGATTGCATACTTGTGGCACCCCAAATGATTGTGCTCAGTGTGATTGTATCGAGTGTGTTCACGAATACAAATATTTGGGTATAATATTTGACAGTAGGTTGAAATGGTCTTCTCATGTACAGTACATCAGAAACAAATTAAGAAAATTTATATATATTTTTTCGACTCTTAGCAGGATACTTACACCAATCTTGATCAAACAGGTGTACTATGCTTACATTCAGTCTATACTACAATACGGAATCATGGCTTGGGGCGGCGCATATAAAACAGTTTTAACTCCGCTATCAATTTCTCAAAAACTTATCATAAAAAGCGCTCTTTGCAAACCCCGTAGATACCCTACAGACGCCCTCTTTGAAGAGTTTAACGTTCCAAATGTCACCCAACTTTACATTAGAACCCTGCTCCTTTACATCCATAAGCATAAATCCTCTCTTTTTTCTAATATCTGCCACAATTATAACACCAGATCAGCTTTAAACATCGGTATCAACAACCCTAGACTAATAAAAACTTTTACTACCACTTCCACTCACTATAAAATCAATATCCTTTATCAAAAACTACCAGTACAAATTAAAAATCATGTTAATGCAAAGATCAGCTCTTACAAAAAAATCGTTAGCAGTTGGATATCTGGTATTAATTGTGAGGAGCTGAACGGTTATATGGTGTCTCCTTACTCAGAATGAGCCTGAGTGGAGGCCTGCAATAATTAATGTGATTTCGCAGTAACATTCTGATCTATTGGCAATACCAACTTTAGCCTTCCATTAGTTGGCAGCCTTATTGCAATTATATGATGTGATGTGATGCCTGTGTGTGTGTGCGTGTGTGTGTGTGTGTGTCTTTGTATGAATGGCTTATTATTCACGCTAAACCCATGTTTCGAACATAGTTTTATATCTCATCATAATATAATTTAGTAAATTTTTCTTTTTTTTTACCTCAGTATTAACCTATGACATAATAACTATAATTGCTTCTATCATTCTTGCTTGCTCCTTTCATTTTCATTTTTTTTTTCCATTCACTTTTCTTTCATTTTTTTTTTTTTTTTTGTTTCAAATACATTTTTTTTTCTAAATTATTTTGATACATTACATTTATACCTTACTTACCATATTTTTGAAAGTGACAAATATTGTAATTATTAGTAAGTTATCTGTTTTTCTTCCCTCTTCATGTATGTTTTTACTTTATCTTGTTAAAAAAGCTATAATAAATACTAGTTTGTTAAGTATAAATCGACAATCTTCTAGAACTCGCTCCTTTCTCACAGGCATGTGCCCATGTGAGGAGCCTCCTACATATCATATTGTTTTTATTTTAGATGTTTGTATATTCTTTGGAGAATAAAAATATTTCAATTTCAATTTCAATTGAAAAAATATAAACTGTTCAGTTCTTGTCAAGCTTCTAAAGAACCATAAAAATCTGTGAATAATTCAAATGAAATATTTATTCAGCATAATTAGTCTGATTCAGCATAATTAGCCTGATTATATTGATATGGATTATGGATCTAGTCCATTACTCACTCTGCAAAGATGATCATGAAATGCACTTAAAATCGCTTTAAAATTGTTGATCGAAATTGCGTTTTTGTTAACAAAAGATATTAGCGAATTTCTTCAAATTCAGCTATTACAGCAGGTCGTGATGTGCGACTTTCACCTGGGACCATGATGGAAATTTGTTTTGGAGCCCCCAGAGTACAAAAATCATAGTGGCACAAAATGTTATATATGTAGATATATATATCTATCTATGTGTCTGATAGCACGATAACTTTTGAAGGAGATGTCCGATTTCCACCAAATTTGGTATACACTTTCCTCTTGTGAATAGCTTGGACAAGTTCGTTAGCCAGGAAAATCCAAAAAGGTTAACCCCCTTTTCGGGGGTATTTTCCCGCCAAAATTAGGGGTTTTCAAGAAAAAAAGGGTTGTATTTGAAAATTTTAGTTCTACTGTTAGACTTTAAGATAGAGCTCATGGAGTCAAAAATTTTAAGGTATTGCACTGCCTTCTAGCTCAACAAATTTTCAAGATATCAAGAAAAAACCATTGTTGTCAAAAGCTGTATCTCCTATGGAGTTAGTTATTTGGTGCTAAAAAAGTGTTTCAGGAAAAAACTTTAATCTTTTTTTTTCTTGAATGTTCCTTATGGTTTTTGAGGCGCTGAATCCGAATTTCAACTCATCCACCTCGAAAAACCAGTGCGTTTTGAGAAAAGCAGCCATTTTCAAAATGGCGTCGAAAATTTTTTTATTTGTCAATTTCTGTGCAATATGAAAAAAGTGATTAGTTATCAGTATTTTTTGGTGATAAAAACGAATATGGAGCTAGTTTTTTTTAATTTCAAATTATTTTAATTTCGTGGGGGGAAGGTTTGAGCGAATTTCTTGAAATGCAGATATTACAGTGGGTCGTGATGTGCTACTTTCACCCTGAACCTCGATATAAACTTGTTTTGGGGTCCCTAGAGTACAGAACGCTTCGTGTTTTTTTCCAGAAATTAAAAAAATATATAGCCTATAGATATTCATGAATATTTGAAAAAATACAGAAATTCGCTAAGTTTTGCAGGTCCTGCGAAAGAAGTATTTTATTATATTCTGGTTCGTGCAACCAATACATTGTACTTGTTTATTATAGGATGATAATTAATTATAGATACCTACTGGTTAATAAATAGATAAGTGCATATCGGTACTGATATATATGTAAATAACGGACTACGCAACCGTTTTTTATTATAGGATGATAATTATAGCTACCTACTGGTTAATAAATAGATAAGTGCATACCGGTACTGATATATGTAAATAACGGACTACGCAACCGTTTTTTCTTGTATATTACGTCTTGGAGACTCCTGTTAGGAGTATAAGACAAGTCAGATCAACAACTATACAATCTCATACTCTTATACATTAGTTACTGTACCATAATTTCTATATTAATTAGTTGAGGTGAGGCTTAATTTTGATGTCAAAGGAGCTCTTGTACACTATAAAAAGCTTTAATTAAATATTTTTTTAATTGTTTTTTAAATATTTCTATATTTTGAAGACTCTTTAAAAACTGCGGTAGCTTGTTGTAGAGTTTCCTACCAATATAATTAGGGTTTTTTTGTTTGAATAAGCTACTATTGTGACTCACCAAGTGATAATCTCCTTGGCTTCTTGTATTGTAATCGTGTACATCAAGATTTTGGTTAATATCATTAGTTTTTACTTATAAAGTAGCTTCATACACATATAAGCAAGGTACAGTTAGGAGACCAAATCTATTGAACAACAGCCTACATGAATCTAATCTATTTACTCTCTCTATACACCTAACCGCTTTCTTTTGGATCTTTTTGGATCTTAAACACCCTATCAAGGTTTTGTTTTGATGAACCCCATACTAAGATAGCATACCTTATATGTGACAGTAAGAGCCCATGGTAAGCTGTAAAAAGTAACTTTTGTCCTTCAATCTAGCGAGCTGTCGCAGGACAAATACCCCAGATGAAATTTTACAACATATTTTCTCAATGTATGGAGCCCAGGTCAATCATCTATACAACAAAACTCTTAGAAATGCAATATTTTCTTCCTGGTCTAGTTGATTATCGTTTGCAAACACGTTTATAGCCCTTTCTTCATTTGAATTACGTTTGTTTTTGAATTGGAGGTAATTTGGCATTTTTTATTATTTATTGTTAATTTCAACTTATTTAAGAATTGGACAATGGACTGCATACCTATATGGGCACTTATTTATAAATTATCTAGAACAGAATTTCTGAGAATGAGTGATGTATCGTCCACAAATAAGAGGGCTCTACCACTAATTAATTACTTAGGTAAACGGTTGACATATAACAAAAAAAAAAACAATGGACCTAGTATTGAACCCTGAGGCACTCCAGCTTGGACCTCTAATTTATTAGATTTATTCTTTACTATACTATTCCCAACTACTGTAGTTAGTTCTACACATTGTTTTCTCCCAATAAGATATGATTCAAACCATTTTAACTCAACCCCATTTACGCTTACATTTTGCAGTATTTCCAATAAAGTTCTAAGATTAACACAATCAAATGCCTTTGATAGATCTAAGAAGATTGCAGTAACTTTATCACCTGAATCTATTATATCTATTAGTTTTTCAACTAGAGAAACTATGGCTGTCTTTGTTGATCTCCCTTTCTGGAAGCCATACTGTTCATCACAGATAAATTTAGCTTCTTGAAGGTGCAGAAGTACCTATCAAGTAACCTACTGCATTAGTAGTAGAAACTCTCGTTGCATTGCCTTTTACTTAGGTTTACATTCATTTATGTAAATAACGGACTACGCAACCGATGAGTGAAATAGTTTGCGTTAATACTCACGTTTTATTGCCAATAACATTGAATCCATAGAATGATAAACGGGAAGACTCATGATAGGACCAGTTCCGGGGCATGCTGTTCATTTCAAAGTCGTAGTAGTACTCAGTGCAAGCAGGCAGACAGTTGCATGCTTCACGTTTCGACTTGCTGCTGAAGGGATTTGCTGTGAAATCAATTTCAGTTGGTATTAGAATAATAATCAGAATTTTCATAAGGCTGTTAGTCATTACCCATAGTAGTCATTTTGTATTATTTGTTGATACATGACGTCATGACGAACTCCGAGTAGAAACTATTTTTACTTAGACAATATGCAGTACTACTTAAAATAAATAAGACATTCGAACTTTTCTATCTTACTTGAGGCAGAACATGTTTTCGGGCAGGATACCAATCCGCAGTGCCTGGTTGATCTTACAGGTGACAAACAGTTGATAGAGCTGACAGAAGATCTGTTAAATCAACCAGACACTTAGGATGGACATCCAGCCCGAAAACATGTTCTGCCTCAAGTAAGGTAGAAAAGTTCGAATTTCTTATTTATTTTGAGCAGTTCTGCATGTCGTGTAAGTAGAAATATTTCCTTTTTATTATTGTATGGTGGTCATTTACAATAGTCAAACGAGACAGACGTTAATACTATAGATGTAATACAAACACAGAAATTGAATGAAAATAGTAGAGAAGCTATAGAAATCTACAATTAGGCCTAGAATAGCTTTATTTCTAACAGAATAAGCAAAAGAATGGAATGAAAATCAAATGAATGAAATAAATAATAAAACTTATAGATTATTATAAATAATTCGAATGTATTATAAAATAGTGAGTATGAATGGATGAAAGCGAAATATGACAAAATAGAATAAATTAATATAAAAATGACTAATAAATAATTTATTTATAAAAATAAATAGATATAAAATAGTTTATTTAAATAGATTATTTTTCGAATACCCACTCTAAGCTACTTACATAACAGATTTAGTACGCAATTCATTTTTGTTTCATCACAAAGTGGTACATGTAGTTCATCTGGAAAAATAGGTATATATGTTACGTTTTAACACAGAACATAAAATCACAATGTAAAGTATGAGTACCATACGGTAATCATATTGCATATCAGTCACAATGGACAATAATTATAAAATAAACTAAGGCTCTACAAATAATGGTACGGTAGCCATATATAGTATTCACAATGCACAATATTGTAAAATAAATTACTTACGAGGCTGGTAAAACATATTGCATTTACAAGTTCGCAGTGTAATATTGGCTTCACATTCCAATTTGCAATTGCGCTGAGTGTAGATGCTGTAAAAGAACAGCGATCGTTCGTTGTTGAAATAGCATCCTCGGGCGTTCGGAGCCCACACATTTAGGTCGCTGGATGTGGTGACAATGCGCGGTGTCACTATCATCATTGACAACATGTCCACCTCAACAAAAACAGGCTGGTGGCCGTGCGGCAATTCGGCTGGACTGTGTAGAATAAGCTGAAATTAAAAGAACATTCTAGAATCCAACTGAATAGAAATGATCTCGAAAGAAATAGGTAGCCTACTGACAAAATAATGACATTAAATTTATTCCCAATAAAATTAAAAAATTGAAATATATTTTTTCTACTGCCTACACCTAGTGGGAAACGGTTAATTAACTGTCCAGTATATGGGAATAATTGCCCAGTTTATGGGACTGTTTGAACTGCTCTTATAGAACTTGGCAACTTGGTTCATTCTTCTAAGTGAAATACTTTTTACTTTTTTCGTAAACGAAGACTGCCATTTTCAATCACAATCAGCTCATGCAATAAATTTTATATCTGAAATTTATTTAGTTATTCAATTATTTATTTATTATTTATCTATTTAATTTATTCAATTATTTATGTATTTATTGCGACAACAATGTAGTGGTCTCTACAAATTTTGAATACGCTATATTGCCCAAAACATCAATATTTATCTTTTTACATCATGGAAACTATGTTGTCTATATCTCTTTTATTTATTTTTTTCTTCTTTAGAAAATCCAAAAATTATATTGGATTTTTTAGTCTTATCATTTTAGTCTTTCAAGTTATTGAAGAATTATTTTCTACCATGAAACCGTATCCTTTTCTCTTGCATGTGCTTGACATGTCATCTATGTTCAGATCCAAGAACAGTGTTGCCGAACTGAACAGACTTCCACCAGCCACTCTCCAGGGAATGGATTCCTCATCTGTTGTACTAAATCCAGTTTCTGGCATCCAGTTCGGGGTTTTGTGAGAGTCGTAGCTCGGTGAATTGGTTAAGCTGAATTCGAAATAAAGAATATGTATAAATAAGCTGCAACAGTCAATACACTTCAATAAGGTATCTTAAGAAATGGATGAATTCATTATAGGAATAAAATTCCATGTCCCAGGAAAAAAAATATTTATTTACTCAATGACCAAACAGTTCAAATCCAACGCAATTTTCAATTATATAATGGCCGCTCATCCTAACAACAAAACATGACCCCTGGCGGCAGGCTGATTATGTATTTATTTATTTTTAACAATAATTAAGTATATTTTAAACTAATAAAATCTATAAACTATTGTCTATTACATTCCAATGGACTTCAAAAATAACTTCCGTTATATCTTGTCCATCTTCCGTTGTACGATCTACAACAGACAATGTGCTAGAATTTAGAATACAATACTGTTTATATAGTTCCATTATCAGTGTGTAAATAAATTAATGATTATTCTATTTCAAACATCTTCAGAAATCCATACCGCAGTTCTGATCTTAGAACAGCATTTTAACTATTAATAAGCAATACATTGTTTGCAACTCTACATATCATACCTCTCAAAATATTTTCTGTTGAAAATTTGTTGCTTTGGAAGCATGTTGAACGTGTGACATATTCCTTGTTCGGTACTCGTCCATTGTATGTACTTACAAGATGACTCACCCAGGGGTAGATTTTTCCAAGTAATTTGTTTCACAATGTCAATGCATTGTTCGTTGAACATCTGAAATAAAAATAATATTCTTGA
Organism: Conomelus anceps; assembly: GCA_948455865.1. Taxonomy (NCBI): domain Eukaryota; kingdom Metazoa; phylum Arthropoda; class Insecta; order Hemiptera; family Delphacidae; genus Conomelus; species Conomelus anceps. The sequence goes on from OX418224.1 coordinate 47,925,874, forward strand.
ATTTCTTGATCCATACCGACCTGCGTTGTTAAAGAAAATGAATCGTCACTATTCGAAAACTTTTCAGCCTACGTGAGTAAATATTCATTCATTCTCTATTAAAATTGATTGCAAGTCGTTAAATTTATCATAAAAATTTAATGAAAATAATAATAATATCAACAAAATGCACTACCCAAAAGCACTACCATTTTGGTTTAGCCTCAGTCAAGTCCAAATGTTTTACAGAATTTATAAAAGTTAAAGATATTTTCGCTAAATTCTGCTTACTTCGGCTATAGACTATCAGAAAAGCCTATCCAAGATAATGGTTGAGTTCATGGGAGCCTTACCGTTAAATGAAATAATTTTACCGGAAACTGAAGCATCCGATAGGTTCTGTTCAAATCTATAGACATTCAAAAATTAAAGTATAAGGCATCTTAAAATTCTATTTACCAGCAAATCATAGATGTTTTTTATGGTAGCCTTACCGGTAACCGGTAAATGTTACCGGTGGCGTCCGATTAATCTATTAAAATTTATAGATGTTGAAAAATTTGAATAGACTAATCAGACGCCTCTGGTAATATTTACCGGTAACAGGTAAGGCTCTCATGAACGCAACTATTGCTATTAGGTGCTGGTGCCTAGTATTTAAAAAGACTTACACATAGACTGTGTATATTTTTCGTTTTTATAAAGATTTGCAATCAGTAGGTACAGTACTATAGCTAACTGCGGCTAAATGTGACAAATAAATGAACTAAAATAATTAAATAAACTAAAATAAATAAATGAATTAAAATAATTAAATAAACTAAAATAATTAAATAAACTAAAATAAATAAATGAACTAAAATAATTAAATAAACTAAGATAAATAAATGAACTAAAGTAAACGAGATACCTACCTCAGACCATTTCTTAGATGAGTTCTTATCCAAAGTTCCTTTAAAGTAGTAATTCTTATTGAATAGAGCGTCATCTGAATCAGTTCTACAAAATGCTTCTTCCATATCAGATACATTTATCCTGTAATTAAAATAGTTTACAAAAAAAAAGAAAATTTGAACAGGCATTAAAATATGGTGTGTCTTGACTTGAACATGAGGAACAGATCATCATTAATGACTTTAAGCCATTTATATAGAAATTACATTTCTCTTTACCTCAAATCCTCTTTTAGCCTTTAATTTTGGCTACAAATGAAAGTCTTATTTGATTTCTACAAAAATGATAAAATGCTATAGCAGGTAACGGTAATTGAGGTACATAATAATGAATAAAATTATTGACACAAACATACTAAAATACATAAAAAACAATTAAGTAGTTAAGATGAAATAAAATAACTGAAATCTAGATTCAGACTAATAGTACCCAGTAAAGCTAAGCTTAAGCTCGAAAATAAATTTATGTTTTGTAAATCATATTTATATAAGTACATTTTTGCTTGCAGTTGTAGCCTAATTAAGGCCCTGACTTTGAAAAGGAGTGCCAAAAAGTGAATTTCACAGGAGAAGCTACTCCTTTTAAAAGAAAAGCTAGATCGAGATACGACTTACGCTATCTTTTGACAATTCTTACAACTACCAGATGCAATATTCGGACTAACCTCCTTTTCAATGCTATTGGCATTAATTTACTTCCTTTTCATACAAAAATCGCATTATTGACAATTTTGGCACCTACCTCCTTTTCAAAGTCAGGGCCTCAATTGTAATTTGTGAATTGTTATTTAAAAAAAGTTCCTGATCATTCCCGCATAGTTATGGCTCTGATACGACATTACACACTATATTTTTTATCTTCTTATTTCTTGATTCAAAGATTCATTAAAAACTATTTATTTATCAAAGATGCCTTTAAACTATTTAAGGCACTATTTAATGTCTTTATTAAAAAGCTATATAACAAATTTCCTCACCTTAAATCCTCTTTCATGCCGTTCACTTTGGCTAAAAACGAAGGTCTTATTTGATTTCTACTGCAAAATGTTATAGCAGGAAAAGGTATATTCCACACGGGCACAATCTCCCCGCTAACAGACATAACTATTGGGCTGTTGGAGAAGTTTTGAACTTCGGCCTGTACAATGAGTATAGCTCCAATTGTGACTATCACCAGTGAAACTATCCAAAAACATCTGGAAGCCGAATTTAGTTCAATATGAAATTGGTAGAAATAAAAGTGAAAGTAATTTGATTAAGTAAGATTGATAATTGAAATACATTCAACAACATACTAATACATACAGCAACATACAAATACATACAACAAAATAAAAATACATAAGTTACAACAAAATACAAATGCATACAACAAAATAAAAATACATACAACATTACTTCTAATTTTCGAAATATAAGTTCCAATTTAATTCAAGTCTCAATGTCTCTGTCACCAAATATCAGTTGCCATCTGTTATAAACGTCTTCATGTTATCCTCTGTTGAAACTCTAGCCCTGGAAAATTTGGCGGACCGCTTAGCGCAGTTGATTGGGGCGTCACAACTTCAGCTTGCTGTCGTTTCAGCGGTCGTGGTTCGGAACCCATCTAAAACTGTAGGTCCAGCTCATCAATCACCATCATCCAACTCATTACCCACGCACAGGTCTCAGACCTAAGTGGGGTTCATCCTCAAAAAAAATCCGCTCCTCCGTCTGGCATGTATATGTTATCACTTACCTCACTACCCACGCACAAGTCTCGGACTCATGTGGGCATCATTAGCAAAATAATAAGGGTTTGAAGAGATTAAGAAGAATTTACAAGTAGAAGGAGAAGAAAGAGAAGAAAAAGACATGAAAAGAAGGAGACAAAAGAGAAGAGGTATGAAGAACAAGAGACTATAAAATTAAATTTATAATTGGGACATATTTTGCAAATTCAGATTCAATTGAATCGGGCAACCAGCTAGTAGATAATAAGAAAATAAATAAAATGCTTCATTAGCGTTTTTTTAAATTACAGCCTTTTTATTCGTGGATTTCTTGTTCCATACTATCTGCGTTGTTAATATGAACTTTTTATTGTAAATTGAACGATTTGCAGTCAATTTTAATTGTGAATAAATAATATTTCTACTCACTTTTGGCCAAATGTTTTCGAGTTATGGAGACTCATCTTCAAGGCCTTGAACCTTGATTATTTCTAGGAACAAAGTACGGTAAAAATTTAATTTTCAAACTTTCAAATTATTTACAATTTACATGACACCTTAAACTAAACTATTAGATGATTATACAGTTGTTATTGTCATTATTTACTTTTCGAACCAATGGCGTTGAGGCTCAACAATGTAACGCAGTCCATGAAGAGTTGCCGTGTTGCAAAATTTTTCAAGATATTCCAGAATCGGGTTTCTTTGTCTATATTCCTTCTCACTCTCATTTCGATGTTGATTCTTATTAGTCATTAAAAACTGCTGAAATCAAAAAAACTTAACAGAATTAGAGTGATGCTTATAAAAATTTATTAAATGAATCATTAAATTTATTAAAAATGTTTATTTTTTTAATCTTTTATTCTCATTTATTACATACATAAAGAAGTTCAGTTTTAAAACGTTTTTGAAGTTAATTTATGCATCAAAGTTTTATTTATTATGCATAATAATAATAATAAGCGTATGGCTTTTAATAGTGGGGAGACCCTTACGGGTAGTTCCACCTCGCCGTTTGTGCCATGTTACGGGGAACATGGTGGACCTACTATTTTAGGTGGGTTCCGAACCACCGGGTAAGTGATAATAAAGCTTGTAACATCAAGTCATTGAAGCACGGTCACCCATCCATGTATTTTGATGACGCCTAATGTAATGGTCCATTATTTCAACGGCGAATAAAGATTCTTGATTCTTATCATTATTTTACTGTTATTTTTCAACGCTAATTTTAAGTGGTGGCTCTGGCTCTGGTAGCGCAGTTGATTGGAGCGCTTGTCTGAGATAAGATAAGGATCTAGCTGGCTTCGTTTCCTGCAGCCTTTGATTCGAGTATCATTCAGCCATGGATGTTTCTCATCATTCACCCAATCACCTCATTATCCAAGCACAAGTCTCCAGACTCATGTGAGCATCATCAACAAAAAAAACTCAATTCCATTTCGGAATATTATTCTATACACAGGGGTGCCCACAGGGGGGGGCTATGACGCAGACTGCGTCATTGAAATTCTTGGGGGGGGGGTTCCAAAAAACGTTTTGAGGGGGGTCGTAAAGTTGATTGAAACCGTGTTTAACGTGACAACATTAAAAAATATACTAAGAAGTCACCAGATAGAATGTCAATTAATGAAAATATATTTATAATTATTATTATTATTATTATTATTATTATTATTATTATTATTATTATTATTATTATACAATTGAATATGAATTAGCTAAAATAATAATGTTTAGGATTTGTGCAGGAACTTGTGCAGATGTACTTGAGTCTATTTCTAACGAAGAAATAATTGAAAGGTTTTCTGTTTCCTCATCCCAAAAACTTCTATGTGGGGTTTAGAGAGATAGATTTAACAATAGATTTTAGAGGGAAGTGATAGCCGCGAGCCGTAGCAGGTATCTGTTCAATCAGATAGATAAGCTGCGTTCTCGTAGGTCCTGTTTGTAACGGTGACCGATTAGATTGGCCAGCAAAAAAGACAATGTTCTCTGCTGAAAATCACTTCCCGGTGGTTCGGAACCCACCTAAAATTGTAGGTCCAACTCATCAATCACCATCATCCAACTCATTACTCACGCACAGGTCTCAGACCCATGTGGGCTTCATCCTCAAAAAAAAAAAAAAAAAAAAAAAAAAACTTAGAAGGTGCCTAGCTAACTTGTAGATGGTCACAGTCTACAAATTTAAAATGTTTGTCTTCAAACTGTTGATGTTTTTCATGTATTTTACGATAACTACTTACTAATAAGAGTAAGAACTGCTTTTGAAAAACTTACTAAATACTAAAAATTCAGTAATTTTTCATAACTATGTCTTTATTTTGTTTTTGAAAGACACTTCTTTCGATTGTGTGTTGTAAATAACTATACATGAAATGTGTGCCTTTTATGTACTTCATCCATACATAAATTCTCCCAAGATACTACACTAAGTAAATAACCTGTTGTTTAACTACTGTCCAATAAATGACTTAGTATTTTGAATTTTTGTGTTTTACAAATGAAGTTATTAACTCATTGTTTTCACTTCCTTTAAAGGAACAACTTTGTAGAATTATTTAACCTTAATCTAATTGGTACACCGAACATAAACTTATAGGTATTTCATTTTTATTGAACATTGTGTATTTGTAATAATATTTTATTGTTTAAAAACCATTTAGGTTCAAATTCTTATTTAGCTATTTTGCAATTAAGTTTATTGAGCAGAAGTTCATATATTCATTTCATTGATATTTCTTTTTTACCTTTACAAAAAAATGTTACCTATGTAAAGAATCTCAAGAAATATACATACATTTTGTATATTATCGACTGGGTTTGAATTTTTTCAATAGTTATAAAAATCTTCTTTTAGTTTTAGAAAGAATACGGGGGGCTTTTTTCGCATTTTTTGGGGGGGCCTAATTTATGGGGGGGGGGGGTTTGGTGCTAAATTTAGGGGGGGTGCGTCATGAGGCTTAGGGGGGGTGGGCACCCCTGCTATACATCTCCTATTATGGTTGAGTAGAAGAGGCCCTTGAGTCCCAACTCCACCGTTGAAAAAGACAATATATTCTGTATTTCTTGTTCCATGACGAACTGCGTTGTTAATATTAACTTTTTATGTGAATTTAACGACTTGCAGTCAAATATTCATTAAGAATAAATAAGATTTACTTACTCCTGTAGGCCGAGCGCTTTCGAATCTTTGAGATCCGTTTTCAGAGGCCTCTTAATAAATCTTATTTATTCTTAATGAATATTTGACTGCAAGTCGTTAAATTCACATAAAAAAGTTAACAATATATCCATCTGCTAAGTAGTGAACTACTTGTAATCAAAAGGTTTAAATAATTCACAGAACCTAATTATTTGATAGAATCTACCTCCACGCTATTTCCCCTAAAATCATATGGATTTTCTTGAATCCATCTTGAGGACCTTTGGTTTGGTTTAAGGGCTCCTCTTGCTCTTTGAATTCGTTAATATTTATTTGAATCATTTTTCATATTTTCTACTCTTTTCATTCCCTGCATAATTTAATAATATAATATTAATGCCACTTTCATTTTTAAATCGAGTGCAATCGTCTCAAAAAGAAAAGTAGTCTCGAACTATAGTCTCGAATAGAGTAGAAAGTATTTGTATAATCTTCATCACTATAGAATGAATTTTTTAAACGCTATAATAAATTTATAAAATACTGTGAATATCATACTGCTTATTGAGGAGTAGTTAGGCCTATTATTATCTAGCTCGTCATCTACTAAACTCACTCTGTTTAAACAGAATTTATTAATTTCGAATTCCTTTAATTGCTATTACTTTATACTGAAGACTTCCGCAATGGCGGATATTGACAACAACATTGAACAGCTGATGGGAATCGATGAATGCTACTGTACAAAAATATCAGTCACCACCGGGAATCGAACCACGGACCTCTCAATTGCCGGTTGAGCGCCTTAACCACTAGACCATGGAGACTTTCTGCACAGGAGCATTTACTTTTAACCTTGGCCATATCGGCTCGTATCTCACAAGTTAGTTTGAAGTCACTGACAATTGAATAAACTGACAAATATACATAAACAGAATTTATTAATTTCGAATTCCTTTAATTGCTATTACTTTATACTGAAGACTTCCGCAATGGCGGATATTGACAACAGCATTGAACAGCTGATGGGAATCGATGAATGCTACTGTACAAAAAATCACTCTGTTTCCTCTAAATATTTTCCATCTACCTTTTTATTAGGCCTAATCCTTTTCTTCTTTTGAAACTATTTTTCAGTACACTTTCAAAGTTCAACCTAATTAAGGTAATTTCTTTCCTTCTAACAAGTTATTTATTATTTTGTACTTTTTACCTATATCTTTGATTATTTCTTCTCTTCTTTCTTTTAATTTATTTATAACAATTTTGTATTTTCTATCTTTTCTGTTATTTTTAATATTTCTTTATGGCAGTTATGAAATTGTTTTTTATTGTATGTCATTAAGGCTCTTAATTGGTTGTCCTTTGTGTGTAAATAAATAGATGAATAAAAATAAATAAATACACTATACTTACATAGAAAACTGCAAACTAAGAAAAAGTATACATTATTGTTATGAGCAAGCCATTACAACTCAATTTATTAGCCTTTTCAAAATTAATAAATATCGGGAAAAAGTAAGTTAAATTTCTCAAGTAATCTATTTAATTCCAAAAATCATGTGAAAATTGAAAATTTGTTACGGTACCTTTTTATTAGTACCATGTAGGCTCACAACATTCTTGTCAAACAGCATTTTTGAAGCTCAGGGACACCAGCTTTCAAGATTATCTGCTAAAAAAGATTAATATAATCCAGCTCAAACTTCTTTCTGACATAGAAAATTGCCTTCAAATTAATGAATTCATTAAATTTTCAATAGTTCAGGGTAATTGCCCAAGCTAATCAATACGATTTATCATTTAATTAAATCAACCTGTTTCAATTTAGGTATAAATTAGTGGCCTTCTGGGATGTAGAGATATAAGCTTGATCAGGAGAGGCTATGAAGGGTTGTAATTTCATGACAATATATAAAATATTATTTTTCAAACATGAAAAGGAATGTACAGTATTATCAAATTTGTCATGATTCTTTGATTTTATTATTTTTGTACTCCACAAAAACCACTGTTGAGACCCATGGGAATCACTGTAAAAGCTTTATAGAACTTTTTGTTGTAAATTTAACCACTTGCAGACGGTTTTATATTGTAAATATATAATAAATGATTATGATGATGAAGATCCATCTTGTTTCCACTATGATTAATAAATAATAATGTAAATTAAATAGGTATAATAAATGATTCAATACCTCGAAAACGTTCGGCCGAATGTGAGTACATTTATTATATATTCACAATATACAACTGACTGAAAGTCACTAAATTTACAACAAAAAGTAAATGTTAACAAAGCAAATCGTTATGGAACAAGAAGTCCAAGAACTTTATAGATCCTTGTAAAATCGCTGTAGAACTGCTATGTACCGGTACCACAACATTGAAAGCTTACCAAATTGGAGATTTTTAATATAAAAATAAATTTAATTTATTCCACCCCAATTAAAATAAATAAAATTGATCCTTACTATTAACATATTCCACCTTGTACACTTGAAATATTTTTATTTTAAAACATATATAATTAATTATATAAACAGATAAGCTGCGTTCTCGTAGGAACTGTTTGTAACGGTGACCGATTAGATTGGCCAGCAAAAAAGACACTGTTTCAGAGAAAATCACTTCCCGGTAGTTCGGAACCCACCTAAAAGGTCCAACTCATTACCCACGCACAGGTCTAAGACCTATGTGGGCTTCATCATAAAAAATAATTTTTTGCTTATAATGCTGATTTTGCATGGCTCTGAAACTTGTGCGTGGCTGATGAGGTGATTGATTTCACCGAATTTGTGTCAGACTTTTCAAATGGAATCGAACCCATGACCACAGGAGTAGCAGTCAGTCATGGCCCTATAGGCCAGAAACCCCGAGCAGGAAGTAAATTTGGGAGCCCCTTTTTTAAGCTTTATGAAATGTTGTGTGAGCCAGGGAGCCAGGGACCTGGCTTGCAAACCGCGGCTGCCGATTGTATGGACATAGGAGCAGTGCATTAAAGCTAATTTCTAGAGATGAATGCAGCTTATAAATATATTTTTTAGTGAGATTATTATATTTTACATTACGTTGATTGATATTTTTTATTACAATATTATGATATTGAATAAATGGCCCATCTGGATCAGCTGATGGCATCTATTATGTTTTATGGTAATGTTGGCAGCTCTGACACCTGTCAAACTTTCGTAATTTTTTTCCAATCTGGCATCTGGGTTTATTTTGGAAGATGGCGTCGTTGAAGTATACACATGGAATTGTCTGCAGAGTCCCGCTTTCTTTCGGTAAGAAAGGTGAAATTAACTTTGAGGAGGCTAAAAAGCAACATGAAGCCTACGTTCGTCTATTACGGGATATAGGTCTGGATATAATTGAACTCCCAGCTGACGAAAGTCTTCCAGAATGTACATTCGTTGAGGACACTGCTGTAGTCTGCAATGGGATCGCCCTAATTACCCGCCCAGGGAATCCTTCTCGTCTAAAAGAGGTAACTTCAAAAATTATCATGTACGTAGATACTACCTTATTCTTGGGATTGAGTTTTTAAATTACAGTTCATTCAAAAACGAATTGTTTGTGGAAGAGATATGGTTACCTAACCTATCATTCTAATGTTTACATTTTTTAAGCCATCACGATTCAAAATAATATTGCAATGTTATAAACGAGGATTTCTTTATTCCTATTAATATTTAGTATGCTGTTTATATTTTCTCTTTTTGTTTTGGAATTTGATCGAAACTGAACAATATAGAACATTGATTCAACGCTCTTAGGGAACTTGTGTAACTTAATTGTGCTTGGTTATTGTCCTTATGTAATTAGCTTAACTTGATAATAGAGACCAACCGAATGAGAAAGCCTTGTTAATGTGTCAAATTATAATTTTGACCCATATCTTGGTGTTTATGCGCGAAATGGATGTGATATTTGTGATCAGCGCCATAAGTTGAATAATTTATTTTCTAAGTAAGTTAATTATAAGTTGACCAAATAAAATCAAAGTAATTTTGAATTTGAGATTACTTGCAAGTTAATAATAAAAAATGTTGGAAAACTTGAACGTACAAGTAGTGTGAAATTAACATAAAAAGAGTGGTTTCCAAGATTATGCTAACACGCCGGAATAAGTATTTTGAGTATGAGTTAGAATTAGGCTGTCATAGGAATGCAAATATGGTATTGTAGATTAATTCTATACGTTTAACACAAGGTTAATTGAAACAAAAACGTCAGTCAAGTAAAAGTGAGACAAGTGACTGCAAAGATCAGAATTATAGGATTTTTAGTAGCCTAACTTATGTTAGTTGTTAAGACCCATTATCATTAGTGTAGTCAGGAACTAATTTTTAAATTCCGAAAACCTTGTTGAAGAAATTTCTTCATTTCCTGCTGAAGATGCTCGCATCAGTCCGACATTTGTGCGTGGGTAATGAGTGGATGAAAATGGTGTTATGGATGGACCTACAATTCTAGGTGGGTTTCAAACCACCAGGGTAGTGATAATAAAGCAGACAACGTTTTGTTGATTTTTGCCGGTCACCCTTACAAGCGCAGACGTGAGCACTCGTAACTGAATATCACGATACCGCGCTCGGCGAGCAAACATCTAGCTAGAGCATGAATTTGTTGCAATACACCTTGTTGCTCTTCCTCTATACTTTTTTCAAGCTCCCAATATAGTTTACTCGTTCTAAATTTTATTTGTACCACAATATATTGTAGTACCCTTATTGTATTATATATTATTATAATATATAAAAAATAATATTATATATTATCAGGTTGCCTTATCCAATTGAACCTGGATTTGTATAATGTGTAATAACCGTTATACAAATTCGGATTTGTAGAATGTGTAATAACCGTTATACAAATTCAATTTAATATTGTATTTTTTCTTAAGACACCAACAGACACCTACCTATTCTTTTACCTCCTCTTTTCTCCTTCTACTTTTCCCTTTCTTCTTCTCCTCCATCCTCTTCCCACCTCCATCTTCTTCTCCACCTCCATCTTATTCTTCTCCTCCTCCGTCTTTTCCGTTTTCTTTCTCTCTTCTCTTCTACTCCATGTTTTTCTCCTTCTCCATCTTTATCTCTTCTGAATTTTTCTTCTCCTTCTACATCTTTTTCTGCTTTTTCCCCCTGATTTTTTCTCCTTTTCCTTCTTCTTTCTCCATCTTTTTTGTTCTTCTGCTCCTTCTCCTTCCCTTTTTTTGTTTTTCTCCCCATTCTCCTCCCTCTCATCCTTCAATCCATTATTCTCTACAGTCGACAGTAAGTAGCTGTTTATATATGTGGTAAATTATAGTTTCTAGCTAATTTTCAGTACTTATTCATTCCTCATCATAAAACTCTCAGTTTGTATCACATTACGAATTGATTTTGATAATAGGCTAATTCGAGTCCTCATAGTTCTCAACTTGTATGCTTTTATGATCATGTATTTCTTTTCTAACGATAATGTCTTGTAGACTCCGAACATGTTGCATCGCTCTGGATAAAGGCGTCTAACCATTCATCATTCTTCATCACTATTAATCATTCATTATCATGCATTCTTCTTTTTTCTCTTCTTGTTCATAACTACTTATTTCTCTTTTGTTTATTTCTGTTATTACCTTTTATCTAGTTAAAATTTAGTTAGTTAGCTTTGTTCTAGTTAGTTTAGTCAATTTGCTTTCTTAATAACTTCTACTATTGTTCTAGTAAACTGTATATTTTGTAAATGATATGCAATAGGTCTCTCAAGACCTTGCATCAAAATCAATCAATCAATCTAAAACGTAGATCAAATGAATTTATTCACAGTAAATATACCGTTCCAACTGTAGTTTCTGAATATTTGGAAACTATAATTTTTACTGTACCTGGTCAATTTTTTACAGGTTGATACGATACGAGCAGTCATCAAGAAAGAGCTCGACTTGCCGATTGTCGAAATTTCTGATGAAGCCGCTAAACTGGATGGAGGCGATGTCCTTTTCACAGGTAACTCAAACTCAAAAAATTATTTATTCCTCATTTCGTTTACAATAAAAAAAATAATGATCAAATTCTATCAGTTCAACATCAACTTTATAAAATAGAAAATTATGTTATTTCTTTTCTAATGTAACTGTTAATTACTTAACAGTTAGAATCCATTCATAATCAGCTGACAAACAGTTCAACAGTAACTTAAATATAGACATACTCAAACAAAAATATGAGACTCATGTAAGTCGAATTTTTCTCTTCAGATGAAAAAAAAATAAATAAAATGTTCGTTTGTTCTTTACTTTTTTCAATCTAAAACAGCAGTTAAGTCACATCAGAGACCCTGACTAGTTCAGGTGCGACCTGATAACTCTGTCACCAAACCTGAGCCAGCAAGGTCGCATAATATTATTATTTAATCTATTAATTTAATCTAGTATTGATGGCGAGTTTTGTAAAGAAGTTATTTTGTAATTAACATAGGCCTATCGAGTATTCAAACCTAACTTATTTGGTAACCTCAATATTTTGTGACTGCCAAAAAAGTTAAAAAATCGCTCACCCCCCCCCCCCTCCCATTTTCCAGTGCAATTCAGATTTCCACCCCTTGTTTTAAGGGAGATTATTTTTACAAATTTTGGCTTCGGGATCTGTGGTGGGTCCGCATTTATTTTCTACCTGAAGGTAGACGAAACAACAGGTTGATGGGATCGGAAAGGGTTGTCCTATTGTTTGTAAAGATGGAAATATTCCTTCCTTCATCCTTTTTCTATTGTTCTATAATAGTTTGAAAGTTTGACCAATTTGTTGATTTTGAGCCTTCCTTGTTGGTGTTAACTATAGAGCGCACATTTTGGAGTAGATATTTTGTGGAGTTGTGAGACAAAAACTGTTGTGTAATCAATGTAACTTGTACTGGCAATGTAACTGGCACTACTTTGTTGATTTGAAAGCAAATCATGAATCGCTTACAATCTTCACTAATAGAGAAGTACAAATCAACTCTCAAGCATTGTCACTTTATTGAGATTTTGTCACTCTGCATGTGTCGCCCAGTACTCCACATTACTCCAAATCGTGCTCTCTACAGATGGCAAATCACCTTTGGGTCCAGTTCTCATACTAGTCATTAACAATGGGCATTCATAGATCTAAGAACAATAGCTGTACTCTTCCATAACCCAACAACCTGTTGCCCTGTACACTACAGGTAGAAAATAAATGTGGACCCATCACAGATCCCCAAGCCCAAATTTTTTAAATGGAAGTCTCCAAAGTGTTTATGCTCTCCCTGATGAAAAGATTTTCCCTATATCTCAATGAATTGGTTTTTAGATTTTCTCTCCCCCTCTTCCTCCCCCATCTAAATTTAAAGATTAGTTCAGTTACAACCTTTTTTATAAAGTTATCTTCGGCTTCCAATCGGAAAAAATCATAAAATGCGTTTTTTGAAAAAGTCTATTTTCCCCTCACCTACCCCTAATGCTCAATTTATCACGTTCCGTTCCAGCCTGGGATTTCTGTTTCATAATCTTCCTCATAACCAGTACTCAAATCTCAAACTTATGTGAGCATCATCGTAAAAAATGGTTGTGACAACATCTAGTTATATACTACAGTTTTCTAATGAGTTGCATCTATGTTTCATTTTTAACTTTTCAATTTTTTCATCTACAATTACGTTATAAAGTAGTTATTACAGGTTCGAATGTTATGTGAAAACAGCTGACTATTCATTTTGAATTCTTCTATGTTATAACTATGTTATTTATTTATTGTGACAAAATTGCAATGAATGTGAAGGCGTAACAGACTCAAGTCCAAAACGGCTCTCTTCACAATTTTTGAATATGTTTTATTGTTCAAAACATTTAGGTTAATTTTAACGCTGAAAATTAAGATTTCCCTAAATACTCCAGTAGAAAAATAATAAAATGATTTCTTTTCACTTGAAGTTAACCATTTGAAGGTATGTTCAAAACGAAACACTGAAAACAGTAAATAATATTCTATAAATATCAAATTTTTATAGAAACCGATAAAGCCGAAATGTTATAAACTAGTTATTAGAGGTTCGAATTTAATGTTAAAATCAGCTGACTTTATTCACGCCTAATCAAAGCCTGAGTATTTTATAGTCTTGTGCAACATGACAGTGATGTTGTAATCTCATCAAATGAGATTAGAAGCATTTCCATAAAACTGGAGACATTCAAATTCGTTTATTTCAATTTTAGTACTTATGACAGAGACATTCCCATAAACCTAGGGAAAATTTGAAAATGAAATGAAATAAATTTATTCACCCACAGGAACATTTTACAATAGACAGAAAACATTTTCTTAACATAATAAAAATTAATCATTAGACCACATTCGATTCATCTTCATCAATAATACGAAAATTCTGCATCTTTACTTAATTTTTAACTATGGTAACTAGTGTATATGTTTGGCTCATAAATTTCAAAATTATATTAATCTTTTTTGGGCTGTGATAGTGTTTTGTTAAAAGTGAAATCAAAATTATTATTCTTTTTCTGAGAAAGACTCGTGAATTATTATGCTTCAAGGTGAAATTTTTAGTGAAACAGACAGACCTAACCTAAGATTTCGATTCTAATTTGAAATTTTGTGAAAAGCAGTTTTGGGCAATAGCTTGTTGTATTCACATTGATTGTATGTTAGTTAAATGAATGAATAAAGAATACTAAAGAATAAATATATTATTTTTTCTCTTCAAATTTCTGTTCTCTGCTGAAAATCACTTCCCGGTGGTTCGGAACCCACCTAAAACTGTAGGTCCAACTCATCAATCACCATCATCCAACTCATTACCCACGCACAGGTCTCAGACCCATGTGGGCTTCATCCTCAAAAAAAAAAAAAAATTGAAAGCTTTTGAGATTTCTAGTAAGAAATGCAGTCATTGAAAGTTTGGGTGGTGGCTAGAAATGGAGATGAATTTAAGTCAATTGAGGAGAACAGTTTGAATTGGACATCATTAGGCGAGCGATTGACTTCGGGCAGCTATACGTCAAGAATCAGAGCATGAAGCAGCCTCCTCACTTTTCGGCTCTCGCCTCTGTGCCTTGTCAGTGTCAGTGTGCATCTTAAATTGGACTCATTGAAGCGTGTCTTGGCCTCCTCCTACTTCAGCCTCCATTCACAATATAACAGCTCTTTTAGCATCTTCAATATGCCTCTGTTCTATTCATACGCTATGATTTCTTGCTGTTTCCAAAATATTACACAAAATTGTAAAATTTCATTTATTGCTTTTGTTGTGATCCTTGTTAAATCTTGTTTGAAAGAACTGAGAATTTATGAAACTGACAAATTTATAATTCAATTTATTATCCTCAAAATAATACAAATTAAAAAAAGAATGAAACACTGTTAAATGTTGTCAATTCCACTTCTTTATTACTACAGCACTGGACCGCGGTTTGGTGAAGCCACGAAACCGCGGTCCAGTGCTGTAGTAATAAAGAAGTGGAATTGACAACATTTAACAGTGTTTTATTCTTTTATTATGGAGTTCCACAACATCAACCAAAATTCTACAAATAAGTTATAATACAAATTCACATTTAACAAAATATTTATCATTATTTATTTATGATAGTGATAGCCGTGAGTCATAGCAGGTGTCTGTTCAATCAGATAGAGTTGAGCTGCGTTCTCCTGGGCACTCTTTGTAAGGGTGACCGATTAGATTGGCCTGCCAAAAACACACTCCTGTAAAACTACTTCCCGGTGGTTCGGAACCCACTTAAAACTGTAGGTCCAGCTCATCAATTACCATCATCCAACTCGTTACCCACGCACAGGTCTCAGACCTATGTGGTCTTCATCCTCTAAAAAAACAAACAAACAAATCTATATACATTATCACATTGCAGTAGAATGAAGAGGAAGCAACAGGCTTTACAGCCCAAAACTGCTTCCTCTTCCAAATTTCAATACAGAAATGTCCAAATAAATGTCTAGAAGTCACAGTTTCACTATTAATTTTCACTAAAGAAAAAAATATTGTCCATTTCTTTTTGAAAAAAATTGTACTGTACATGAAAGTCAATAAAAACAAATTACCGAACAAACAATACGAAAAGATAACTTTTTTATAGTAAATTCAACGAATTTAAGTCAATTTTAATTGCGAATAAATGATATTTCTACTCACTTTTTGGCCAAACTTTTTCGAGTCGTGAAGACTCATCTTCGGTTTTTTGGTTTGAAGAATTGTTGTTTTTGTTTAATGTGATCAAAAGGTTTGTTCCAAACAAACAATACGAAGAGATTAGATAATTTTGAATTGTCTAGTCTAAACATTTCTACCCGGAAATTAAACACGTTCACAATTCCGCACAACAATAACAATGAATTGAATTTGAGATTTTTTGGAAACACAGCAAGTCAGAGACTTTTTATAATATATAGATCATAATTTATTTATTTCCAAAAAATTTGTCAGTTTGATAAATTATTATTATTATTAAAATCCAACTTGTGATATTCGAGCCGATGTGGCCAGTCTAAAATGAACGCTACTGTATAGAAGGGTCTCTGTAGTCTAGTGGTTAAGATGCCTTACGTACATTTAGGAGGTCCGTGGTTCGATTCCTGGCGGTGACTAAATATTATTGTGCAGTAGCGTTCATCGATTTCCATCAGCTATTCAATGCTGTTGTCAATGTCCCCCATTGCAAACGTCTTCAGTATAATATTGATAGCTTTTTGAGGAATTCGGAATTAATAAATAATGTTAGGTTATAATTTGGTATAATGATGGATACATTTGATTGGTGACCAAAACTATTGATTGTTAGAACTAGAAAATCTTATTAGATTGTTAGGTTGTTTTGGTTGGGGTTTTTATTCAATAGCAAGTATTTATCTTGTAACCATTGCATATAAAAAAAGCAGTCGTTAAAAAAACGGCGAGGTGGAACTACCCGTAAGGGTCTCCCCACCACGAAAAGCCATACGAATTTACTATCTTGTAACTATTATGTTTCATTATGAATACTGACGACAACAATGGATAAAAACGCAGTAATTTAAACTACAATTCGATGTTATACTTTTGAAGTGAGGATTTTGAATGGTGGATCTTGGAAATGGTTGTCACTTACATTGGTTAATAGATGGTTACATTGGATAAATTTTCACAAAATTAAAAAAAAATATTTTTTGACCGCTCTTTTAGCGTCTTCACTATGCCTCTGCTATGATTTACTCTTTCCAAAAAATATCAAATTTTATTCATTGGTTTTGTTGTAGCTGTTATCAATATTAAATCCAAGAATTTGTGCTGTAACAATAATTATGTTTGATTATAATTTGTGTACTTATGATTGCATTTCTAATGAATAATACGACTTGAAGTTGTCACAACCACATTTATTGAATTGTTGTGACCAGTGGCGGATTTACGGGGGGGGGGGGGGCTTTCGGGCTGAAGCCCCCCCCCCCCCCCCAAACCTCCAGAGTGTAATTTTTTTCTAATCAAACCTCCAGTTTGAAGCTCGTAAAATATTCATTATAGCAAGAATTACTTAATTCCACTACTAAGTCTTCAATTGTAACATTAGGTCCCATATTTCTATAAGAGGAAAACATAATCGTCAGATAAAAAACTTTAGAAAAACATCTCTTTTTACAGTGTGGAATTCACACAAAGTTTATCTATTAAATCTTGATGAAACATTAGTTCATTGAAAAATTTGTATCTTATTAAAGCTCCCACATTGATTTTCATTCTTAAAAATTGAATAATATGACCGTAATACCGGAATAATACTAGGTCTATGTTCCTTGACAAACTGTTGAACACACCAGATTCAGCCATAATTCAATCAAAATTTTCCAATATACTTTAAATTTAAGTTAATTTTATCGCCGATCTGGTTCAAAGCACTAGTAAAGCTATTTTTTATATTTCCCAATCATATGAATAGTTATAGTTTGGGTATGATTGATTATGAAAAATTCAAAAGCTTTCACCTCTACCCCCCCCCCCCCCCCCATCGTCAGTAGCAAACCAGCCACCCCCAAAAACATTTTCTGGATCCGCCACTGGTTGTGACAACTTCGTCTTATTATTCATTATGGATATCTTCCACACTATCACCTTCGCCACTACAAAGAAAGAGTACATTTCTGATTGATGATCAAAACTAGAAAATTGGTTGGGCTGTTCTTGTCGTGGTTGTTCTCCATTATAAATGTAAGAATATGTCTTGTATCAACCTTGTTTGGCTATAATATCACTGTTGATTACATTTCATTGATTAATGATGATGATAATGTCTGTCTTGCATTTTGAAACTTAATATTTTGGCAACGAAATTCTTAATAATGTAATGGATGAAGTTGTCCGTTTCACTTTTTAAGAACTGAAGTATGGTTTGCTACTAATTTTTGCCAGACAGTTTCAAATGTATCAAATTCCTTCTACTTTATCAGGAAGTTGCATTATTTCTACAGAAATCATACGAGTTTTATTAATTTGGTTATTATGTTGGAGCAATATTTCCCAATAGAATATTTTTCCCTTTTATTCCCAATATTATTTCCCACTTTTTCAACTCAATAAGTGATTTTTCATATTTATATATTTTAATAAATATATTTTTATTACATTTCCAAAACGTATAAATAATTTACGTTTTACTAGAAGGCGTATAACGAAAGTGTAGAAAAGCTGCTATTCGCGTAATTAATTAACCTCAATTAATTTATCAACCTTTAAGTAATTAATTAACCTTTGTATATAATTAACCTCAGACTAGTCGTTCGGGCTATCAATTTCATTTTTGGTGTAAAATTATAGAATGTTTTCTACTTAATTAATGTGCTAGTAAAATTCATGAATCTTTATTACCATAAATGTGACGAAAAATCGGAATAATTCGCGTAAATTCAATCAGCTTTAAATTGATAACAATTCGAGAAACTGGAGTTGAAAAACATTTTTATCTTATTTTCCATTTACAGTTAGATATAAAAACACGCATGCGGAAGTGAGTGGGATACTATAAGTTTTTAAAATAGAATAGAGTGATGAAGTCAGCATCACATTGTTGTTGTGAGATCATCAGATATTTTTAAATATGCTACGCAAAATTTTTAAACGATCGTAAGTTGAATGTATGTTGGATGTGTAGGCCGTTGCAAACTGCGTAGCGAATATTCTGTGAAATAAACTTGCCATTCCAAGTTAAGATCATAAACTGACATATGATCGTAAAATATCGTAATATGACTTCTATGCAAACCCTTACTACAATTTTTACCAGCAAGGCTTGTAGTTTTATATAGACTTGAAATTTTTAAAATTAATTTTGGACATGATTCTGCAGGATTAATAGTTTGTGCTTCCGGGGCTACATAATATTGATCAAAGAAATTGAGGAGGAATGTATTTTCTGAAATTTCAAATGACTGGGAAAGTTTCTCTGAACTATGCATTCAGTCTCGGGCGCTTACGATTACGCTTGGCATGGTGTCCGGCTGCTATGACATGCTATCTGATTTATTATTACCTGTTGAAAGATATATATATATATATATAAGCTTATGCCTTTATGGGCCAACACAAAGAACAAAAAACAAAATAGAAGCGTCAGTAGTGACTTGTCTAAAATAACACATTAAACATTTATATCTGTGAAAGATAAGATATCTTTATTGTCAATAAACATACAACAGTAATAGGCAAAGTCACAATGGAGTGGAATCCACCCAAAACTGTAGGTTCTGTATTCATCATATCATCACCCACGCACAAGTCTCATGCCCAGGTTCTCAGTCGTTCAGTAAATCATTCAATAGCTATTGATCCAATGCATTGTTTCATACATACCCGGCATAATTACATTTTAGCATATGGTTTCAAAAGTTGGGCAAGTGTGAAGCGCTCCATTTGATAGTGTTATTGGCAAGGCAAAGAAGAAAGAAGTTTAATTATCTGCCTGTGTCAATAAGTCTTCCGGTTGAAGCTAATTGTCATGATTGTTTACTTTTCCCCCGTACTCTCCTCGCCTTATCTGAAACCTTTGGAATGTTCTTATCTCGGCAATTAAAAAGACTCGATGCATGGAGAATGTTCTATTTATTTACTTTAGAATTTGATAGAAAATTATAGAACCCTCTCAGTATTTCTGGAACAATTAAAAAGGTATTACTGTAGCTTTCATATAACTTGGCAGCAGTTGAGTTCAGATCTAGCAAGTCCTACCATCTTCTACACGCTGCCAAGTTATATGAATACTACAGTAAAAGCGAACGCTCAGGTAAACATGAGTTTTATTCATTGTTTGAATTTCGTTGACTTAAAAAGTTGCAGTTCTGTACAAACGTTTGTTGTTGAAGTGATAATCGCAGTATATTGTGACTGTATTGGTGAAACTTCCTTTACATTTTAAAGAAGTGGACACATACTCTTAGCTATTTTGTAATACGGTGATAGACTTGTGCTACGTAAGTTTTAATTGTTCTTTTTAGACGTTTCTTCTTGAATTATCAGACAATTTATTGAACGGTTATTATTTAATATTTGATCAGCCTTTTAACAGTTAGTGATTGACTTTTGTACAGTAATATAGCAAATCTTTATGAGCTGAATATTTATTTATTGTGACAAATTTATTATCGATTTATCTGTTTCTGATTGCTTTTTTTGTGCAAGACATTACTGATTAGTGCATGTTGTGGATAATTTGTTTAAATAAATAATTTTAAGTGTTGCCAGCATTATTTTAGAGATAGAACCCGTAACAATATAATGTCCCTATTGCCGGGTAAGCAAACACTTGTTGTCCGACTGACGGGGGTCTGTGAAACAAGCCTTAGGGCCGCTATTGCACCAATAGATACTGAATGATTTAAACCGGGCATCAGACTCATGTGGCTTTATAAAAAAAATGCATCAAAGAACTTAATTGAATGATATTCAATTACGGGTGGATTACTCTATTAAAAAATTCTGTTTCAGGAAGAGAATTCTTTGTGGGCTTATCGAAATGGACGAACGAAGCTGGTGCTAGGGCTGTCGCAGCTGCTTTTCCTGAGTACCCATGCAGCGCTATCAAGGTGTTTATGAATAGGCTATTTTAATCTCTCAAATTGTTCCCAAGTGATAACGTTTCGATGATAATATTATCTTCAATGTTGATTGAATTGAATTTCTTTATTGCCAATAAAATTACATTTCAATAAAAAACATCAATAAACAAACATTTCCTACCTACATGAAATCTAAAATAAGATCATTTTAGTTTCTCTATTTTATTGTATCAATAGTTGATAATTATAGTACATAGCTGATTTTTTTATAAGTTTTAGTGCGGTAGTTTATTTTTTAGAGTTTTTTTGTAATAATTTTCGGCAAGTAAATAAATTCATTCAAATAATAATAATAACAGTAGATATAATAGAAATTTAATAATATATATATTTTTTTGGCAATAAATACTCTCATGCAAGGGAGCCATCAAGTTCCCTGTACGCATGAAAGTCGCTAACTTTTGAAAAAAAAATTACAAACGACAACACAGAATAAGCACAGAAGTGATCGCAAATAAGACTACAAAACAGATAAAGGACATAACATCAGAAAGAACATATTAACAATAAGATAATTAATCAATTGGAGCAGAGCGCCTACATAGCTATTTGAAAAATACAATACACATCGTCATTTCAATGTTAATATTGAGTATTATCAGCTCTAAATTATTTTAATCATAAATTTTTCAATTAGAGTTCATATACAGATCACAAATTCACAAGTAGACTTTTTTTAATGATATTTTTTTGGAGGATGAAGCCCACATATGTCAGACCTGTGCGTGGGTAATGAATTGGATGATGGTGATTGATGAGTTGGACCTACAGTTTTAGGTGGGTTCCGAACTACGACCGCTGAAACGACAGCAAGTTCAGAGCCATGCAAAATCAGCATTATAAGCAAAAAAAATTTTTTTAGGATGAGGCCCACATAGGTCTTAGACCTGTGCGTGGGTAATGAGTTGGATGATAGTGATTGATGAGTTGGACCTACAGTTTTAGGTGGGTTCCGAACGACCGGGAAGTGATTTTACAGCAGAGAACAGTCTTTAACTTTGTAACTGTCATTATTCATAATTTGTAATATTAACTTATATTGTATTATTTTAATTGTAATCGTGTTTTTAGGTAACAGACAGTCAACATCTGAAATCGTTGGTTTCTATGGCTGGGCCCGATGTGCTCTGCGTTAGTTCTGGGAAAGCGTCTCAAGATGTACTCAAGGTACATTTCTTCGTAACTTTGTATATTTTATTATTTTTTATTATAAGAGTTATTATTTTTTTCTATTATTATTATTAGAATATTTAAGTAGTGAGCCCCCCGGGATGGAAAACTCGCTTGCAACAACTAATTTTGCCAAGGGCCAAAAGACAAAATTATTTCTAGCTCATCAGTGGCGTAGCCAGAGGGGGGCCCGTGGGGCCCAGGCCCCCCCCCCCCCCGAAATTTCAGAAATAAAAAATTCTCAAATAACTAATAGATAAGGACTTATTAAAGCCGAAGGGTTCTATATGCTTTGTAATATTATAACTAACAGAATACAGAAACCCTGATTGTGTAATAGAATAAAGCTACAGTTATAGTCAGATTAATGCATTTTTCAAATATTTCCTCAATATTTACTCATATAGAAACTTGTTAGATGCTCAAATGGATAATTTTGATTTAAAATGAGCTACGAAATTGAATAAAACATGTTAGAAAACTGTGACTACCATAAATATTGAAATATTACATTAAATAAAACGCAATTTTTCAAGTTTGAAGTGGATTAACTTTGTTAGTTATTGATAAATCGCCTTTTTGAATAAACTCATCTTGTAGAAAATTGAGTTTTGAAGTTAAAATTCAGTATAACCCACTAGTCTAAACGCACCCAAAGTTCATGAAATCGGGATTTTATAAATGAAAACACACAAATAAATGCAAGCTCTATGCAAGCGTATAAAATCAGTTTGCTATGATCAAAAACTTCCGATTTCATGAACTTTGGGTTGGGTGTGTATAGGCTAATGACATAAATTATATGAAACTAATAAAAAGGTATGCTTTCTTCATGTATATTTGAGTTGTAGTTTTATAAACTTGAAATGCAATTTATTATCATTGTATTAATTTTGAGATTCAGTACATAAGTTAAGTATGGTTAGTTCCAATTCAAAAAAGTCACAGATATTAGTATATCAAACCTTATCATTTCAAACCTGGCCACCTAGGTTCTTGGGTAGTAATTTTTCAAAAATTTATTTTGAACTTTAGAGCCCAACAAGTTGTCTAGATTGGCTTTTTACACCACTAAATTTAAAAAAAATCTGGACCCTCCTATACCTCAGACCCCTTGGTGAGCTCCCCCCGAAATCTAATCCTGGCTACGCCACTGTAGCTCATCCTAAGAGAAGGTGACAAGAAACGGCCGTTTTGATGATAAAATGATAGCACTTCCATTATCGCGAATAATAAATAATAGCCATATTGCTTGAATTCAAAAGAATTTCAAAGCTAATCTACAGCCTACTTTGCCCAATTCAAGTGTCTACAATCCAAAATTAATATGGCAAACCTTGAGATTTACAATGAGCCTGTGTATGGAAATGTAATTTCCATATTTGATTATGATTTAAAAAAATAACAAGCTCCAAATTATTCAAATTTATGTCCTCGATTGTCAACTTGTTACCTTTCAACTTCATACATTGTGTCTGTTCGTCTTCATACATTCGTCTCATAAGTCTTCCATCCTTCTCGGAATATGGCTTGTTTTTCAGTTTAATTCAATTTCTATTGAATTATGATTGATAAGTATTTTTCGTTTTTCAATTTAATTCAATTTATATTAAATCATAATCAATTTCAATTTATTTATTGTCAACAATACATAATAAAACATTAATATATTCAGACAAAAATCACATCACTTCTTATCATAATAATGAATATCTACATAAAACATCATAAATGAAATAATTGTTACATCCCTCTTTAAGCAAAGCTTGTGCTGAGGGATGGTGCATTTCTAAAATGCCAATATCATATAAGACATTGAATTAAAAAATAACATGTATACTACAAGAAACCTGTAAAAAAACATATCTGTTCTGCTCATTATACAAATGTTAGTATATTAAAATAAATGTTAGTATAGGCTATTGGTTTAAAAGATACAATTGAATATTAAAGCAAAATAATAACAAAATTGATACCCAAAAAACACGTCTAGTTTTCTATTATTATTTTAAATGAAATCTTCATTATAATACAAAATTGTGAAAATATAAATTTCAACACAATAATATTATAGGAATTAATTACATTATGCACTTTTCCATTACCTGCCTGCACTATAAATCTTGCTATTTATAATTAAAATTGTGTCCACTTTGAACTATTCTCTTTGATAAAACAATCGAAGGCACTGTCTAAATGATTTGTGAGTGGACAAATAATAATAATCCATAATGGACTGGGGCGACCCAGACTAATCGATAGGTATTTTTTTGTTTTTCCAATTCAATTTTTATTGAATTATGATCAATAAGTATTTTTGTTTTTCAGTTCAATTCAGTTTCCATTGAATCTTTATCGATAAGAGGTTATTTGTTGTTTCCCAATTTAATTCGATAAGTATCAAAGGTGCTTTCAAGTTTAAACAAATGTTATTTTGTGAAAAATTCAATTTTTATTGAATTATATCGATAAGTATCTGGGTTTTTTTTTTAAATCTAATCCCATAATTATTAAATTTGCTTTACATTTTAAACAATTTTTTTTTTTTTTGAAAAATATTCCTACTTTCATGTGTGTTATTATTATTGTTTTTGTTGCCATTCTAGCGTATTGCTCGAGAAGCAACATTCAGCTACCAAACATTAACTGTACCTGAAGAGAATGCGGCTAACGTTCTCTACATTAATGGCACAATGATTCATCGAGCTGATGAGGAAATACCCGAATCAAGCAAGGTAACCCAACTTTTATTAACTAGGTTATCCCGGGTCTTTAGACTTTATTAAACTTTGTAAAATACATTCCAAATGTAGATTTTCTACATACTTCTTCTTCTTTTCTTCTTCTTCTTCTAATTCTTCTTCTTTTTCTTCTTCTTTTCTCCTTCCTCTTCTTCTTCATCTTCTTTTTCTACTTCTTAATCTTCTTTTTCTTCTTCTTCCACTTCTTCTTTTTCTTCTGCTTTTTCTTTTTCTTCTTCTCCTTCTTCTTTTTCTTTTTCTTCTTCTTTTTCTCCTTCTTCTTTTTCTCCTTCTTCTTTTTCTTCCTCTTCTTTTCCTCTCACTTCTTCTTTTTCTTCTTCTTCTTCTACTTCTTCTCCGACTTCTCCTTCTTCCCCTTCTTCTTCTTCCTCTTTTCTCTCTCTTTCCTCTCTCTCTCTTCCTCTTTATCCTATCCTCCCACCCTCTCTCTCTGAATGAACAATGAAAAATAAACTTTTTGTTTCAAAACAGCTGATCATCAAATCATATGTTGAAATGTGAAAATTTTCAGCTCACCGATCCCTATGTTAGAGCAATGGCAAAAATTGAAACTTTGATCGTTCATTGCTCATGTCCACTTTGATGACTTGTTTCAAAATGTAAGACCTTATCAAACATCTACTCGATGAGATCTTTCAAATGAGACGTGAACGAACAAAATCTGTCGATAAACCATGGAGGAGTTGTCATCACAAAAAACATGTTCGCCTATTTTATATAAAGATTTTTTTTTTATTATTGCTGATGATATCCACATGAGTCTGAGACTTGAGCGTGGGTATTGAGGTGAATGATAACACATGTAGATGCCAGACGGAGGAGCGGGGTTCGAACCCACAACCGCTGAAACGACAGCAAGCTGAAGTTGCGACGCCCCAACCAACTGCGCTTGGCGGCCCGCCAAAAAATATAACACAATATAATATGAAGAAGGCTTCTCACATGGTCACATGCCTGTGAGAGAGGAGCGAGGGTATTCAATAACTATCAGCCAGTTCATTACTTGACCTAGAATTTAGATAAGAAAGTTTTTGTTTATAAGGGCCTCAATATATAGAGCCACTGTAGTCGAGGTTGCGCGCCACCACCGCAAACCCTTTGACAAGCCACTCTCAGTGATACATGCAATGCAGCTTATTTTACTGAGCCACAGTTTTGTCAGTCGCGGCCACTGGCTACTATAGACGCCTACCATTGCTTCTAGTAGCAAGCCCGTGCGACTGTAGCCTTGTCAGCCGATCATTGTTTGCCATGAAGCTTATTATACTGAGGCACTCCAATCGCCAACGTGTTTCACATTTTCGTGACGTCATATAGTCACGTTCTGTACTAGCTTGTCATCATTTGGAGGCTGTAGGTAACAATGTGTTTAGTTTCAGATTATAAATTACAGTTCTAAAATACCATCAAGTTGTTTTCAGAGGATAAAGCCCACATAGGTCTGAGACCTGTGCGTGGGTAATGAATTGGATGATGGTGATTGATGAGTTGGACCTACAGTTTTCGGTGGGCTCCAAACCACCGGGAAGTGATTTTACAGCTGAGAACAGAGTTTTTTTTTTGCTGGCCAATCCAATCGGTCACCCTTACAAAGAGCGCCCAGGAGTTTCGTAGTTTATCTCTGATAGAACAGATACCTGCTACGGCACTCGGTTATCACTTCCCGCGGTAGCTATTTAGGAATATGTTGCAATTATTATTAAATTAATGACATTTGCAATTCTGAGCGATGCTTAGCTTTGATATTAGGATCTTGTAACTCTTTGTATGAATGTTTTATTATTCAGCCTGAACCCATGTTTCAAGCATAGTTTCTTTTCTCATCATTTAATAGTCTATTTTTCCTACCTCAATATAAACCTATGATATAATAACAATAAATTTCTTATGATGTTGAAGATCAATCTTGTTTCCACTAATATGTAATATAAACTTGATAAAACAACTTTTGAATGGAAATTAACTCAAATGAGCTCTCAAACTCATACCTTAAGTCAGTGTACTGTGGGTCGTCTGACGATGCTCTAGACAACAGAGCGAAACGGCCGTCACGCCATAACGTGAGTTAATTTCCATTCAAAAGTTGTTTTATTAAGTTTATATTAAATAAATTTCTTCTATCATTCTTGCTTGCTCTTTAAATTTTTCTTATTTTGTTTTATATACATATTTTCTCCCACAATTTGATACATTACATATACCTTACCGTACTTTTTGAAAGGGGAAAAAATATTGTATTTGCGAGTAAGTTATCAAGTTTTCTTACCCTCTTCATGTGTGTTTTTACTATGTATTGTTAAATAAGCTAATGAATACTGGTTAGTTTATACTAAACTCGATACTCTACAAGAACCCGCTCCTTTCTCACAGGCATGTGCCCATGTGAGAAGCCTCTTACATATTATATTGTATTATATTTTTCATTTCTGTATTTTTATGGAGAATAAAAAATATTTCAATTTCAATTATAGCTGCGAGTCATCAAACTATTTATTGTTCGTGCTATTATTGTGTACTAAACCTGCTTAGTAAACTTTTTCAAGTTGTACTCGACATATAAGAATACAAATATTGAAGGTAGGATCAAAGTATCAACAGTTTTAAATTCACTCTACACTGAGCTTTTTTGTGGGGAGTTTATAGGTCAATCTGACAGCCTCTATGAATTTCAAAAGTCTTGTAACAATATTATGCTTTGGACTGTTGTATAATAGACGTCCAACTGTAAGTGGGCAAAATAAACCACTCTTTAAATATCTATTAAAAAAATACATCAATACAATATTGTGATTGATGAGCTGGACCTACAGTTTTAGGTGGGTTCCAAACCACCGGGAAGTGATTTTACAGCAGAGAACAGTGTCTTTTTTGCTGGCCAATCTAATCGGTCACCCTTACAAAGAGTGCCTAGGAGAACGCAGCTTATCTCTATCTGATTGAACAGATACCTGTTACGGCTCACGGGTATCACTTCTATTATTTACCAATTGAATAGAAATAAATATCAATATTCACTTACATTTTTCTAGAAACATTGTACATGGTAGTTTTATTTTGTTAGAAGATAGAAGAATTAGGCCTCCATCTTCGGGTTCAGAAACCTTTCATCATTCCTGATTGCTGCTCCTATTGGCGGACAAGTTTCTACTTATGCCAGTAGTCTTCCACTATTTGTTGATTTTAGGAGTGTTGAAGTGTTTTGTTCAGTTTAGAAAATGATTTAATTTTGTTTATTTGTTGTTTTAAGAATATTTTAATTTGGGAATGCTTAAATTTTAAATAAATAAATATTTATGTATCTGTATTTGTAAAATACATAACAATATGTGAAGTGATAGCCGCGAGCCGTAGCACGTATCTGTTCAATCAGATAGATAAGCTGCGTTCTCGTAGGTCCTGTTTGTAACGGTGACCGATTAGATTGGCCAGCAAAAAAGACACTGTTCTCTGCTGAAAATCACTTCCCGGTGGTTCGGAACCCACCTAAAACTGTAGGTCCAACTCATCAATCACCATCATCCAACTCATTACCCACGCACAGGTCTCAGACCTATGTGGGCTTCATCCTCAAAAAAAAAAAAAAAAAAAAAAAAATCAATATCAATGTAGCTTGCAGTTCATTGACCAAACAATCATTACTTGATTGTTTAATGAAATTTACCTGGTGTAATTTATCCTTAATTGTGACTCGTAACCACGACTGCAGTGGGTCCACTTAATAAGGGCCTAAGGTTTCACGTAGTAAAGATATTAATTTTTGAATTTTTTTCCAGCTTTTCTGCGACAAAATTGATTTTTCACGACACTCGCTGAAAGTTTCGGAGCTATTGAAAGGTAACACCAGTAGCAGTCTGAGCTCGTTCTGTATTCTGCTCAGAAGAACGCGTCACATTCGAAGTTTGTAAAGAATTATAAAAAGAAGACAAATAAGAAAGACAACCATCTAGCTTTGTTCCACCATCACTGCGCGCATTATTTATCAATCATTTCATTTTTTTTTAGCTTTTATCCGCTGTTTTTTAATTTGTTGAATTTTCTATTTATTTATTATTATTTATTTGTTAGACATTTAGCTAGATCATGTTGTAGCTAATAATTATTCATCTTATATGATCATCTATTAGGTTATTATATATTTACCTTGATTACATTATTTATCTAAGTTATAGATATATGCTGCAGTTATATATAGATATCCAATATCTATTCCATTTACCTATTTTACATAACTGTTGTTTTCCATAGTTGATTGTTATTGTTGTTGGGGATCTGAAATAGTATTATTATTTTCTTTTATAATAATTGAAATAGTTACTTGGAAATATTTTTGAAGCCTTGATTTTTTAACATCTTGAAAAATATTTTCAAGGTTTTCACTCGACTTAAAGTAACATGGTACAGATGATAGAGTTTGAGCAAAATATTTATCTTCCCCGTTGTTTATTCTCGTAATCAGATCAGTACTGCGCATGCGCAGGTCAGATCTGTAGAGTAAGCTGAGTTTAGAGTAATCAATATTGTCTCAATATAGCGAAATGTATGTGTCTGAAGTTTGAAGAGTTTGGGCGTAACCTAACCTAACAATAACTCTAATTCTTTCTGGTCTGTCTATGCTACCGCTTGCTCTAGATAGAAGTAGAGCAGCTGAGAAATAGAGCGGTCAGGATGGAATGAACGTTCTCGTTAGAGCTGGGTTGTCCTAGCAATGCGTACTAGGGTTGCCAGACGCAATCTAAAGAATTTTGGGGATCTGGTTCGAAGTTACCGTACGTTTAATTGTTACGTACTGTAATTACGTACGAAAATTTGGAGATAAATTTCCCAAAATTCTTGAGCTTGCGTCTGGCAACACTGGTGCACAGTGCACTCCGCAAAAAGTGCGGAGCTAGAAAACACCAACCTTATTGCTCAAGTTCTCCTATATTCAATTCCTTCATTTTCCTCTGTTTAGAATTACATGTTTGTAACCGAATTTTCTTATTGATTTTGAATCAAGGTAGTTCATTTTTCCAGCTTATAATGTGTCAATTATATAGTGTTGAGTTTATTCTAAAAATCAGCTAGATTATCTGAACACCTACTGCCCTACTAGCCTAAGCAAGCTTCGCATTTGAACTGAAGGTCATTATTATAAAGCTGCAAGCTGCAATCTCTATTGAATATATATTTTTTCACAGTTCTAATCCAATATTCTATAGAGTATAACTTATATAATTGTTTATTCCCGTCAACTTATTAAATATTTCGTAATCTCAGGATCGTGGTCTATTACTCAGCTAGATTACTGTAATGAATACAATGTAATTATATATAATATATTAGTATAATTTATTTATTGATACAAGTCTCACGTTGTATATATTATATAGAAGAATTCCTTCAGTATATAAGTATCATTCCATTAGTACTTGGTGGCGCAGTTGGTTGGAGCGCTTCTCTCTGATTAGATAAGACTCTGGTTGGGTACTACCGCTGTGGCCACGAGTTCTAATCTCACGCAACCTTTGATATTTTGTGTAATCATTCATCCCACCCACGCACAAGTCTCAGACTCATGTGGGCATCATTCGACTAAAATAAATTAATGTGACTCATTAATTGCCTTTATTAAGGGCGGAGTTAGGAATCCTTGTCCTCTCTTCCATTCAACCTACATACATTTGAATTTCTAATGCTATGATAATTTACTGTTTTTTCATTCTACCTTTTTTCAAATATTTTGCGAATTGAGAGAAAATTCTTTTTGATTCTTTTGATACATTTCTGGGTATTGAGACATAATTTTATTTCAATATCAACTGTATATACAAGAATTTTTATTTTTATTTTGAACAACAATAATTTAATACAAAAATTGTCTGTCCCTCCATGGTTCTATGGTCCTTCCATCCTGTCCGTAATTTCTCAAGCTACATCCAAATGGAGACGTATAGAGCGCTTCCCCTAGAGCTAGAGTAATCTACACTGCTGTTACACTCTTGGGTTGCTGTAGATGAGTTTGGAGGCTATATTCAAGATTTTATATTTTTATAGTATTCCCCTTCAATTATGATGCCAATATTAATTATTTGTATTACTTATTTATCTACTACATAAACATAAAGAATATCAAATTTTTTAGTTTTTTCTCTCGATCATTAAAAATATATTTGTTTTATCATTGCATATTCCAAACATTTTATCATGTGTTGCATTAATTCGGTATATTCTATAGTATTCTATGCTGAAGGTATGATTTCCTAGGGAATTGCGTCTAATAAAAGTTGTATTATTTTTTTTAATTCATCATCGCAGTATCCTCCATATTTTTATATAATTTATACTTCCACATAAAATGTGAAAAATGATCTTTTTCAACGTTAGTTGACAATCAGTTGTTATTAGTAATAATTTTTAAGACTGCTAATTTATATTTATATTTTTATAACATAATAATATTATATACCATTGAATTGTTTACAGTTTTTTAACTTTTGTTCTGTAGGCTATTTACAAAATGTTTTCATGTTATTTATTAATGCTGACTTGAGCATTTTGGTTTGTAGTTTCTTTTCATGTTGCACCTTAAGCTTTAAGCACATATGTTTGTTATAAGTCTATTAAGTTTAAGTATTTCTAGAATAGATGCACTTTTTTATTGTTTAGAACATATTATATTCTGTGTATTATATTGCAATATTATTCGAAATATTATTTATTGTGATTATGGCGTTCATATTATAGAGTTTGTGCAAAACCATGTTAAAGGTAGCAGTAATACTAACCTCAATAATCTATGCTCCTGCCTGCTTTAAAAACAAGATGCTATAGAGCAGGCAAATACATACAAGGTGATTTTTAAGTATGGAAGCGGCTTTATATCGCGTAACTGAGACGTTCTTGGCGAAAGAAGCTTATGTGGATCTGCATAGTTTTTAGAAAACAACTTTTTGCTGGTTTTGAAATTTTTGTCCGCCATCTTGGATCCGCCATATTGCATTCAACTTTATTTTTTTAAATGGAATGGTGGTCATTTGACACATCATTTCAGTGTGAAATTTCGAGAAAAAACAATAGAAAAATTGTGTTAGCAAGAAAAAAGGTAGAACGCACTGCATAAAACATTTTATTGAATTTTTCAATCATAAATTATCTAAAAACTAGGTTTAAACGGTGGTAAGACTTGCTAATTAATAAGTAAACAATACAACAAAATAAATGGCTATGTTTATTATTCACTAACCACAATAATTCAGCTACTGGTGTTAATATCAGCCAGTAGGTATCATTAACAAAAAAAAACAAAAAAAATGGAAATTTTTTTTATGATGTTGGTATTATCAAAAATTAATTAAATTTTAGTTATTAGATAATTTATGATTGAAAAATTCAATAAAATGTTTTATGCAGTGCGTTCCACCTTTATTCTTGATAACACAATTTCACCAAAATTGCAAATTTAAATGCTTATATATCGAAAACAAATGCATCTATTGAAAAACGGTTTACGCCATTGATTTTTCTTGAAATTTCACACTGAAATGATGTGTCGTATGACCACCATCCCATTTAAAAAAATTAATTTGAATCCAAGATGGCGGACAACAATTTCAAAACCATCAAAAAGTTGGATTTTTAAAACAATGCTGATCTGCATAAGCTTCTTTCGCCAAGAGCGTCTCAGTTATGCAATATAAAGCCGTTTCCATACTTGAAAATCGCTTTGTATGCTCCTGCCTGCTTTAAAATCAAGATGCTATAGAGTAGACATGGGGTGTTGGGATTAGCTTTATGGTTTTCTTCTACAAAGTTTTGTGCAAACTCTCCATTGAATTACATTAAATGAACAGCGTTTTCTTGCTGTTTGTAAATGAGTAGAAAGGAGATTGAGCAAAACTACATTAATGCTCTACGTCTCAGTTTGCTCTATAGCATCTAGCAGTTGGAGCAAGCGGGGACATAGAGTGATCTGGTTGCAATTAGCGTAGTTCTGTTCAAACTCTCTCTAATACATAAACGATCATTTCTCAAAGAGGATAAATAACAATTTGTAAATTATTGTTTCAAGTATTGTACAGTATTCTCTTATATTACTTGTTGTGAATAAAGGCAATAATAAGTATAATAATCCTCATGTATTTTAAAGTATTAGTTGATAAATTTCGTTGAAGAGACCCTTAGTTAAGCATACCTCATGAAATTGCAAACTTGGTAATTTAGGTGGAATCCGAACGGGTTCAGTTCAAAAACTTTGTATAAAACAGAGAAATGGATTGTGAGAATATGTGGTCCTTAGTTTGTCCAGAAAGCTACTTATTTGTAATCGTTTTCAATAAAAACAAGTTGAAAAGTTGTCAAAAAATTTAAATACATGTAATAAAATATTTATTGATTGATTGTAATAAATAATATATTGATACTGCTCATTCCTCAAAAGTCAGACCTCATTATTACTACATATTATTACTCAATATATGACTTCTTTCACACTTGTTTCCCCTCATATATTTCTGTAGTATTTTAATTTAATTAAAATTAATATTTAATTAGATCGTAATATTCTGGTTGAATACCGTTGATGAATCTTTTTTTTAAATTAAATGTTTATTATCTTCCCAATATTATTTATTAAATTTAAATATATATTCAATTAGAACATTGGTTATGATATACTGGATAAATATCTTTTAAAATGTTTATTATCTTCCCAAAATTATCTATTTAGGCTAAATACAGTAGTCAAATTCCCACATGTGTTCATATACTCAGTTTCAAGTAAGTTATTGAGGTATAGAATAATCATTAAGAAAATATTAACATGTAATGTTTGTATATTTAGACTAAATACTGAACATTTACTTGATTCTAATAGTAATACATATTTGTGTTAAGTCCTAGCTGATGTATTGTGCTTAGGTTCATTGTTAACTTGGTGTTAAATTATGGGATCAATCCTAAAGAATTGTTGCTTGTGAATTTCTATTACAGTATTAAAATATTGTAAAACTCAATGATGTCAGATTTTTTTACATTCCAATCACTGCCTCATTAAATAATTTCAAATGCATTCCTTTATCTCTAAGAAATATGATTGAATTCGCAAGCCATCTTGTGTGCTGAGGCCCATATTTATGAACGTGACTTATCAAAGATCGACTTGAATCGACTTAGCAGCAATAAGTCATACTTATACTAACAGGTTCAAGCCAGCAAGCAGCTGTAACCCTTAAAGCCAACCCAGCTCCCACAACAAAGATCTGACTCCTGATAAATAATTTAACTTTAATAATTTACATTAAACAACTCTAATTTACACTAATATAAGAATTTACACTACGTAAATGTTGTAGGGACAACTGGGTCAGCTTATAACCTCGTGTTTAAATGGTCGTGATGTTCAGTCACGACCGCTCAAGACTGCGCTTGGATGGGTGACCGTGCTTCAATGACTTGATGTTATAAGCTTTATTATCACTTACCCGTTGGTTCGGAACCCACCTAAAATAGTAGGTCCACCATGTTCCCCGTAACATGGCTCAAACGGCGATTAGGGTCTCCCCACCATTAAAAGCCATACGCTTATTATTATTATTATTATAACCTCACTTTTCAGCTCATAAACTCACCCAGTACAAGTCATGCTTAAACTAAAGTTCGTATTTATGAACCTTACTTAAACATCTTCTTAACTTAAAAGTCAAGTCATGCTTATAATTGGTGTCTCAAATCCGTTCTTAGCCAAGCTAGGTACAGAGCTGACTTGAAGCTATTCTTAGATTGTCATGTTGCATCATATTTTGATTTCATTTTTTAGTTTAGCATCAGCTCATAATAATAAAATGAAATCATCATATTCAATTTTTGCACCATTGCAATGTAATTCACTGTATATTTGACTTATTGAATTTATTTCTACTTATTTTATATAAATCAAGTTCTAACCTATACATTTTTTGGCACTAGGATAGAATTCTCTTTCTATAAAATAGAATGGATGAAGTTCTTTGGTCTGCTGGCAGGTAGCGCTCACTACACAGCATCAAATGTTATATTTTTTTGAATGCTATATTATTTAGATATTGGTGTGGTGATAATTATGTAACAGTAACTGCAAATTTACTTTAATTTGCAGTGCAGTATCTCTATCTTTTAATGTATCTTATTTTATGTTTATTAGTGCCTGATAATACAACACAATTTTAGGCTAGCTTGTGACCATGTTCAATGTAATAGAGCCTTTCCAAGTCATTCTTAGATAAGTCATGCTTAGATCAACTTAAGTCACATTCATAAATATGGGCCTGAATGTTGTACCTTATGTTGAGCTGCAATAATAAAAAAAATGGAGCTGAAATTGTTGTATCCCCAATAGAAATTGAAACTTATGGCTGGTTACCCAAACGCCAATCAAAGAGAATGATCCCCGATCAAATTGATT
This sequence comes from Conomelus anceps, assembly GCA_948455865.1. Lineage (NCBI taxonomy): Eukaryota > Metazoa > Arthropoda > Insecta > Hemiptera > Delphacidae > Conomelus > Conomelus anceps. Next base: position 47,961,134 of record OX418224.1, read on the forward strand.
TGAGATTTCCCTTTCCAAAAGGCTCAAGTTTTGAACAATGATTTTTATTTGACCAAAGGTTTTGCAGAACATTGTAATTTTGGGTCTTTTGCACTATAATTCCAAATTCTTGAAAAAGTGTAATTGAACAGTAGATTGTACTAACCTAACCTAATCTAAGACCCAGTTAGGTTGGGGTTAAAGTGCAAAAGACCTGAAATTTCTTATAAAAAGTAGTTGTTTTATACAGTAGCCAGATCCAGAGGATTTTATGTTACAGTAGCCGCCATGTAGCTGTGCCCGCCGGCAAAGGGCCAGGAGAGTACAACACTACCCGCACTGAAAACATTTGACCTTTTTCTAAAAAGTTCGAATATTGTTTTAGAACAAAGTTCTTTCTATTAGACTAACCGATGTGCATCATTTTTGTCCTTTGCACTTTCAACGAGAACCTACTCATTACAAAGGAATTTGGAATTTAATAAAAACCAGACTTCATTCAAAAAATGTGTTCACATTTCATTCCCAACATAGCTACTGTCGAACCATTCATTAGAAATCGATGAAACTTTGGTAATATAATAAAAACAGTTCGAGAATGCCATAACCATCCCATTTCAATCAAAGATTTCCCAAGCACAAGACAATTAATACAGAAAATTTACAAATCAAAATTTTCATGACATTGAATAGTTATGTATTGAGAAACTTTTTGTCTTCAATAATTTTCATATGCATTCAGCATATGAAATGTAGAGAATAAATTGAATCTATTTTCTGTGAAAGAATCATCTGACGACCTATTTGGTGAGATTTTGCAAAGATTCTAAATACGCGTATCTATGCTCCCTATAGGCACTTCCAACAATACAACAAAGCATCTTGTCTTCGCCTCTGCAGCAGACTGACTGATCTAGGTTGTTCAATTCAGTGAATGAAGTTGGACTCTTAAGGTTGCAAAAAGCATTTTTTCTACGAATTCCACTTTATTAAACTTGAATAACAATGAAGAGAAGAAACACTTGACCGAAAAGTAAACCTGAATCACAGCCCGAAACTGAATCAAGCAATGTGAACGCTGATGACTGAAAAAGTTGAAGGTCATTCACCCCCACAAATTGCGATCGAATTCGACGAGGTCCGACTACACAACCGGCCAAAAACGCCGAGTATCTTCTTACTCTCTCTATCGAAAATTCGACTTTATAACGGTACTTGTCGAATTCTGATGACTGAAACAGTTGAAGGTCATTCACCTAGACAAAATGCGATCGAATTCGACGAGGTCCGACTACACAACCGGCCAGAAACGCCGAGTATCTTCTTTCTCTCTCTATCGAAAATTCGACTTTATAACGGTACTTGTCGAATTCTGATGACTGAAACAGTTGAGGGTCATTCACCTTGACAAAATGCGATCGAATTCAACGAGGTCCGACTACACAACCGGCCAAAAACGCCGAGTATCTTCTTTCTCTCTCTATCGAAAATTCGACTTTATAACGGTACTTGTCGAATTCTGATGACTGAAACAGTTGAAGGTCATTCACCTAGACAAAATGCGATCGAATTCGACGAGGTCCGACTACACAACCGGCCAAAAACGCCGAGTATCTTCTTTCTCTCTCTATCGAAAATTCGGCTTTATAACGGTACTTGACGAATTCTGATGACTGAAACAGTTGAAGGTCATTCACCTAGACAAAATGCGATCAAATTCGACGAGGTCCGACTACACAACCGGCCAAAAACGCCGAGTATCTTCTTTCTCTCTCTATCGAAAATTCGTCTTTATAACGGTACTTGTCGAATTCTGATGACTGAAACAGTTGAAGGTCATTCACCTAGACAAAATGCGATCGAATTCGACGAGGTCCGACTATACAACCGGCCAAAAACGCCGAGTATCTTCTTTCTCTCTCTATCGAAAATTCGGCTTTATAACGGTACTTGTCGAATTCTGATGACTGAAACAGTTGAAGGTCATTCACCTAGACAAAATGCGATCGAATTCGACGAGGTCCGACTACACAACCGGCCAAAAACGCCGAGTATCTTCTTTCTCTCTCTATCGAAAATTCGACTTTATAACCGTACTTGTCGAATTCTGATGACTGAAACAGTTGAAGGTCATTCACCTAGACAAAATGCGATCGAAATCGACGAGGTCCGACTACACAACCGGCCAAAAACGCCGAGTATCTTCTTTCTCTCTCTATCGAAAATTCGGCTTTATAACGGTACTTGTCGAATTCTGATGACTGAAACAGTTGAAGGTCATTCACCTAGACAAAATGCGATCGAATTCGACGAGGTCCGACTATACAACCGGCCAAAAACGCCGAGTATCTTCTTTCTCTCTCTATCGAAAATTCGGCTTTATAACGGTACTTGTCGAATTCTGATGACTGAAACAGTTGAAGGTCATTCACCTAGACAAAATACGATCGAAATCGACGAGGTCCGACTACACAACCGGCCAAAAACGCCGAGTATCTTCTTTCTATCTCTATCGAAAATTCGACTTTATAACGGTACTTGTCGAATTCTGATGACTGAAACAGTTGAAGGTCATTCACCTAGACAAAATGCGATCGAATTCGACGAGGTCCGACTATACAACCGGCCAAAAACGCCGAGTATCTTCTTTCTCTCTCTATCGAAAATTCGGCTTTATAACGGTACTTGTCGAATTCTGATGACTGAAACAGTTGAAGGTCATTCACCTAGACAAAATGCGATCGAATTCGACGAGGTCCGACTATACAACCGGCCAAAAACGCCGAGTATCTTCTTTCTCTCTCTATCGAAAATTCGGCTTTATAACGGTACTTGTCGAATTCTGATGACTGAAACAGTTGAAGGTCATTCACCTAGACAAAATGCGATCGAAATCGACGAGGTCCGACTACACAACCGGCCAAAAACGCCGAGTATCTTCTTTCTATCTCTATCGAAAATTCGACTTTATAACGGTACTTGTCGAATTCTGATGACTGAAACAGTTGAAGGTCATTCACCTAGACAAAATGCGATCGAATTCGACGAGGTCCGACTACACAACAGGCCAAAAACGCCGAGTATCTTCTTTCTCTCTCTATCGAAAATTCGACTTTATAACCGTACTTGTCGAATTCTGATGACTGAAACAGTTGAAGGTCATTCACCTAGACAAAATGCGATCGAAATCGACGAGGTCCGACTACACAACCGGCCAAAAACGCCGAGTATCTTCTTTCTCTCTCTATCGAAAATTCGACTTTATAACGGTACTTGTCGAATTCTGATGACTGAAACAGTTGAGGGTCATTCACCTTGACAAAATGCGATCGAATTCGACGAGGTCCGACTACACAACCGGCCAAAAACGCCGAGTATCTTCTTTCTCTCTCTATCGAAAATTCGACTTTATAACGGTACTTGTCGAATTCTGATGACTGAAACAGTTGAAGGTCATTCACCTAGACAAAATGCGATCGAATTCGACGAGGTCCGACTACACAACCGGCCAAAAACGCCGAGTATCTTCTTTCTCTCTCTATCGAAAATTCGACTTTATAACCGTACTTGTCGAATTCTGATGACTGAAACAGTTGAAGGTCATTCACCTAGACAAAATGCGATCGAAATCGACGAGGTCCGACTACACAACCGGCCAAAAACGCCGAGTATCTTCTTTCTCTCTCTATCGAAAATTCGGCTTTATAACGGTACTTGTCGAATTCTGATGACTGAAACAGTTGAAGGTCATTCACCTAGACAAAATGCGATCGAATTCGACGAGGTCCGACTACACAACCGGCCAAAAACGCCGAGTATCTTCTTTCTCTCTCTATCGAAAATTCGGCTTTATAACGGTACTTGACGAATTCTGATGACTGAAACAGTTGAAGGTCATTCACCTAGACAAAATGCGATCAAATTCGACGAGGTCCGACTACACAACCGGCCAAAAACGCCGAGTATCTTCTTTCTCTCTCTATCGAAAATTCGTCTTTATAACGGTACTTGTCGAATTCTGATGACTGAAACAGTTGAAGGTCATTCACCTAGACAAAATGCGATCGAATTCGACGAGGTCCGACTATACAACCGGCCAAAAACGCCGAGTATCTTCTTTCTCTCTCTATCGAAAATTCGGCTTTATAACGGTACTTGTCGAATTCTGATGACTGAAACAGTTGAAGGTCATTCACCTAGACAAAATGCGATCGAATTCGACGAGGTCCGACTACACAACCGGCCAAAAACGCCGAGTATCTTCTTTCTCTCTCTATCGAAAATTCGACTTTATAACCGTACTTGTCGAATTCTGATGACTGAAACAGTTGAAGGTCATTCACCTAGACAAAATGCGATCGAAATCGACGAGGTCCGACTACACAACCGGCCAAAAACGCCGAGTATCTTCTTTCTCTCTCTATCGAAAATTCGGCTTTATAACGGTACTTGTCGAATTCTGATGACTGAAACAGTTGAAGGTCATTCACCTAGACAAAATGCGATCGAATTCGACGAGGTCCGACTATACAACCGGCCAAAAACGCCGAGTATCTTCTTTCTCTCTCTATCGAAAATTCGGCTTTATAACGGTACTTGTCGAATTCTGATGACTGAAACAGTTGAAGGTCATTCACCTAGACAAAATACGATCGAAATCGACGAGGTCCGACTACACAACCGGCCAAAAACGCCGAGTATCTTCTTTCTATCTCTATCGAAAATTCGACTTTATAACGGTACTTGTCGAATTCTGATGACTGAAACAGTTGAAGGTCATTCACCTAGACAAAATGCGATCGAATTCGACGAGGTCCGACTATACAACCGGCCAAAAACGCCGAGTATCTTCTTTCTCTCTCTATCGAAAATTCGGCTTTATAACGGTACTTGTCGAATTCTGATGACTGAAACAGTTGAAGGTCATTCACCTAGACAAAATGCGATCGAATTCGACGAGGTCCGACTATACAACCGGCCAAAAACGCCGAGTATCTTCTTTCTCTCTCTATCGAAAATTCGGCTTTATAACGGTACTTGTCGAATTCTGATGACTGAAACAGTTGAAGGTCATTCACCTAGACAAAATGCGATCGAAATCGACGAGGTCCGACTACACAACCGGCCAAAAACGCCGAGTATCTTCTTTCTATCTCTATCGAAAATTCGACTTTATAACGGTACTTGTCGAATTCTGATGACTGAAACAGTTGAAGGTCATTCACCTAGACAAAATGCGATCGAATTCGACGAGGTCCGACTACACAACAGGCCAAAAACGCCGAGTATCTTCTTTCTCTCTCTATCGAAAATTCGACTTTATAACCGTACTTGTCGAATTCTGATGACTGAAACAGTTGAAGGTCATTCACCTAGACAAAATGCGATCGAAATCGACGAGGTCCGACTACACAACCGGCCAAAAACGCCGAGTATCTTCTTTCTCTCTCTATCGAAAATTCGACTTTATAACGGTACTTGTCGAATTCTGATGACTGAAACAGTTGAGGGTCATTCACCTTGACAAAATGCGATCGAATTCGACGAGGTCCGACTACACAACCGGCCAAAAACGCCGAGTATCTTCTTTCTCTCTCTATCGAAAATTCGACTTTATAACGGTACTTGTCGAATTCTGATGACTGAAACAGTTGAAGGTCATTCACCTAGACAAAATGCGATCGAATTCGACGAGGTCCGACTACACAACCGGCCAAAAACGCCGAGTATCTTCTTTCTCTCTCTATCGAAAATTCGACTTTATAACCGTACTTGTCGAATTCTGATGACTGAAACAGTTGAAGGTCATTCACCTAGACAAAATGCAATCGAAATCGACGAGGTCCGACTACACAACCGGCCAAAAACGCCGAGTATCTTCTTTCTCTCTCTATCGATAATTCGACTTTATAACGGCACTTGTCAAAATTTTTTAGACTGAAACAGTTGAAGGTCATTCACCTAGACAAAATGCAATCGAAATCGACGAGGTCCGACCACACAACCGGCCAAAAACGCCGAGTATCTTCTTTCTCTCTCTATCGAAAATTTGTCTTTATAACGGTACTTGTCGAATTCTGATGACTGAAACAGTTGAAGGTCATTCACCTAGACAAAATGCGATCGAATTCGACGAGGTCCGACTACACAACCGGCCAAAAACGCCGAGTATCTTCTTTCTCTCTCTATTGAAAATTTGACTTTATAACGGTACTTGTCGAATTCTGATGACTGAGACAGTTGAAGGTCATTCACCTAGACAAAATGATATCTCAGTGTAATTAAATTGTGATTAGCACCTTTCAATTTATTAAAATAAATATGTTCTGACTGATGTGATGTCTACATTGTATAAAAATAACTTACCTCAATAAAATCTAGTTTTTCTGCTGGTTCTATACAGATCCTGAATTTACTCCACTTCCGTATGTCCCCTTCTATTTGTGACAAAATGTAGTCGAACGTTTCGATAGTCATTCTATAAATTTTTTTAATTTGTCTGGATAAACACGCCTAGGTAGCAGGTTGCATAGTATTCACTTTGCCTGTGATCATTAAACTCATGAATCCACTTCATTGTGCGTGTCTTAAGTAGTAGATTACTGTCCATTAACATAAAATCTAAAGGTTCCTCATCCATTTGCAAAAGTGGATGATTTTAAATTATCAAAAATTACAACTCTGTTAAAAGCAACTTTCCTTGTCGAGATCTGACACTACGGTACTGAAAAAGTAACTCCAGTCAGTGTAGGAGCGCCGGGTCTGGTCTGGTCGGGTTGGCTGACCGGACTTTACCAGCTTCCAAAGTAGGTGCAGCCTGCCAGTTGACTCTACCGACATTTGCTTCCCCTCTCGCACAGCCAGTGGCGTAACGTTTTCCAATTGGGCCCCCGCAACCGATTTTCCGGGCCCCTCTCCTCAAAATCATATAAATATCCCCCTCACCCTTACCAACCTCCCCCTGAAAAACTTGCATATTTTGTGGGCAGTTATCATAATTATGTAAGAACTAAATGCCTTTTCCTCTATTAAATTAAAAAATTCAATCATGTTTCAAGGGGGGGACTAGTCTAATGATTTTGGCTCTAGCCTACAGGTTCCTGCAAGATGAAAATAGTTGAGAGTTGATTTTATTATGAATAATTAACTTCATAGAAACCTTGAAATTGAGGTCTTCCATAGGATCCACATTCAAATTCTCTTTGTTAGCACCTCCACTCCTTTTCCCAGAAGTGGTATTCTCTCAGAATTCGCCTCGTTCGCGCACACGGACACAGGTTCAATTTTAATAAAAAGGCACTTAATCTAAATTACGGTGAAATTACTAAGTCAGGAAAAGAGAAGAAATTTCCTGGTGGAATAAGAGAGAAAACGGAAACTACTTGTACTGTACTTGATACTATTACAGTATAAGAAGACTGCATTGAGAGAACTGGCACAATTGAACCAAAACTATTATTTTATACAGTGGCGTAGCCAGGATTAGATTTCGGGGGGGTCTGGGGAAAAGGAGGGTCCAGATTTTTTTAAATTTAGTGTTGTAAAAAGCTAATCTAGACAACTTGTTGGGCTCTAAAGTTCAAAAGAAATTTTTGAAAAATTACTACCCAAGAAACTAAGTGGCCAGGTTTGAAATGATAAAGTTTGATATACCGATATCTGTAACTATTTTGAGTCAAAACCCTTGAATTGGAACTAACCATACTTTACTTAAGTACTGAATCTCAAAATTAATACTAATTATTATAAGTTTCATATAATTTATGTCATTAGCCTAAAACTCACACAACCCAAAGTTCATGAAATCGGAATTTTTTTATCATAGCACATTGATTTTACACGCTTGCATAGAACTTGCATTTATTTGTGTGTTTTCATTTTATACTTGTACATTAACCGCGTAATTGATCCAATATATCAAGGGTTTAAATATTCCTTCAAAATATTGTTTAAAAATGTACAAGTCGATAAAAAAATAGAAATAACTAAAACATTAAAAAGTATGACATCACAATACCACACATGTTGAAAAATAGAACAGAAATGAAAAAAATGGCACTCAAAATAATAAATATTATTATCACACTCACGAACTCACTTGTTACAGTTTACTTTAGGGCTCTAGGCCAATTTACCTTACACGACGTGTACATGCATCTAGCTGGACGATTCAAACGAGACTGAATTTAATACACTGTACTGTATAAAGAAAAATGTTGACTGATTTCTACACAACCCTCCACTTCCCATTTCTTCGTATGCTAATAAACATTAAGGAATTCAATGGGAAAATAATTAATTTTCTCCAATATTTGCACAGTGGTGACACAGCCTTATTCATGGATTTATAACAGTCTAGATAAATTGGTTTGAAGAGTGTTTTGTCCTCGATATCTCTTCATTCAAGTTCCTGAAGTCACAACATCCTGCTTCTGAATTCCTCCACTAAGCTATTTACAAATTGAAAAGTAAACAATAAACATTGACCTGAGTATTTAGCCTACTCATTATTTCTTTCCTTCTTTCTTCAGTGTTTCAGTTTTAGTTTTTTCTTTTGAAAAAATATATATAAATCAGTCTGAGCACGGGCCATTTCTTGAAAAATTATATTTTCAGTCTGGCCCCCCCCCCGCACCGCGGGGTCTGCGGGAGTGTACGTTACGCCACTGCGCACAGCTCATGCCAAACCTGACGAATAGTACGAATTCAAGCTTGTATCACATCAGCTTTTTTTTTTCATTTGAAATCGCCTTAGGCAGGGCGCACACTGGATCGGAACGGCCGATTCCACCCCGACTAGTCAGCGCACACTGCACCCCCTTTGGGGCAAAACCGGCTCAACACTAACTCAACCATTATAAACTATAATAGCCTATATTATAATGTTAATATAAATTATGTTAATAATTGTAATGGTAAATTACTTAAAATAAATTTATTTATCAGGCAAGATAATATGTTGGACTGGTTTCAGTTCAGACGCGACGACTATTGAATATAAAGCAAGAATATTTGAAGATAATTTATAATATTAGTGAAGATTTTTGGCTTAAAAATGTCAAAATTCCAAATTATATCATCTTTTTTCGGACTGTGATAGTGCTTTGTTTGAAATGATAAAATTAATATTCTTTATCTGCAAAAGACTTGTGATTGTGAATAATTATTGTGCTTCAAGGTGAAATTTCAAGTGAAACAGCGACCCAACCTAAGATTGTTCCTACTTTAAAATTTTGTGAAAAGCAGTTTTGGGCAATAGCCTGATGTATTCACATTGACTTTATTTTCGTTAAATGAATGAATTAGTTATTTGTGCATCTAGGGACTAAAGTGCAACTTTTTCTCCCTCAGGGAAATTGTCGCCCTCGGCTACGCCATCGGGCGACAACAGTTTCCCTCAGGGAGAAAAAGTACTTTAGTCCCGTGATGCACACAACATTTTTCCTCCACCTACACCAATACCTATAACCTGCCGATGACGCTAGAGGTGAGTACTTTTTCATATCCTCCAACGGTTGAACATAACCTCACAATCGAAATACAGCTACTTATTTCCTAGATCTAAATATTCCAAAGATCGAAATACAGCTCTCTTGAATTTTCCTCTACCGACCACGACAGTGTTGCCACATTCCTTTCTCTTCAATCGCGGCGTTGTCGGACTTCTTCCCAGGTTATTCTTATGGAATCACTTTTACTCCCTAGGGAGTAAAAGTGATTACTTTTAGTCCAGCTAGAATCACTTTTAGTCCCTAGGGAGAAAAAGTAGTACTTTAGTATTCGATTCCAGGGAGTAAAATGCGACTTTTGATAGTAGGTGGAGGAAAAAATAAATAAATATTAGCCAATGACAAACATTTATTCATAACATGATGAGTTTGCCAGGTATGAGTTTGCATTTTGAAGGTAAACCATATGAAATACTACAGATGAGTTTTTAATGTTAAAATACGGAAAATGTTTGGTCGATTTATAAAGCATGAGGTGTAATAGTTGAAATAACAAAATAGTAGTTGATAAGCATTCATGAGATCAACATGAAAAGAAGCGAGTAGAGTTTAAGTTTCCTCGGACATAAAAATAAAGTGATAAAAGTTTCAAAGAATTCAATCAATTGTAAAAAATTTATAAAATCAAGCAATAAAAAAATGATGTGGAAAGAACCGACATTGTTATTAAAGTATTAAGAAGAATTCATATGGAAAGTCCCTGAGGTAAGAGAATCGTGTGTCTGGTAAAATAGTGAAAAAATGTTAATACAGTAAAACCTGTCTACGGGTACGTTTATGTCGGAGCTGTGATAAACGATCGTAGCAACGATGAGAGAAGCGATGCTAGTAGGGAGTAGCGCTCTGCTTCTATCGGCTGTTCATGCCGAGACAGTCGCGCTCAAAGGTTGATTCGTGAGTTTGTGTTTTGAAAAACGAATTTGTGCTGAGTGATTCTGAAGATTACAGAGCCAAAAAAAATACGAAACCTGTTTAAAATGTACTTATGTATAAATTCATTGTAAAAATCCAAATCCACGTTGTATTCATGAAATTATCACTAATTTTACTTACGTTTTGTGTTCAATTCTTGAACAATTTCACTCCACAACTTGTCCAACACAAATCAATTGTGGTGATTTTTATTAATCTTGTCCCATAATGCTGGTCTCATAAAAACTTGTGTTATTAAATTGTCAACATCCATGTTCGGAGCCTCGATACTAGCTGAGAAAATGGACTGAGCTATTATCGCTGCTCTCATCGATGGTCAGGACCCAAGAGCGATTAACAACGCAGCTCCGACATAAACAGGCCCATTTAGAAAGCACGTCGGTATTATCTACGCGTTGCTACGATCGCAGCTTGTATCGCTAATCACAGCTCCGACATAATCGCACCCTAAGACGGACCCCTTGTAAGACCGAAACCTGCTGAAACGGAATGTTTCATCCGGTCCCTAGGAACTTTGTACAATATGATCACCCTGTCTAACCCGGAAACCTGCCAAAACGGATTTTTTTTTCAGTCCGGTGGAGTTCCGCCTTACACAGGTTTTACTGTAATTAAATGAAATGAAATTCAAAAATCATTGACATAGTAACCTATTACAGTATATATATATATATATATATAAAATAAAATGTCAGGTTACAATGTGTAGCAGAAAGTGATGTACATAAGTGTAGTGTGAACAACACAACAGGCGTAAGAAAAGCGCAGAAAGGAAAAGTTGTTATGGTACCCCGCCACCACACGCCTATCACTCACTACCTTCCCCCTTCCCATTCGAAATCGCTCTCAAAACTTGCCTCGCCGGGCAAGGAGCTTCGGAACATCGGCATTTGACGTCCGCTCCGATCCCGTGTGCGGTGTCTTACGGAGATTACATGCATTTCAAGTTTGGTGGTCGGTGCCGCTCCGAGTCGGCCGATTCCGTTCCGATCCAGTGTGCCTTATAAGCAAGGTTTTCATTCACCCGTCAATAATTCTAAGGTTGTGAAGTTTTGACAATCTTGAATTATTTATTTCAATACACATTTGCGAATTCAACACACAAAGCCCATAAACTGTCACTAAACACAATAACAGGATACAGAAAAATTCAAGAGTACAATTAATTTAATACAAAAGTTATGCTTAATCGGTCACAATTGCAGTACCATACCTTCCCCACGAAACAATCTAATGAAAATTTCGAAAATCTTAATGTATACGAAACCCAAATCTGACGGTCCTTTCATATCAGGGTGTAACGAGTTCGAGTTGTTTGAGTTCCTGGGTGCTTTAACGGTTACTGTTAAATGTTATTGGTGGAGTCTACTTAAATTCAGACGTTAAAAAATTTTAATAGACCAATGAGACGCCACCGGTAACATTTACCAGTGAAGCTCCCAGGAACTCAACCAAAGTGGGAATTTGTTGCAACAACAATGAAAATGAATTGAAAGTGAAACGTTGTATTTAATTTGTTTTTATTCAGGCAATGGTGTACTTACAGCTCTGCTCCATCATAAGCTCTAATGACAAGCCTTTCTGACCACTATATCAAACATTACCAATGTAGTAGCCTTAATATATAAGAATAATAATCATTACAATCATATTAGAAATTATTACAATAAAAATAATATCTTTCCAATTATTCTATTGTCAGAATGTTTAAAACAACATGAAAGTATTTATATTACAATAATTGCAGGTGAAACAAGACGAGAAAAATGTAGCAATATGGAAAAAATCAAGTGAACAAGTGCTATGAACTTTGAAAATGATCAACTCGAATAGAATTAGCATAATAAACGGCTTACATATCTTCTTTGCACACATTTCTTCAACTGCCATTTTACTGCCATAGAAACATTCATCGGATCAGGAAAATATCAACAGACAACATTCACGATGTTCATGTATACGAATATTATACGATAATAATATTAATAAAGTCAATATTTTTCTCACACTTTGTTTGAACTTGAGATGCGACCATGATTCAAATATTCTATATAAAATTGTTTGTTATGTTGAGATGTAACAACTAGCTACACTAATCTACAAAAGCAAAGGATGTTTTTTAGGAGAGAAACAATCAAGTTCAATTTCACAAACAACTTATTTATATGTCTAGTTTTATAAACACGATCGCGTAGCTTGCTAAGAAGTAATTTTTGTATTAACTTTATCAAATACTTTATTACAAAGATAAAAAAATGAAAATTATGTATAAAAGAAAGACAGACTTTATGAGGTGATTACACATTATCATTTATTATATTTAAATGCCAAGTTAAATGCACCAGTCCTGCCCTGGTCCCTGAAACTGTTCTTCATTATAAACAATATTGACGATGAATCACGCAATATTTTCTTAAGGTTCTTTGAGCAGACTCTGTTTATACTTTGAGCGCTTGCTTAAATTTTAAATTGAATTTTTCTTAGTTTTTCATCAATTTTATAAAAACATCTTAAAATATTCCTAAAAATTCTACATAGAAAAATGTCCACTTCATGTTCGGTTTTAGAGAGGCCAAATTTATTCGCGAACGTATAATTATATATAAATCTTTTATAAATTAAACATATAAATTTTCTAGATAATAATATACTTTATTTAAATTATATAATAAAACTGTATCTCAATACTTATTTACACATACTAGTTCATTCTCACATCAATAATAATAATATAATAATAATAATAATAGTAATAATAGTTAAAGAAAAGCGACGAAAGTATTTTGGCCAGTCTAAAGCCGTTTGGTGGGAGCATTCCTTCTTCTAGCAAAGAGTAGAAACGAATACAGTATAAATACATTAACAAATGCTATGGAATGAAGAGTAAATAATAACAGTAATTATTTACGTATGTGTAACTAGTAGCAGCATGAAAGAGACAATCAGTAGTAATATTGTTCATCAATTACAGAATATAATAAAAGACGTTCTGCTGGTTTTGTCAAAACGTCGTGTCACAAATACAATTTTATTATAATTTGTTTTCAATCTGCGCTAGGGTAGGTAGAAAACTGAACAGAAGTAATCTCTTAAAAAGCTACACTTATGTTTTAGGGTTTGTATTCACTGAATACGGAAGTAAAGAAGGTGTCGTGTGGGGAGGAAGGGGGACAGGTGTTGCGGACGACACTGTTCACTTCTTTTCTTCTTTTTCTTTTTCCTTTTCTTTTTCTTTGTTCTCGTCTGTCTCTTTCTCGCTCTCCTTCTCAATTTCTTTTTCAGACTGAAACAAAATAAAATATCCAAATTAGGCATAATCTATCCTGGACATCCAACAACCATTAATGAGAAAATAGAATGTCAGATCAAGTAAAAAACAGACAAGAAATGCAATGCTACGGTAACAAAAATAGAATAAAATTGCAAAAAATATATAATTGACATTAAAGAATCTTAAACGATACTCTTACAAGAGAACCCTTGGTGAAAATTGAAGATCCTTATTAGACAAGGTCCCCAATCGTCATTATCAATTGATTTTTATGGTGCTAAATAATAGTAATAACAATAATTAACATTAAAAATGTAAGTGTAGTACCATCTTCTTTCCACTAGTATGGTAAAACAAAAAAGGAAGCATAATAGTGATGATTCGAATGTTTTTTTTTGAGGATGAAGCCCACATAGGTCTGAGACCTGTGCGTGGGTAATGAGTTGGATGATGGTGATTGATGAGCTGGACCTACAGTTTTAGGTGGGTTCCGAACCACTGGGAAGTGATTTTACAGCAGAGAACAGTGTCTTTTTTGCTGGCCAATCTAATCGGTCACCATTACAAAGAGCGCCCAGGAGAACGCAGCTTATCTCTCATTGAACAGATACCTGCTACGGCTCACGGCTATCACTTCCCTATCACAGTTCAATGCCAGCATTGTCTGGAGATGCTTGTACAATTAATAGGGCGAAACGACTGTCCCACCAACAAGTTCATTTCCACTAGTCATTCTAATTTCAATTAAAAAAAAAAGTAAGTAAGCCTAAATTTGTCCTCTACCATTCAAATAAAATAGAAAATATCTCAAAAACTCCAGGTTTTGTTAAATAATTATTTTGTATTTTGTTAAAAGTTGAATAAACATTTGTTCTTGGGTTCTAATTTTTGTCTTCTCTTTACACCTTTACATTTGTGTAATCCCTTCTATCTGTTTTTAATTGAAAAAATATATATATATATAACTTAGTTGACAATAATAAAAAAATTAGTCAGCGAAATTGTAGATTTCGTTTTTAAAACACAAGCCTAGATTAGTCAGTCTTTTGATTAATGATCGGAATAAGCCTACTATGATTTCCAGGTGCCTGGTTATAAACATTTGATTCTATACCCCCAGGCACGGTGGTAAGCCAATGCTAAATTAGCCTCCCATAAATTTTTGTCTAGAGCCGCGCCTATGGCTACAGTTCACAGTTTTATAAATTAAAAAAAATATATTTTTCTTCAAATTTATATTTTAACTTACATATTTTTAGAACAACAATAAAGTATTCCTTTTCTTGCAGGTGATATCCTACAATTGGTATCCTGCTCATAATTTATTATTTTTACTATTTATCCCAAGCTCCGGTAGGTGAATAAAGTAAAAGTAAATAAGTATGGCTTTCATTGGTGGGGAAACCCATAAGGGTAGTTCCATCTCGCCGTTTGAACCATGGAAAAGGTGACAGATTGGATTGGGCAGCAAAAAAGACTCCGTTCTCTGCTGTGAAATTGATTTCTGGTGATTCGGTGGACCTACAATTTTAGGTGGGTTCCGAATCACCGGAAAGTAATTTTACAGCAGAAAACAGTCTTTTTTGCTGGCCAATCCGATCGGTCATCCTTACAGAGAAAGCCCAGGAAAGCGCTGCTTGTCTCATCTAATTGAACAGATACCTGCCACGGCTCACGGCAATCACTTCCTTAAATAGGTGAGTGAGTGCAATCAATTATCTGTTAATTTACCTTTTCTTTTTCGGTATCTTTCTCGTCGCCCTCCTTCTCTGCCTTCTTTTCTTCGTCCTTATTCTTGTTCTCCTTCTCTTCAGGTGGTGGCTTTGGCAGATGGGAGTTCAGGTCCAGAGTTTGGCAAATATCATCCCAGTCAGGGAAGCACCTGCAAAAAAATAATTATTTATTTATAGATTGAATAATGAAGTGAAGATGCAACAGATTAACTTCAAAACTACTCTCTTCACAAATTTTGACTATACACTGATACAAAATTATTAATTTATTTATTTATTACAAAAACACAATCAAGTAAAGATACAACAGGTACAGCCCAATACAGCTTTCTTTACAAATTTTCAATTAAAAAATCCAAATTTTAGGTTATGTCCCTGTTTAACTAGAATTTCACTTTAAAGTACGATTACTGATTCTTTCCAAAACTTGAATATTAATTTAAATGTTCACTTAAAAATCAAGCGCTAAAACTGTACAATAGTCCAAGGAAGCTGAATATAAATTTTGAATTTTGCATAGTTCAAAGAATTTTTTTCAAGAATTATAGAATACATTCTCAAGTGATTCAAGTCATCAAAGAATTTTGATTGAATTTGACTAATGTATTTAATCGTCTAGAGAATAAACCGAGGTGAATATATTATATTATTGTGAAAATGCCAGGATTAGATTGGGAATCAAACCCGAGGCCGTCCGAAAGTCATTCAGGCACCTTTAATCAATGAAAAATATAATTTTGAACAGAATTTATTAATTTCGAATTCCTTTAATTGCTATTACTTTATACTGAAGACTTCCGCAATGGCGGATATTGACAACAGCATTGAACAGCTGATGGGAATCGATGAATGCTACTGTACAAAAATATCAGTCACCACCGGGAATCGAACCACGGACCTCTCAATCTTCATCGATTCCCATCAGCTGTTCAATGCTGTTGTCAATATCCGCCATTGCGGAAGTCTTCAGTATAAAGTAATAGCAATTAAAGGAATTCGAAATTAATAAATTCTGTTTATGTATATTTGTCAGTTTATTCAATTGTCATTCACTTCAAACTAACTTGTATAATTTTGATATGATGAATGACATTATAATATTTATTACTATATTTGAAAACAATTTGAAAACCTTCCGAGCCGTCTAGAAACAACCTGTTGGCAAGAAACTTCATCCTTTTTTTCAACATGAATATATAACACATTACAATAATTAAAACCATTCCTTTTTATTTGAATAATCTCAATTATTCAGTAGGGATCAGTGGATTAATTAATTCCTCACTAATAAAAGCGATAAGCTATCTATAATACGGTAGTGCACTCTCACGAAATAATATCCTTATTCTGGATGAAACGTTTTAAATGAAGTTGTCATTGCTTTTATAGAACTTTCAAAAATTCTTGAGCGCTATCATACACAAATCTAGACTCTTGCTTTACTCCAGCTCTCGTCTATTGTCGACACTTATTTCTGTAGAGCACTCTCAAAGGGAAATCTAGACACTTGCTGAATGAATGCAAGAATAAAATTATTATTTTTATAATAATTACCATTTTTTAATGTAGGCAGTTAATGGAATACTTAGTTTTATAATTTCATGTAAATAGTAATTTAATAATGTATTACAATTTGAAGCGAACAGAAAAATCTACTAGTATCAAATCCTGATACTACCGAAGTTATTTTGCTAAACTTATAGATATATTATTATATTATATTATTATTTAATATTAACATAACTGTCATGTACAGTGGAACCCCCATTAACGCCACCTTCATAGCCGGGGCCCTGACGGATAACTGAATAGACGGATAATAGAAATGCCATAAATCTGATCATTACAGTCTCTAAATTTGAAATGGTAGGGAAAGTTGCGAAAATAAGACAAATAATTCGATTTAATTTCACATATTTATGTCATCAGAAATATGCTACAATCAGAGTACAGTAGCCTACTGTTGAATAATATGCTAATAAATTGTAACTTTCTCAATTTTACGATGACGGATAACAGAAAGTGACGGTTTAAAGAGTAACGGATAATCAAGGTTCTACTGTAATTATGTTTTATTTAAATACTCTAATACAGTGTACAAAAGCAATACAGTTATTGTCAAAGTACGGCTAAACACTCCGTATATTTTAAATTATATATAAGAAATACTCAACGGATAAACTTATTGAAAAGATCGCTCATGTAGAGCAATTAATCTTAAATTATGGTCTGTATTATATAGGTTGAAAATTATATAAGTTAAGTGAAAGAGCTACTGCCAAATTGGGTAGAATTTCTATTTTTTCTATCCTCGAGATGATCCACAGTGCAAGCATGCAAGCACCCTTAGGAGGCAAGAGCAACGTTCAAAACACTACAGAGAGAGAGAGACGATAAAAATATCAAAACTGACTTTTCCTTCATCCTGTTGACGAGGCCGACCAGATTGAGACAGCTGTCCTGCATGAAGTCCCTGAGCTGGTAGGGCAGTTCCTTGTCGATGAAGTAGATCTGCGCCAGATTGGCGAAGGCGACCACGTCGAGCAGCTTGGGCTCGTCGCCGAAGAAGAAAGGCTTGTCGGCCAGCATTTCGGACAGCACTTTCAGGTCGTTCTGTCCGAATTCCATTATCTCTTCCGGCTTGTGCACGCCAATGCCTTGCGCTTTTACTTTCTTCGAGCCCTGCACAACAAAACAAAAATTATAATAATTAAAATAATAATAATATATTAATAATATTCTATGTTGCTTACCTCTTACCTCTTACCTCTAACATAAGAAAAGATAAATACGTACAATAAGTACATGACCTTGACTGGGCAGATAAAGAGATGTGGGGAGACACCGATATAACTGTGGTTCCACTCATAATAAGTGCCATGTTAGATACCTCATTCTCATTTAGAAGGTTCCGCACACAATCAATATTAATCAGCCGGGATTGGTTTTACAATTTTGTTTTACAAAAAACAGCCCTTAGGATTTTGGAAGGCCTGAAATATCAGCACACATGTCCTGAGGGTTTTATGAATCTAGCTATTTTGACAGTTCCTTGTTTGTATATTTTCAAAGCCAACTTACATGTTAAAAATAATTTACACTTTTACGGGGTCAATGCTGATTATCATGATTACAATACACGGCGGCGAAACAGTATTGCAGTTCAGCACCATAGACTAAGTATTTTTGAGAGGAAGCCTAGTTATTTATAAGGGCCCAAAATTTGTCTTTAGGCTTCCAACAGAATTGAAAAGTATTGTTTGTGAGAAAAGGTTTATATTTGAATTAAATACATACTTGAGTAGGAAGGCATATTATTCAGCAGACTAATTATTTTCGGATTGAATGTGATTGAAATAATTATAATTATGTTTTTGTGTGATACCGTATTTTATAATATTTTAATCTGTGATTTTCATTGGATTGTGAGAAGGTACCATTAAGTACTATTAAGTAGTGTAGTATCAAGTCATTTTTAATATTAGGTAACATTTTCTTGACGATATTCATTTGCCTGTGCTTTTTCTGTACTGTGCTGTGATGAATAAATAAATACTGTATTTTATTATTATTATATTGGTGTGCAAAATGTTTAAGGCTGAATTACGCCAGTCGAGCGAGTGAACAAGCTCAACAATGGCGAAGTACACAAAAACCTACACATGTTTAGAGCAATCAGCTAATCATCAACCCAAATTTATAAACAACTTTCACACCGTTTATTCTATCTGGTGCCTATGTCATTGCTAAAGAAAAAGGGGTAATTTCTACACCCCCCCCCCCCCCCACAAAAAAAGTAAAATCGTAATCCTGACCTGGTTGCGTTACTGAAAGTTTTTAAAATGTTTCACTATTTCTAATGAAAATCCATTTTGAACATGATAGTAGGCTACACTGTCCAATAAATATTCCTACCATTTTTCTTTCAATTTATTGGTGTGGACATTCCTCAGGTATGCAATCCCCATTATTGACAATGCTTTATTTGAGTTATTTTCCAAATGTCAACAGAAACACTCACCTTTCTACCGTAGCCCAATTTGAAAAATACATTAAGGACAGCGTTTGGTATTCTTGTTCCTAGTGCGTGTTGGAGATTGATTTTATATCCTTTGATCATGTTGTCTGTGTGCTTTGTCCTCCACCACATCACAACCCTGCACAAATCACACAAAAAATGAGTAAATTATAATATTAATAAAAAATTACACGCACTTTCAATAAAAATTTATCAATGGAAAAATAATATTTTTATATCTCAATGAAATAACATAACGACAATAAGTATTGATGGGTAAAAATTAAATGTATCAAAAACACAGCGGTTTCAAAAATATTTGATTGTAGTCTCAATTGAATTGAAATGGAGAAAACTGACACCAAAAAGGTTATTAGAAGATACAGTACTAAGACTACATCAGCTACACCTACGATACCAAATTTGAGCGCTTCATTTTCAACATAAGACCGACCTTTTTCTCTCCTGAAGCCTAACAGGCAATTTTCATCAACAGAAAAGACCATAATTTTCACCGACAGAAAATGACCCTATCATAAAAATTAATTTCCCAGTATATTTCATACCTCAGTCATCTTAACAAGATTGAAAGGTTAAATACTTTCCTCACTCACTCTTACTGAAGTCAGGGAGCTTTCACCCACGCTGCAATCTAGTTTACACTTCACAATTTTTTTTTTTTGTAGATTCCGTCTTGGAGACTCCATTTAAGGAGTATAAGACAAGTCAGATCAACAATATTATACACTAGATACCATGATTACTATATCAATTAGTAGAGGTGAGGCTTAATTTTGATATGAAAGGAACTCTTGTACACTTTAAAAAGCTTTATCAACTAAATATTAAATATTTCTGTATATTCAACTCTTTAAAAAATGCGGTAGCTTGTTGTAGAATTTCCTACCAATATAACTGGGTTTTTGTTTGAATAAGCTACTATTGTGACTAAGTGATAATCTCCTCGGCTTCTTGTATTATAATCATGTACGTCAAGATTTTGGTTAATATCATTCGTTTTTACATATAAAGTAGCTTCATACACATATAAGCAGGGTACAGTTAGGAGACCAAGTCTCTTGAACAACGGCCTACATGAATCTAATCTATTTACTCTTTCTATACAGATCTCTCTACAGGAACTCTCTACCAATACTTCTACGCAGTGTTTCTGGACTACTAACAAAAGTAAATATCGTAATAACCTTTTTCTAAAGTCCCGAGTTACTCGCACAGCCGCCATTTAGTTTTTTTCACTCATTATTTTTTATTCGATCACCTCTGAATATACAATTTTGAAATTTTGCATACAGATTTTTAACAATTAAAACAATCTAAAAAAAAAAATAATCAGAATTTTCCGACATCAAAAAACAAAATGACGGCCATTTGAAATCTTTGAACAGGATTAAATTAATAATGGCTAATGATATCAAAACTTGACTGGAATAACTTTTTTTTAGATATTTTTATTGCAAATCCAACGATGCCTCATTTTTTAAGATTGGCCAACAATTAACAGAGATATGCTACTTTTTAGGGTGTGCGGTGGTTGGAAGCGAGAAACTGCAACCCATTCTCAACCACCGCACACCCTAAAAAGTAGCATATCTCTGTTAATTGTTGGCCAATCTTAAAAAATGAGGTATCGTTGGATTTGCAATAAAAATATCTAAAAAAAAGTTATTCCAGTCAAGTTTTGATATCATTAGCCATTATTAATTTAATCCTGTTCAAAGATTTAAAATGGCCGCCATTTTGTTTTTTGATGTCGGAAAATTCTGATTAATTTTTTTAGATTGTTTTAATTGTTAAAATCTGTATGCAAAATTTCAAAATTATACATTCAGAGGTGTTCGAATAAAAAAATAATGAGTGAAAAAAACTAAATGGCGGCTGTATGAGTAACTGGGGACTTTAGAAAAAAGTTATTACGATATTTACTTTTGTTTGTGGTCCAGAACACTGCCTAGAAGTATTGGTAGAGAGTTCCGAAAGAACTCCGAAAGTTCCGAATATCATATATATATATGCTATAGCCCACAGTCAAAAGTAAAACAATAAATGTGATAGATTACCAGAAAAGGTGGTTTTCAATCATGGAGATCATGGCGTGCGATACGTTTTTCTGTGCGTTGTCGAGACCCGCATCGAGGTCCTTCTCGAACTTCTGGCCTAATTCTTTGATGATAACAGAGCTGTCGGCAATCTCCTCGCCATTCAGTTCTATGAACGGCAGCTGGCCTTTCTTTGAGCGGTATTTCATTTTGTGGTCGACGTTCTGCAACAAACACAAACAAAATAAAACTATTAGTAAAAATGTCCAATTAATAGAATCAAGAGACATATTATACTTCTATTTCCAACATGACAATAACACTTTTTGATAGATGCAAACCAGAAGTATAGAGATATCAAGATAATTGATATCAGAATCTTCAAAAGTTCCTTTTTTTAAGGAATCAATCAAGTGACCGATTAGATTGGCCAGCAAAAAAGACACTGTTCTCTGCTGTAAAATCACTTCCCGATGGTTCGGAACCCACCTAAAACTGTAGGTCCAACTCATCAATCACCATCATCCAACTCATTACCCTCGCACAGGTCTCAGACCTATGTGGGCTTCATCCTCAAAAAAAAAACAAAAAAAAAATATATTGATGTAAATGGTTTCCAAAACACTTTTTGAAAAATAGAAACCAGATTATATATATCAAGAAAATTGAACCTATCGGACTCTTCAAAAGTTGCATTCTCTAGGAATTAGTCAAACAATATTGAAGTAGGTTTCATTATAAAACCTATTATATTTGATAAACTTTCATAATTGTGAAACACTCTAGATCGAAGTGTAGAAATTGAATTGTAGAACTCTCTACAATGGATCAAATACCATGATTAACATAAATGGAATCAAAGATCACCTATTACTATTGGACCAAATCAGTATAGTCACTTTTATGTGAGGTTGTGTGTCCTGTGAAAGGTTACACAAGCCACTTATTCGTGAAAAATCATAGATTGCATTACAAAACATGGCAATGCTATTTCAAATGGGAATTCGAGAGCGCTGTTGCATTTTTTCGTTTACATTTATTAGTTGTGTTCCTGGGAGCCTCACCGGTAACAGGTAAATATTTGAATAGACCAATCAGACGCCACCGGTAATACTTACCTGTTA
This sequence comes from Conomelus anceps, assembly GCA_948455865.1. Classification (NCBI taxonomy): domain Eukaryota; kingdom Metazoa; phylum Arthropoda; class Insecta; order Hemiptera; family Delphacidae; genus Conomelus; species Conomelus anceps. The sequence goes on from OX418224.1 coordinate 47,983,758, forward strand.
CCGGTAAGGCTCCCAGGAACTCAACCATTTTGTCACTCACATGTTTGAAAATTTTACCGTTTGACAAGGCTTGGTTGGCTACTGTGCAACTTGGCAGCACTGTAATACTGCAAACTAAGATTTGCTCAGAATTTATGAGTCACGAGACGGTTCAGATCAAATAGAAATTTTTCTTAAAGTGGATCAATGGATGGGTTCTGATATGTTTAGGTTCTTTACTTTATGTGCAACCTTAGACTTTCTCCTTTTCACACCATTGTATGATGGCGTATTTCAATTGAAATAAGTTGATTATTCTAATAATTTTATTTTAATAACAATTCATTAATAGTACATTTCAATATTCTAGTGATATTCTGATTTATGTGATGTTCAAATGTTGTTAAAATAAATATATTTGAACAATGGCAACTAATATTAATGGAAAAATTATGCTCTCTCTCTCTTTTAACATCTCACACTTTCTTCTCTCTCTTCCTACTTCTATTTTCCCTTTCAACTTCTCATATTACAACAATATGCACCAACAATCTAGTTATTAAAGCTCAAATTACATCTACCAGCCTTCCATCAAGATCTTGCCAAATAGGACTCCCCCCCCCCCCCTCTTGGGCCTACAACACTGACTGGTCAAACTGCATTTTTGTCTCACTTTGAGATTTATGGGGCGATTTTTTTCGATGCCGAAAGGTATTAAATACCCGATTTTCGGGTTTCATCATAGGCTGGTCAGAAACCGTATAGCCTTTGTGATTTTGAGCAGCAATATGGCTGTTTTGTGATATTTTATCCATATATTATCTAGTGATACTTCATCTGATCACAATATCATCACCACCTGAAGATAAAACCACATCGCATTCTTCTAATAGAATAGAAAGTTCTGTTTTGTTTGAATATATTAACGAAGGTTGTTTTTGTTTGTTAAACTAGCGTCGTATTTCAAGATCCACTGCCTTCCTAGATTAGATCTATCAGTATCTAGTAGGCGTAAAGTAAAGCTGTATCTATATTCCACAGCCAAAAACATTCAAAGTTGAAAAATAACTTTAAAAAAAAATGGAAACCGTTACCCTTCAAAGTTAAAAATTCATAGATTTTAGCAATTTAGTAAACTGTGGATTGTTATAAATTTTAGCAATATTTATATAAGTATTTAATAGATATTTATTCATTGTGGATTAGAACAATATTATATAAATATAATAGAACAGTATATTACAATATAACAGAGAAATACAAAATATAAAATTCGATAAAATTAAAACCACATTCATCTAGATACCGCGTAAAGGAGCCGCCATAGTTCTTATACATTTATCAACAGTTCAAAACTAATTTAATCTAAAAAAAATTATTATTTTATAAAATTGTATTTCACAAGATAAAATGTTTCAACATTTCTGTTACATTCATGTTAGTGACTGAATTTAGATTTCATGAGTTCATTGGTATAGATTTTACACATATCAAAACTCACAATGGCAATAAATCTAAATAAATGGTAAAGGAAATCAGAAAATAAGAATAGTTAATGCAGTACTGAAGAAAAACACATGAGGCTCAAAGAAATATGATACATTTTTCCAACCAAAATTAATTGTTACAAGGAAACAACTATTATAAAGGATAAAAATACGATGCATATCATATAAAAATAAACGGTAACCCATTTTTGTCTCATCTCCGCACAATTTTAGAATATTGGCTACCTAAAACTGTAGGTCCAACTCATCAATCACCATCATACAACTCATTACCCACGCACAGGTCTAAGGCCTATGTGGGCTTCATCCTAAAAAAAAAAAAAACATTATAATAGGCTACTGTCAAAAAGAATGAAAATACTGCATGTCTATATGGAAAATGAACTATAAATTTTCTGGCCTCATCTCCCGCACAATTTTCATATATTGGCCCAATTTTTTTTTTATGAGGATGAAGCCCACAGGTCTGAAACCAGTGCGTGGGTAATGAGTTGGATGATGGTGATTATGAGTTGGACCTACAGTTTTAGGTGGGTTCCGAACCACCGGGAAGTTATTTTCAGCAGAGAACAGAGTCTTTTCTGCTGGCCAATCTAATCGGTCACCGTTACAAACAGGACCTACGAGAACGCAGCTTATCTATCTGATTGAACAGATACCTGCTTCGGCTCGCGGCTATCACTTCGAATTTGTTTAACAATTATTGAAACAAGTTTAAAGAACACATAAAAGGAAGTATAGTAGTACCTACATAACAAAAATAGTACAAGATAAAAAATTTGTTACATTCGTTTCTCCACACAACCACAACTAGATTCATTCAAGGCTCTTATTTTTTAAACTATCCAACTTAGGAACAACTTTTTTCCATGTAACTAAAGCATGGTTCATTCCGGGTTTTTTTTGTCCCTTTTTAAAACCACCTAATTTTGGAACGACAAAAAACCGCTGCCCAAACAGGAAATTGACTTTACTGGTGCATACAGAATTGCATGAGTGTGTGTGCATGTTTGCATGTCATGTCTGTCACTCGACACAGTCATAAAGATCGATGTGTATTTTTGGGGAAGAACAGTCGGTCACATGATCCCCCCCCCCCCCCCCCCCCGGACGCACCAAATCACCCAAAACAGACAGATGGTGGTCACAGCTGCATCGGCAACTGCAGGGGTGAGAAAGACAACCCATGGAGATACATGATGGTTCTTCCCTATGTATGAAACCGACACACATCACCCCCAATGATGTAGGTAATAGAGAAGTTGTGCTATACTATAATTTTGATGGCTGGCAACAATATATACATGTATATACATGTTTTAATTTTTCACGGTATAGATATCAATATAGGATACACAATAACCCATTACAACCCCATATAGTATGCAATTAATTTTGTTATCTTGATAAAAGATATTGAGAAAAATATTAAGGACTGGTTTTTTTTATTAAATGAAAAGTCAATTTGAAAAATTGTTTTGCAAGAATGTTTGATTTTTTTGAGGATGAAGACCACATAGGTCTGAGACCTGTGCGTGGGTAATGAGTTGGATGATGGTGATTGATGAGTTGACTTAATTTTAGGTGGGTTCCAAATATATATTATAGCCAGGATGTGGAATTCTAACATTATACTGGACTGTCATTGGACTATTACAAGGCTGAGTGGTAGAAAAGACTTCATAGTCTAAACCACGCCTAATAATGAATTTTTTCAATTCATTTATTAGAGAAAATACGAGTTAATTTATCCTTTTTTGTCTTTTTTGAAATTAGATTTGGTAATCCAACCATTCACACGTCAGATAAACTGGAACAGAAATTAACTGATGTGGAGTATTTAAATTGAAGTACAATAAATAGACGATAGCAATAATAATAAATGTATTTATTAAAACATTCAAAATGCATATAAAATGAAATTGGCAATGGTAGAAACAGAAGTCCTTAAAGTTTTTTTTTAGAAAATGTAGAGAAATTAGGCACGTTGAAAACAACTCTAGTGATTGATTAGTGTGCTTTAGATACGAAATTGAGTTTGACTCATTCTTTTTCCTGATATTTTGATGTGAAAATAGTTGATTTTTTAGCATAACAAAAGAAGGGGAAAGCTTGATAATTCCAACAGCAATTAAATAAATAGGGCCAACCTTACATTTCCATTGCTCGAGGAAATTATTATAAAAGATACAGTTATTAAATTCCTTCTGCAACTAACCAATTAAAGCTTTAGAGCCGCCAACTCACACAAACTCTCTTTCACTCACTCATACTCGCTCTCTTTCATTAACTCTCTCACACTCACTCACTCACTCACTCACTCTCTCTCCTTTCTGCCTGTTTCTTCTTTCTCTTTCACTCTATCTTTCTCTCTAAATCTAATTAAGTAGGACGCGCGCAAAAAATTAACTCAGTTCATAATTTAGACGTTGAAATTTCTAAAATGATCAACATTTTTTCATGAAAGTGGAAAGTGAGCTAGAGGAATGCGCTCCTAAAAGAATGACAGCAGATAGAAAAGAAAGAGATGAAGAAGCGGGACAGAAAATAAAACTGGAATCATAATTATCACTGAGTCTGAAAGAACGGCGCTAATCATAGGGCATCAAATTCGTCCTGGATTTCCTAGGAAAGTCTCGAATTTTCTCATGTTTCCAAAAACCTTTCTAGGTTTAAATTTTTGTATTATTTCTCATCATATTTCTTCTTCTTCCTTCAATTTTTTATTATTATTCTTCATGCTCTATATTGTTAATCCTATGTTCAGGGGTTTCTTATTTCTTCTTCCTCTCCTTCGTTTTCTTCATCATATTTTTCTTCTTCTTTCAGTAATAAATATTATTCTTCTTATTCTGGAATGTCTATGCTTTATATTGTTAGTCCTATGGTCTAGAATTTCTTATTCTTCTTCTTCCTTCTTCCTCTTTCCACTTTTTTTCTTCTCCACCTTATCCTTCATCTTCTCCACCCTTTCTTTCAATCTCCTTCTGTCTTCTTCTACTCGTTCTGTCTTCTTCGTCTTTTCTTTCACCTGTCTTCTTTTTATTCTCCTGTCATCTTCGTCTTCTGCTTTCTTTTCCTCATACTTTCTCTTTTCTTCGTCTTCTGATTTCTCTTCCTTTTCCTTTTCTTCTCCTTCTGTCTTCTTTTTTTCTCCTGCCTTCTTCTCCTGTTTCTTTTATTCTTCTCCTTCTGCCTCCTCCTCCTCTTTCTCCTATAATTCATCATGTTCTGGAATTTCTAAGCGTACAATACTACTGTGCACACAATAATTGCTCTAAAAACATTTATCAACTTTGACATTATAGAACTAATAGTTGGAATTCCAAGTCTATTAATAATTAATAAACAAAATTACTTGACATATCTGTTATCCCCTGTTAAAATCATTTCTAGGTTATTTTCAATCATTAATACTAGGTTATAATACTGTATAGGAGTCTTAGACTCAAGACTTACGACTGTACAAAAGTCTTATTCATTTATTTATTTATAACATAGAACACAATCAAGAGCACAGCCCCCTACTGCTTTCTTTACAAATTTTCAATTAAAAACCCAAATTTATTTTATGACAAAGTTCAACTAGAAATTTCACTTTGAAGAACAATTCCTAATTCTTTCCAAAATATGAATATTAATTAGGCTATACATACGAGTATAATAGTCTTATTTAATTAATCCATCCTGGAAGCCTCCTTAATTAACTAAAGGAGCTTTGAGAAGTATTCACTGAGAGATTTTCAAGGCTCCCTTGACTTCTAAGGAGCCTAAAGGTTTGTTCATAAATGGCTCCCTTGAGTTTAAGAAACCTCGAAATAAGTTCATAAATACGGCCTTCAACTTCCTATCACTAAAAGACTATTAAAAAATTTCAATAAGTTTTTACAAGAAATCTACATTCTTTGGAGATTCGCCGAAAACTGACAATAATTATCACATCTCACATCTCAGCAAGATTCTATCATTCTGATCCCCTCATTCTTTCGAGAAATTCCGAAGGTTCCATTTCACCCACCTACGAATGATAACAAATAGATTACAAAATAAACTCCTTCAACAAGACACGAGAGGGTATAAATTGTACAGAGGTGAGAGAATCGCAGGTTACCGGGTGACTGGTTATAGGTGGGGGGAGGGGATTTAAGGGCGTCGGTATGTTCAACCCCCGCCCCCACCCACCAACAATCATCACCAATTCGCCCCTCCCACACAGTGCGCCAAAATTCCAGGTTTTGAGAGTGCGCCCTAATAGCGCGCCCGTTCCACACCAAGCTGAGGGCATTGACTCTGACGAGACTTTCCTCACTCTCAGAAACTCTCCTCGCTTCACCCCCCCCCCCCCCCAAACATCCTATCGCTGGGGATCAACATTATTTGAGAGAATTACCCGACGACAGATAAATGATGTCTGAGCTATATTGCTCTTTCTACTGCTTTTGTGCTGAGTGCCATTACACGGTAAACAGCACAACCAATTTTCTTTTTAATTTTCTTTTTTTGTAAGCGCCAGGCAGACGAATACTTTACATATTTTATCAACATTACTCATATTAAGATGAATAATCAACTTATAATAAATAATACTATTGTATAAACTTTTATATAGAATAATACAAAATATATAATACAATAATATTAATATACAATACTGTATAATACTATTGTATACTATGTACTGATGTAGGCCTTTAATAAATAATACTATACATCTTTTATCAACATTACTCACATTAAGATAAATACTGTAATATTATTAATGATGAAACAAATATTAATAATGAAATATTATGAATGATGATTAATTAATTATTAACCAATACATTACTCAACGCGATAGGGAAGTGACAACCGTGAGCCGTATAGGAGGCATTTGTTCAGTCAGATAAAGATAAGCTACGAACTTCTGGTCCTCCTTTATAAGGATGAGCGATTGGATTGGCCAGCAAAAAAGACTCTGTTCTCTGCTGTAAAATCACTTCCCGGTGGTTCGGAACCCACCTACAACTATAGGTCCAACCACCATCATCCAATCCATTACCCACGAACAGGTCTCAGACCTTTGTGGGCTTCATCAAAAAAAGAATGAAGATATATAATTTTGATGATAAAGAATAATTTTGAAAAGGGTGTTTTTTATAAAAAATAACTTGTAAAAATGGTATCCTTAAAATAGTACAATGGAAATAAGAAAGATCTGTTTAAAAGTTGTAAAATTCTAATAAATATTTGTACAAAAAAACATGAGTTAAAAAAGGTTGAGTTCGATCTCTACGGAAAAGTTATAAAACTTTGTTGGGATGGACTGTCCCCTTCAAAATAAATAGTAATGTATTGTGCCTTATGTATGTGTCATGTATTCCCCATTCATTTATTTATTTATTACAAAATATTGGATCTAAGTAAGAAATATTATTTTTTTTTTTTTTTGACGAATACTATTGCTATCTAGTCTCAAGACTAATGAGCAAATTTGTTCTATCCTAACTTACTAGATCTAATTTAATACAGTGAAATTCTCATTAGAATTTCTAACTGCGTTTAAGAATAATTAATGTACACATGATAACTGCACTACAAGCTAGATTTCACTCAACATTGCTCTGCTTTTGAACTGAAACACTTGAAAAAAGCACTACACTAGTTCAAATGGTTTCCTCCTTTTGAGCCTCCGCACCAATCCTCCGTTGTCTAGCAGCTGGATTGCTTCGACGTTGTTGTGCTGGTGGAGCCGTGTTTCGTGGTTCTCTGCAAACCTCTGGATCTCTCTGGTTACCAGGTCGACTCCCAGGTCTCTGTGGAGGTCGCTATTCCTGACATACCAAGGTGCATTGACGATGTTTCTCAGCACCTTGTTCTGGAACCGCTGTATGATGTTGATGTTGGTTTGTTTGGTACACCCCCATAGT